>QUSF01000055.1:2818625-2899192 GCA_003676055.1 Chloebia gouldiae
AAAATAAAATAATAAAATAAAATAAAATAAAATAAAATAAAATAAAATAAAATAATTGAACTCACCAGATTAAGCACAGGGCATGTTAAGGTTCAAACCCAAAGACTTTAGATTCTGCAAATGGTGGATATATTTTGCCCAAATGTAGGTGTCTATCCTTTCCCAAACCCCAAAGGGAAATACCTGTCTCCTGAGAGTAACCCTCCCTCCTTCCTGCAGTGGCCCAAAGCAGGCACTTCCTGTGGCTCAGCCCAACTTTCTCTGTTTGCTTCAAAAGAAGTTCCAAGTCTGACTTGCTCATGGTGCCTTTCACATTTCCAGCCTGCAAAAGCCTATTTTAGTCTAGGCTATGGCATATTTGACAATTTTTTTTATAGTTAATCTATCCCAGAAGTAAGGAACTGGTAGAAAACTGTGGGTTAGGAAGTTATTAGGCTTGGGTTTGCTGCACTGAGCAAGGGCTCAGGAGGATGATAGAGGCTGTAGTTACATCAGCTTGAATGTGGGATGGTGGTAAGACAGGATCTGTGGAGTGAAGCTGGTGGCAGTGAGGATCCAGTGCCCCTGTCACAGGGTTTTTGTGCAGCTCTGCCTCAGTGCTGTTGTGACCACAGGCACAGCTGGTGGGAGCAGTGCAGGTGTAAGACCAGCATGACAAGACGAACTGATGCTGTGCGATTGTAAATGCAGGCAAACCCAATAGGAAGAAATGACGATGTCTGACTCAGTTCAGAAGGCTGAATTATTTCTTTACAATAACAATGCTAAAATACATTAATATACTATATAAAAGAGGATACTAAAACTACATACTACTTTCTCTGACTCTAACACAACTCGTGACCCTCTCTCGAGAGTCCAGACACCGGTGGATTGGATTGGCCATCAGGTTCAAACAATCCTCACCAGAATCCAATCGAGCACTCTCTCCAGCTAAACAAGTCTCCAAACACATTCCACATAGGAAAAACAAGGATCATAAATAGAAATTGTTTTCTCTTTCATTTCTCTCTGTGCACCTCTCTGAAAAATCCTGACACACTGTGCTTTGGTGCTAGAGCTTTTAAAATTCTGAATGTTATAATTGTCCTCTAGTATGATGGAGGCTTTCTATGCTCCGGCTGATGAGGACTTTTGGAACGGCAGCTTCCCATACAGAAGTTATTGAAACCTCCTTTTTGAGTGGTTCACTCTTTGGTATTTCACAGAACAGAATTAACTATTTCTGCTTCAGTTCTAAGCCTGGATAGCAGACAGTGGCTACATTTCATTTTCTACATCTGTTTTTGATGCTATTTTGAAAGGTGATTTTTGGAAAACACTGCAACTTTGCCTCTCACATCCATGACAGCACTTAGAAATAAAGATAAAACTCTGCTCTTTTGGGCAGCCAGCTGGCAAAGGATAATCATAGACTATACTCTGTGAACCAATAAAATATATTACAAAGCTTCTTTTTTCCCTCCACTTTTATAGCATTTATTCTTATCACAGTTTTATGTGACAGTAACAAACTACAAGAAATTTATGTCATGTTTTAATCTTCAGTATTTAGCAACTTTTCCAAACTTTCTTTTAAGTGGCACCTTGAGAAAATAGTCAAGTACTCTGTTTATGACAAGATGATGGAAGAGGAACATGGTTAGAGCCAAGTAACAGCAGGGATCCACCTCAGGGGTCATTGTTGTAATGTCTGCCCAGGAGTCTAGTCAAAAAGACTGGTTCATTTTTGGCATTTAGTTCTCTGTGAAAGGTCTGTGTGAGAATTCGTGATAAATGAGGCTGAGGTTTAACAAGTGTTCACCACAAAGGAAAACACAATCTTGTGAGTCAGAGCCCAGCAGCACGTAAAGGTCAAGGAGAAAATGTGCTTAATTCTGAGAGCTTTTTCATGGGCTGACTCAAAAGCTGCTGGTCTGCTGTGGTTCAACTTTATGATATCTTATGTATCTTATCCTACTTCGTCTTCCTATTGTGGCTGAAGGTGCTTTAAGCTACAGGTATTTTGTAGAGAAAAAATGGGGTTATTGCACCGCTAAAGAAGAATTGCTGCTTAGGAAGAAAAAAAAAAAGCAAAGACATTGTGAGAGAAGTGCAACTTCTTTTGGCACGACCTGGTTTCTTGTAAGTCAAAATAAATGCAAACTGAGAAGGGCAACACTGAAGAGCAGTATAATGAAGGTGCTGCTGCAGGGAGGCTGACAGGAGCTCTGATCTCTGGCCCATTATTGTGTCTTCATAGATCTCATTTCCTTCTTTAGCATATATGGGCCTATATCTATGAATAGTTGCATTCATTTGATCAGTTCAGCTGTTTCTTAGATAAAAACATCTGCTGCTTTCTCCCAAAGCCAAGCTTTTGGTAAGTTGTATGACTGTCTAAAATGTTTCTTACAAAATTGTGTTATTTTCTTCCCTCTTATCAATGTTTCATCTGCTTTTGGTACCTACTTGATACTATGTTTTCCATGTTTGTTTGTTTTGTTTTGGTTTTTTTTCCCTTTAGTTTGGGGTCCAAATCATCAGGAAAAATATTAGATTATATTCACTTTTTTTGGTAATTGAAGACATAGTGTATCAGTTCTTTAATATGGGAGATACTTAAAGTTGACTTTCTAGTTATCAAAGGCTGAAAATATAACATATGATCAGTGACGTTACATGAAATGATGTAGACATATAGAATAAAATACTAATATTTGTATGCTATCTTTACCAGAGAATGTTGATTTGGAAGGTTGGCAGCAAATTAATATTGATCCAGCTATATGCCATTGATCATTTCAATAGAATTGGAGTTTCATGGAAAAAAAAACTATTGCTCTTGGTAAAAGATGTGTTCTCAGTTTAATCACACATAAAATAGAGGTTTTTACTTTTTAAACATAAAATTAGCACTTATCTCCCAAAATATTGAATTACAGAACAGAAGCTTGGACCAGAGTTCTCTGATTACCAGTGTGCCTAAATTATTACATTTTCTGACAGTGTTGAATGTCTTCCTATTCCAAATAAGTCTTTCAAAACTGGTAATGCTTTCTTGAAATACTTGAAGTTCAGTAAATAGGTATATTTTAATAAAGACAAAAAATTTTTTGGCAAAAAACTAATTTTCAAATGAGACATCTATTGATGCAACAGAGAAAGTAGACCACGGTTTGTCAGTAATAGACACATTAATGTTCATTGCCTACATTTTTCCATATTTTCAACTGCTGTCTACTGATTGTTAAGGGGATAGAGCAGGTTGAGTTGAATTTTAATCTATTGCATTTCCATCTTTACTACTCAAGGGTTTCACTGATTTAAATAAATCAAAGCATTAGCTGAAGGTTTTATGCAGCTTCATAAAGTGAAACCCTCCGGCCCTTGCCTGGACAGTCTGACTGATGGTTTCCTTGGGAATCGGCTCTGGTGACTTTATGGAGAGAGACTACTCTGATCTGATTGTTTGGAAACAGAACTTTAATAAGGTGAAAACAATAAACAGGACAGCATGCACTGTACTAGGAATGAAGTGGAAAAGAGCAAGGTCCAGCAGAGATATTTATACACTTGAATATAGGGAGGGGGGTTAAGGCGGGGTTTGAGGAAAGGATCCAGTGAGAGGAATATTACAATCTCTGCAGCAAAATGTAACCAATAGTAACAGGAAGAACCCAGAGCTTTCTAGTCACAATTTGCATGACTGAACAGGAGAATCTTGAGAGTGAGCTTTTTGCTCACCACAACTAATAAGGGTTTTCTCACAGCCTTAAGCCAAGGTTTCATTCTTCTGCTGAATCAACCCCAACAATAAAGTTTCTTTAAATTTCTTGTGAGTGAATCCTGGAGTAATTTTAAATAAGTCACACTGGCCTTTGCTTTCTTCCTTCTGCTGCATCTGTTGAAGTACTTAAAGTAATGAAGATCTTATCTGGGCTTTTTCTGAAAGAAGTTCTGGCTTCTGGCATTTTAAATGCAGCTTTTAAATTTGCCAACAAGTAATTCAACTGCTGATCGATATTTCTATGCATGACCTGAACTGAACTCAAACATAGCTTAATAGATTGCTTGATCACTCAAGGAGAAATTTTATTTTTCAGCTATGTGTCAGTTCCTATGTGACTTCCTACTGAAGATTGCTGGAAAACATTATACTGTATTTATACAAGGTTAAAAATGTAAATCCTGTTGCCAGTCTTTAGCCGTACGGTAAGATTGTGGGATGCTGCTGCTCTGATGTTATGTTATGTGTTCAGGGAGCTTAATTTCTGAGTGCTCCCTAAATGGGAATAATCTGCATTGTTTATAGGGTCGTGGGTCAGGGTTGCACTACTGAACACAGTCCATCTTGTCACCATCTCATTTGTGTCATTTTAAATAGTTTATTATTTATGCCTTGTTAGACACTCATTGCTTATTTAGCATTGATTTTTTGGATTATTATTCATTTTAGTTGGTCCACTCAAACAGTGCCAAAATTAATTAACTGCAAGACTCTCAATAAACAAGCTGATTATGTTTAGCTTAGAATCAAAAGAATATTTTTTCCTATTAGAAGCCTAAAACTCACTTGTTTTATACTTTTTGTTTGCTTCTCCAAGCAAGATTATGTAAAGAAAATGGAACTAAGAACATGGGAGTGATTCAAGCATGAGTTAAACTGCCAGTGGTAGTGAGGAGGACTTCATTAATTCTCCGAGAGTGGTGAAATAGGAAACCCCTGACAGCCTTCTTAGAAAACCACAATGTCCTTGCTCATGTGGGTAAGGCACTGAATTGTTGCTTTAATATTACTAAAGGTAGTGATATTAAAGGTTCCTATTTCTGAGGAAAAAAAGTTTTATGATCCCATTCGATTAAGAAATATGTAACTCTTGCACACTTGGAAATGAATTTAAACAGAATCTGCTGAGGGAATGAATCAGTTGCTGCAGCTGCCACAAATTCTCGCTAATTGACCCTTTCAATTTTTTGCTGGATGAGGTCAAACTCTACATCTTCTTATGAAATACAGCATATCAAGTACTGCTGGCCTACGTATATCTGGTCTTACAGATGACTCTTTAATTTTTAGATTTTCTATCCAAAAACCACAAGCACCCAAATGGTCTAGATATACATCCCTAGCAGGTTTCACTTTAGCTGGACAACAAAATTCCTAATAGATGCTTCTCCCAAACATGCTGTGCATCAGGGCAAAGGAAAAAGGTCAGAGAGTTAGAGAAACATGTAATCACCATTCTCAGATTCATTTCTGCAATTACAACACAGTGAAGAGAAAATATGAGTTTGCAGACTTCTAAATGTTTGAAATTGATTTAGCCACAATAAATACATTCTTCATTAAGTGCTTTCCTATGTATAAGATTCAAGTTTTTGTGACATAGAAGACAGATCTACAGAGATTTAATCAACTGCATTACTATGGCTGCCACTCACAATATATGCTGCTCTTTTTTGATAGGTCAGTATTTATCCAGTAAGGGCACTGGGATTTCTAATTAATTGTATACAATAAACACAGAGAGTAGCAGCTGCTGCTTTTGATTTTTATCAAACTCTCCACAGATACATGTTGAAAATTATTTTCTTCCCTAAACACACTGAGGATTTTTATTGCCTTAATTTGTGGGCAGTCTGAGGCATCTTGAAGTCTAATTATTTTTCAGTGGGTGGAATAGTCAGCACTCTAAAATTCAGAGCTCTACAATATAATTTGATGATTACTGAAGCTGTTGGCTTGTGACCATGATTTTAATAGAGAATTGCTTAATCAGATACTGAAGTTACTAAAAGAAAAAAAAAAAAAGCACCATCTCTTTCACATGTTTGTTTTTAACTTTTTACCATGGTTCCATATGTTTACTCTCCTGGTCTCTTGCTCTAAGGATATGCACACTTCAACCTCTGCTTGTGCTTTTGTATCAGTGACAAAAGCAGTTACTTTATGATGCAGAGCAAATTCATTAATAAATTTTCCTTTTCTCAAGTTCCATTAGAACATGTCAGTGCTGTATATTTGATGTTTCAGTGATGCTTCCTTTTTCCAGTAGGAATTTGAATAGTCCCTATTGTTGTGTTAGAAATGGGCTGGCTCTCCTACGTTCTGTTCTTGACCACTCCAGTGACATCAGATGCTGAGATTTGGCATCATGTTGAGGCAACTTAAGGCTAAGCAAAATAATCTGGCTTGGCTTCTGACAAAGTGAAAACTATGTGGAAGCACTATTATTCTATTAACTGATTTTTTGAGGCATTCAAAATTAGCAAAGCTTTGGGATTGGCACTGGCAAGATGTTACAATATGAAGTATTCCAGAGGTGCCAAAAATTATGTTTCTGGAAACAAGTAAAATGTAATATTAAAGTTTTCTTCTCTTTTGTTTTTTTTTTGGCTCTTTGGATTTCTCTGCCATAAGAGTTCTGTCTGGTGTAAGAAGGAAGTAATGCAATGTTGTTTTGGTTTAGGGCAAAATTGGGAGAAAACCTCTGGAAGGAGCCCCCAGAAAGGAAACCCCCACGGACCCTCCCCCACCTGGTTCAGGAAGAATTTCCTCAGAGAGAAGTGGAAAAAACTTGTTTATTTAACAGGCAAAGCACTCCCCAGCACAAAAAAATATGAACAACGCCAGATGACAAAAACTCTTTCACCGCTCTGAAGAGATGACAAATCAAGAAAGTCTCTCGTGGTCGCCCAGTTCTCGGTCTCTGGTGCTGGGGATGGCTGCTGCATGTCACAAAATGCAGGCTCTCAGTGTTTCTTGGTGTTTCCCAGGTCCCAGTCTGGAGCAGGTTGGAATGATATTCAGGAAAGGGGAAGAAAAACAGTCCAGGGAAAAAAATGGACTGCCTAGCTAAACTAACTAATAAGCAAAAACAAGGGCAAAAACAAAAAACAGGAGCGAGAGAAAAGCAAAAGCAAGAAAGCAAGACCTAGCCTCCCCTAGACACAGACTGTGGTGGGAGGTGAGCCAGCTGATAACAATACAAAACAGTCACTTTTTGGAGCCAGTCCTGAAGATACAGAACATAACATCAAGCATAAACAGAACACATGACTGCGGATACAAACACTATAACATCACCCTAGGACAAATGTGTACCGCAACTTTTTGTCACAATGATTTTGTTCAAAGACTTAGTAGTGTTCAGACTATTATCCCTGGGATAAAATGGCAGCTGAAAGGCTCTGAGCACAGGGTACCTGAGTAAGAGTCTTTGCAGGGGACTCTGTCACCTGCCAGTATTCTCAGTGGTCCTGATTTCACTGAGGGAGAATCCCACTACAGTGGAATTTTTTTCAGGTTTTCTGCAGAATAGGTGAGAACAGAGTTCAGTGGCTTCAAATTCCAATTAATGGTTGAGATCCCTTGCTAGGAAGAAGTTAGTAACTTATGTTTCAAAATGGACTTCACTATCTGCAATATAAGATTTAAAACATGATAGCCATGATCTTTGAGAAACTTCATCTTTACGCTCTGAAGGTCTTTTTTATAGATATCCTGGGTTTGGTGTCTTTTGGAGGAGGTTTTGTCTGATTGAGTAGCAATCAAATTAGGAAATGGAAAACTGTATTGCTACGGCTAATGAGGACGTTTTGTGTAAGTTCCAAAAGAATCAAAATGCTGCAAACAATTAGGTTATACAGCTAAAACCACAAATGATCATAAGCTTAAGTGCTGAAAGATTGCTGCTGCCTGGCTTCCTACTGAATCGTTTATTACGTACAAAAATTGCACTTTTTCATCCCTCTTTGATATGATTCTCTTTTCACATTTAAATAGTGTTTACTATTGCCTGTTTCCTTGGCTGTGCCTAACCTTGTCTGAAATTTTTAATGCAGTGATTCTTGCCTTTCTCAGAAAATACATCTCCTAGTTTTTTAACTGTTAATTCACACCAAGTCCTGGAAACGATCTGAGGTGCTATCACCTCAGCAGTGTGAATTTTCTGCCATTTTAAGTCTGTAACACTAACGCTGCCATCTGTCTGAAGTTGTGAATCTCCACTAATGCTATAGAACCAAGCGGGTCACTCTTGTCTCCCAGGAATCTCTGATTAATGAGTAGCTATGTATCTCCTGCTAGCTTTGATGCTGCATTACATCAGCAACGTTCCTTACTAATACTACCAACAGTAGTCGTATTTATTTAGGTTTTCTTAGTGCTGAAGGTGATCACCATACATAGCTGTAAGCACAATTAACTGCTCACCAAAATTCTAGTTAGAATGCTTAGAACTTTGCTCCATCATCTTCTTAAAACTCTTGTACATTAAGCCACTTCTTACCAGGTGGACAAGTTTTGCAAATTGATCTGAAAGTGTACTTTTGCCTTGTTACTTTGCATATCAATCTTATATCAGTCTCAAGCTTTTATAAGGAAAATGAGCACATGAACAGTTCCATGAATGAGGCAGGAGAAGACCATGTGGATTGTGCAGAAACAGACAATTTACAATTCAGTGTCCTGGGCCTTATAAATTGTCCAGTTATATCTGATACCAGTGAGTTTGACAAGATACTCCACCCAGCACCATGAGACAGACTTGACAAATACCCTTCCTAAACCCCAAGAAGAATTCCCTGAATATATCATTGGCGTGTGCCAACGTACTGCTCTGCCATCACACATGAAATCTCCTTTGGAGTATTCAGTCAGCACTCTTTCAGCAAGTCACTTTCAGTTTACACCCTGCAGTACTTGAAGAATGTTTATATTTAGACAGTTACAGAAGAGCAGTTTCAGATAGGCAACTTCATCTTTGTTACTTCCCTAAGGCACCAGATTTTCCAATTCGTTAATGCTCCTTGCCTGTAGCAATTTCATACTTGATTTGTCAAGCACATTTGTTATGTATGTTAAGGCAAAGACTGTGATAATGAAAAATACCTTATCCTGCAAAGTTCTTCCATCTCTTCAAGTCCAAATTTAGAGCTGAAGCTTTTGCATTCCAGCAGTAATTGGTATTTAACTCTTAGTGGTTTTCTATGAGAAATTTATGGAAGACTTTCAATAGGGGAAAGTAGTGAGGAACAATCAATGTATCTAAAGTTAAGTCAGACAAAGGTCACAGGAAAAGTGAGTGGTATGGACAAAAGTACATAGCAGAGAGGAACATGCTCTCCATTTGGAATAAGGGTCATTGGGGATGTGAATGTCCCTTTGTTAATGGCTGTCCCTGTGTTAACAGGAATTGTGTATATAATCCTATATCATCATATATACAATATATATATACAGTATGGTAAGTGTCAGTATAATGCATAGAAAATAAAAATGTATTCAAATTGCAATTGAAAAAAATCTTACTATCATCCTTCTTTGCATTCAAAACAA
This sequence comes from Chloebia gouldiae, assembly GCA_003676055.1. NCBI lineage: Eukaryota > Metazoa > Chordata > Aves > Passeriformes > Passeridae > Chloebia > Chloebia gouldiae. The sequence goes on from QUSF01000055.1 coordinate 2,827,948, forward strand.
AATGAATAGGGCAGGCTTCCAATGGAGGAGCAGCAGTCTTTTGAGGCAGTGAAATTACTATGAAATTACATAAAAAAATTGATTGGTTTTAGTGTAGAGACATGAGGGTTATAACATGATCTAAGGTGTTATCAATGTGAGAGAATAGGCAACAAAGGAAACTACAGAATTGTTCAAACTGGGGCCGTTTGCTTTTTAGCAAAGGTTCATGGCCAGGAAGGGTCAGACTAATCCAATTGTTTGGGAAATCTAGCAAATGCATTAAGATTTGTTACTTCAACATAGAAGAATATCTAATTCTCCTAAATCTTGAGTCCAGAAATAATAATCCAATAATCAAGACTACATAGTGTGGCACTTTAGGAGAGCAGTCCATCACTTGAATGCTGTAGAGGAACAGTAATACAGAGTAACAACAACATCTATGCAAATCCAGATCAGAGACAAGATGGCCACTTATGCAAAGCCTTTTTGTACATATTTTTTTAACCAATAGCATAAAAGAAAAGGTGCAAAGTCATCATACTCTAACCAATAAGAAAAGGACGCACATGGGTTTAACATTAACAAAAAGACTTCTATGAATCTCAAACAATACACAATAATTAATTATCTAAGATTGAAACTTTTTTTTTATCTTTGCAAAGCATATATCTAAGATTTTTCACATATTGAACTATCAGTAAGTTCTTGTTCTTTTTTGTTCCTTATGATAAATATAAATGTCTTCACTTAGTACTTAACTTCCTAGCTTCCCATGAAAAAGTTTTAAAATTTCCCAGCCCTTCTCAGCTTTATGTCTATTTTCTGAGGTCTTTTTGCACTTCCTAAAGTCTTTACCTTTTTACATTCGTACAGAACAGCTCCTTCCTAGAAGAGAAAACAGGCCAATGCTCATTTCTGGGAGTTTTTCTGACAAGCTTATTTGGTTTTTTATCAAAATTTTACTTCTGGGTAAATTGTGAGTGTGCTGACCTCAAAGAAAGTGAGGGGCTCTTGAGATCATTTGAAAAGAAGACTGTAAACTGCAGCCTGGCAAGCAGCACTCCCTATCCCTGTCCTGGCACTAGCCAGACATCAACAGCAGCATGACCTGTTTGTTGTTTGCTTGAAATGTGCAAGATGCTTGGAATAATTTGTTTACACAGTGATAGAATTTTTCTAAAGCAAGGATTATCCCAGCTGAACTGGTTTAACTCAGTCCATAGGTATTTCTGGAAGTGTTTTGCAGTACTCTTGGGACTATGGATCTGAAGATAAGTTAAAACAACTTAAATAAAGGAAAAAAATCTATTTAAGAAGAAAAAAAGCAACCAGACTCATTACTGATTGAATAGACCCAGGATGCAGAATAAGTCATTTCAGTTCCCCCTCAATACAAGCCAATCCATCTGTAGACTCAGTATTAACAGGAACATTTCACACAAAGATAAACACTTGGCAGAGAAACCTTGCTTCTTAAAATGAGAAACATTGTGTATTACATTTAGTTTGTCAAGGAATTTATGATAAATAATTCCTAGCTTAAAGCAGAGAAGTGTGATTAAATGATCTGAACAACTAGATGCAATATCCATCCTAATGACTTTCCCTGTGCTTGCGTAATCTCTTCTGAAAGTGTAGCCTTGCTCATAGTGAAATAAAAATGTGATAATTGACATTTTCAGTCTAGGGCAGTAGAGACACCTCAGCAAACAACCTGTTCCTAACTGCTGCAGAGGAGGTTTTGAGTGTGTATGGATGTTCTCATGGCATATGGCAAGGAAATACATGTTTTATTTGGTCCTTAGAAGAATCAGATTTACTCCTAGAGGGAATGATTTCAGAAGACTGTCCTATGAACACAGGCAGCTATTGAAAAGACTTTACTTTCTCTTGCCCTCTCCAAGAACAGCAGAAAGGGACAGGGAGGGAATCAGTATCTTCATGTCTAAAATTAATATTTGCCAAGATAAGAAACAAGTCTAGAGAGAAGATCTTCCTGTTTTCTATAAAAACTTGGATAAACACCATGGAGGTTGGAAGAGTTATTGCAGATGATGAACAATGCTGGCATAACAAAAAATTAGTCTAACAGCGCCCCTGAACAAATTTATGGTGGAAATCACAAAGAACTATGAATGGAATTAGGATCTGTAGCATCTATTCACAGGGGCAGAGGGTCCATTTGGTGTTAGGATGGACTTTTTTTGTGCTCAGAGTTATGTGCTATGCTTGTCTGCAATAGCTGATTGGATGGCTCTGTGATGCTTTGCCTCATCCTTTCAGAGTCATTCTGCCTAAAGAAAACAGCTGCCTGGGGAGATGTAAACCAGGAGACAGTGACACATTTTTAGTTAGGTTGACCTTAATGATCACAACTGTAATCAGGCTTTGAGTTTAATGTAGGACATCATAGGTAAAGGATGACATGATTTACACATCAAAGCCATGCCTGCTGTGACAATTATTTGTTGACAGGTGTGTTAGTTTTAAGAAAGATTACTTTCATCTTCCTAGATAAAAAATAGCTATTGCAGCTGAGCACTGAAACTAAATTTTAAATCAGTACTATATGTAATAAATGGAGATGTTTGGCAATTTAAGGATCCCACTGAAGTTTTATAAAGGAAAACCTGATGCCTAAGAAAGTAGAAACACATTTGACAGGCTATGTTACAGTGCTGGTCAAATAACACAGCTATAGTAGACACTGACTCCTATGAGTCTTTTGTGGTTTAGAGTTTGTGAATATCTTTCTGGGTGTTAAAAAAGGTGTCTAAATTGCTTCCTCTTTCTAGGATTTTATATGATGTCAAGGCAGAACCTTAACTCAAAAATTTTGGACAGAAAGTCTTTTCATATGTGCATCTCTGACAAAGCTTCTTTTTTAAAAATTAAACAATAGGAAGACTAATGCAAGTCTATTAGTTGTATCCATTTCAAATATTTATTCTGACTGATTTTGAACAAGAACTTTTAATTTAGTATTATGACACTCTTAAACTGAAAGTAAGATCATCTCCCTTACTCACAAAAATACCTTATTGTTATCATGTCTGATCAGACTGATGTTTAACACCACATAAAAATCTGTTTTATGTGGTTTTGCAGATATGCTCCTCATCTTTATGTTTACATAACAATGTAATTTCATCATCCAGAAATTCCTTCCCCTGAAACTTGGACTTCTTTTTCAGAAAAAAAAAAAAATCAGATTATCACTTTTGTCATACAGAAATTAAGGACAGATAAAGTGATTACAGGGTCTTACTCATTGTCTGGAGAGGAAAAGACTCATTCCATGAGTCTTGAAACACTACCTTTCTAGGTAGTGGATCTATTTAAAGACTTAAAATTTAACCCATACTAAAGTTTTAAGAAAATCTGTAAGGTGGAAGGTAAGGTTTGAATATGAATAGAACCAAAAGGAAGATTTGGATCCTTTGCTCATAGAGGCCAAGTTCCAGGATACAGAATTTGGAGCTGCACTCATCAGGGCCTATGTGTCCTAACAGTTTAATAGCTATTGAAAGAAAGACAAAATAGTTATGAAATATAAGAGAATACAAGATAATTAAATATATGTCGTTTTCCTTTTATTTTCTATGTACCCAGCTCTAAACTTTGGAGCAGCATTGTCAAAATGCGTATTTTATGATTGACTCTTTGCAAATATTAAATTGGATAATATATGTATTATGGGGGGTTATTTTGTAATACTGTTTTAATCCTTTTTAAGCAGTGTGTTAAATATAGTTTTAGGTTATAACATAATGCTAAAATAGAAACTCTGCGATGTCAGATACTTTTTACTATCTCAAGAAAAGGGATAAGATAAACAAGAAACTCTGCACAGTGATAGCAGCGACACAGAACCCGAAGAGTTATGGACTCCTTATCAGAAAAGACAAACATTCTTCCACCCTCAATCTGTCTTTATGTCCACCAGGATTAAGGGGAAGAAGTTGACAAAAACCAGAAAAATTCTTAATTTGCAAGGAATTTATGCATCATGTATGAGACATGTGAATATGCAACAGGCTATTGCTTTTAAGGGTTATTCCTTTGTTCACAAGGCCTGCTTTTCGTGACTTAGTATCTGAGAGCACCCAGATATCCATAATTCTTTGCTTTTTATTGTCTTGTAATTGTCCGAATTCTAAATTTTTATTAGATTGTATAATTGTATTACTGTTTTAATAACCATTTTATTATTATTAAAATTTAAAAAATTCTAAAAACAAGTGACTGGCGTTTTTCACACTCATGTGGTATCAGTTCTATCTTCGGACTAATCACAATTGCAGTTTTTGCCTAAAAATCTTTTCAAGGAACTGCTCTAATTTAGATGGTAATTTAGACATGGTGAAATACTATATTGCAGGTGGCCTTATGTGGCAGAGCCACCATGCGGGGCGTGCTGGGTGGCTGCGGCACAGGCGTGACTGTCCCTTCTGAGAACTCTGCAATTCCCAGTTATCAGCAGGTCCAACGCAGGAACGGACAGTGATGACACGGGTCTTGGGGTAGAACAAGATGGATTTATTCCTGGGCTCCCACACAAGACTCAGAGAGGGGGTGAACAGAAGTTTTTATACAGCAACTCAGGAGGGGTGTAGGAAAGTGAACCATTGAGGATATGGTAAGAGAGGAGTATAAGGTGGAGCAAATAGCTTATGAGCCTATCAGGGAAAATGGGGGGGGGAAATAATACAAAGTTACAAATGGGGTGTCAAGGGCAACAAGACAGACACAGAACTCTGTGGAGAAAGGGGTAGAGATAGGGAGGATTGACAACCTGGAAGGGAAGAGGTTAGGGAAGGGCTTGGGAAAATTGGCAACTGAGAAAGGGAGGGGATTAGGGAGGAGAACAGGAAGCAAACATGGATTCAAAGCAAAACACACCACAACAGCCTTAGATAGCTTCCTCGGGCAGGTGCTGTCAGGGTGCCTGTGGCACCAAGAGCGTCTCTGCTCTGGCCTGTGTCAGCAACTCCCCCAGGCCACCAGACGCCCAAGCCTGGATGGCATAATCAAAGCCTCACCAGAATGATGAGAGGGCTCTTGGTAAAATCCAGCAGGGTTTATTAAGGAGAAATCCAAGGGTCCAGGCAGGGTAGGAGTGGGTAGAATCCAAGGAGGCAGAGTAGAACCAGGAACACAACCTCTCCTGGAGGGAACAGTTGGCAAAGAGCCAGAACCAGGGGAGGGGTTGGGGTATATCATTGAGGGGAGGTGTAAAGTGTAATGATACAAATCATCCAATGGGGAGAGGAGTCAGGGGAGGAGTTGCAGTGGAGTGACTTGACCTGGACCCATGGGGAAGCGAGGAGGGAGTGGTTTTCCAGGGAGGAACAGTGGGGGAAGAGGGGATACAGTATTTTCTACAACCGGGGTGTGAGTCACTGGTGACTGACAACCATACATTTGCCTGAAAGAGCGAGGAATCATGGGAAGTTACACCAGCCTCTATGTTAAATGATGGCGCTTTCCCAAGGCATCCTGGCCCTGTCCTCCCCCTGGCCGTCTCCCACACTATGTACCCATTACTTTTTTTTCCCTAATGAGATAAGTGGGAGTTAGTTTGTTCACTGAAGTAGGATGTGGTAAGCTTGCCTAACTTGTTTTGCATAAAATAGTGATTAAGAATGTACTGTTCTGTCCTTGAAATGCTTGCTTAAGCTCTTTTGCAGAAGTTTCCAGGGAGTGTAACCAGGCGCAACTCAGATACAGACAAGGTCAGCAAAGGGATAGGGGAGGAAGACCATCAGCCTTCATCCCGACGACCACCAGGAGGCACCACCCTAATAACAGGCCGGAGGGTGCACAAAGCGATCTGAAAAATGTCACGTCAACAAGAAGAAGGACTGTATAAAAGAGGGACTGGAATAGGGGACAGCGCGCGCCGTTGGTGGAGAGGAGACTCCCCGGCCGCCCAGCGCTGTGCTTTGCCCGCCTTACTCGCTTGCTATCTCAATAAAATTACTTTATTGGATTAAGACACCTCAAAATGTCGTGTCACAATTTATAACACCTAAGAGTGGCAATGTTACTTTGAATGGAAAATTCTTTTGAAGTTCCTTATAAAAGATGATTTTTGAGAACCTATGATGATGGAGAGGGTAATGAAAATTAATTGCATGTGTTTCTAAGTGTTAATTTCCATTGCAGCTTGTGAGGATGATCAAATTGCTATTATTCATTGATCCATAAGGACAGACATTTTCCTAACCTGTGGCCTGTTGTCTTCTCAGGGAAAACTGAGCTCATGCCTGTGCTGCTGTAAATGGACTTTACTGCATACAGTGAGGAGGAACTTCTAAGGGAAAAGTGAAAGAGTCTTGCCCAACTCTATGTTAGTACATTGTAGATATAAACAGCCAGATAATGTTTAAAAATGTGTTTTCCCAGGGTGGCTTATTTGTTTGGTTTAAGTACCCTTCTGGCCCACTGTCATTTTTACTTTTTTATATACTCTTTGTTTTCTTTGTACCAGATCTTTAAATTTTCTTCAGAATTTTGGCTTAATATGGTCCTTGGCTTTAACTTCAAGTCTCACAACATAAATCCTGGTTTTATCTCCCTATTGCACTTTGATCTGCATAGTTAAATGGAATGAGGAAATGAAATGTCAGTGCAAAGAGCTGTATTGATCCTTACACTTCCTTTTTTCCTTCTGAAAAAACTGTTTTCAACGTGTTGTTCATCCACAGCACCTACCCCCAGCAGATTCTCTGTGCTTGATTATTGTGCAGTTGATATTTCTGCAATTAAATCTTCATTCTTGCAAGGCAGTCAAAATTAGTATCTATGAAGGAAAGAAATAGAGATGTTAAAGAAATCTTTTTAAAAACTCTTGGAGAATCTATTCTATAAGCTGGAAAGAAAAAGCCTATCAGAAACCCAAGAGTAATTTCAAGGAATGAAATGTTGTGAAATGGAATTTGAAAGTACTAGCCTGTGACATGGTTATCTAATGGGAAACCTAGAGACATGGGACAAGGGTGATGGCTTTAACATGACAGATGGTTCCAATAAGATTTAAGGAAGAAATTGTTCCCTGCAAGGGTGGTGAAGGCCTGGAATGGGGTTCCCAGAGAAGCTAAAGCTGCCCCATTGCTGGGAGTGCTCAAGGCCAAGCTGGACAGAACTCTGAGAAGCCTGGGACAGTGGAAGATGTCCCTGCCCCTGGCAGGGGCTTGGAATGAGATGGGCCTTAAGGTCCTTCCAATCCAAAGCATTCTGTGATTCTACACATTGATGGACATCCCTATTCTCAGTAGCTGTAGGAGAAAGAAAGTGCATAGAAATTTCTATTCCTTTATCCTCATTCTTCTGGGTGTTCCCGATGCCACAAAATTAATTTGGTTTTAATGTAAGGATTTAAGCTTAGGTTCAAATATGTCATAATATATCCTAACTCTCAGAAGTACTTTCCTCCTTGAAGTTGTGGTAATTTTTTTTGAGAGAGGAATAGCATCATTTGAATTCCATTGTGTGACATACTAAAATAATGTTGCATGGTAGATTAGTCCTATATGCATTTAACAAAGTTGTCACATATCACACATCCTGGAAAAGAGGCTATAATGAGAAGGTTGCAGACAGTAGCCTATTAAAATATATTTTTTATCAAGCCTGGCTAGCCAATAAAACTGAGCCAAGCAATGTGCTCTCAGGGAGATTTTCTAGCTGAAGTTATTTATCTTCAAAAGTACAAAGTAATGAGAGAAAGTAGGTTATACCTGCCTCTTGAAAAGAAATACACGGGGTTTTTGTAAACTCATACCTGCTCTGCGTAATACATACAGACCCCTGTGATAAGTGAAATTATAATAAATGGAACAATACATTGTTGGAACACCTGATTTTTGTGTGCCCTGTGCTGGGCAGAACCCAGTCCAGAGCAGTCAGTTCATACTGTGCTGTGTAATGTGCACAGGAGAAACCTGAGGGAGAGGACCCTCAAGTTAGGAGCTTGAGGGAGAGAGGACTGAATCAAGCAGTCAGGAGAATATATGTATATGTATATTTTTATAAGGGTTTAATCAGGCTTTATGATAACAAAAATGAAGGGTGGGTTTTCCTTTCCATTTTTTGTGAAATTAAACATTGAACATGTAGTGATTATTTGCTAGATAAATATAATTAGTTTTCAATTACCATGAAATTGTCATCTATTCCCTTTCAATATCTCTGGCACTTTCTGTTCCTCTAATCAATGTCATGCTGCTAAGTCTCACATTTGTAGGAGATGAAAAAAAAAAAGCCCTTGAAATAAGAATCTTTGTTCTTTGTTGAGTACTAAGGATTGCATTTGAAATTGGACTAATGATACAGCTGGCTAGGATTTGCTTTTTATGGTGATGAAATTAATGTTTTATGCTTTATCTTTAGTTCTCTCCTTCCCTTTGTACAAGGCTTAATTGTGGGGTTTTGATCAGATAAGTAATGGTTAAGATTGTTCAAGGTCTATCCTGAAAATACTTTTCACTGAAACACTGAGGAAGTGTCCTCAGCTTTCTATTTCCATCTATCCAGGAAAGGAAATTGAAATAATGGAAATGTGATTCTGTAACAATACCGTCACAGTATAAAAGATGTGAGGTAGAGTGGTTTCCCTGATGTATTGAATTAATTGATAAATAGGTGTGAGTGAAATGTTGAATGTACAAGTTGTATGGCCTTGCCAGAGGCAATGTATCTTTTCCAAATTTTAAAGGTTCAGGTTAGCTCTGGCCCTTGTGCAGATAGAGACAATGAACGATGTAGAGACTTTCTTATTTGTCTGTAATTGAACTGTAAAGCTTAGCAAAATTTCTTCCTTCTGCAGCACTGAGATAATGAATTGTGGGACTTGTTGATATGTGTGAAAGAAAGGGCCATCACTCTGCCCTCCTTCCACACTGTGAAAAGGACACTGCAGCACTGCAGAGGTTAAAGCACTCTGAAATCCAACTGTAGTAGCAGTATTCTGTTTTTCCTTTCTTTTCTGCCTCCTCCTCCCTGTCTGTGTCTGGGAAATAAGAATTGAGTAAACTTTCCCGTGGCTAAGTAGATAAGCTCATAGTTTTCCAGTGTTTGTGTGTTAGTTGTCTCTATCCTCCAACAGCTTCCAAGAGATTTCAGAAGGCTCTGGTCTGACCAGACACAAGCCAACTCTGTCACTTCTGAGGTTAATAAAATGTTAATTACTGCATTAACACCACCCTGAATTTAGACTATCCCATTGAATAGACTGTTTTATTAGCCCACTTCCAGTGCTATATTAATGGGGTGTCTCTAACAGCTGTGTGTCTCAAAGGCTCTAAATCCTGTAGTGCTCGGTACACCGAAGCCCCATAATGTTGTCCTCAGAAGAGCATTTTCAGGTGCCATGTTAAATACCACAGGTGCCTCTACTTGTCAAATACATTTCCGTAGGAGAAGAAGCACTTTGAGTTTAAGAGAGGACAAACAAATAACAAAACTGTGAGTGGAATTTTCTGATTAACCCTCTAAAGAAACTGCATGTGGAACATAAAACATGTCTACATGCCTGTAGCTGAGCAAAATTCCTGTTGAGTTTGTGGATGATACACAGTAATCTAATCTGGAGCTTTCTGTAGCCCCTGAAGTTTCTCGAGGTGCACAGCACAGTTGGTCTGTTGTGTTTTAAGAATAAATTCAGCTGAGAGGGCTTTTTTATTGTTTTATCTACTTTTAATGTGTTTAACAGAGTCAGATGGATGTTTGGCTGGATAAGCTTGTGATTATTTGATTTCTAGTTTTGTAGCAAAACTGGGACTTGAATGAGGGCTTACTTGAAATTCATTCCTCAGTGAATAATTCACTGACTAACTATTTGATGAGAAAGGATCTGTACAAGATAAAATCACCAGCATTTTAACCAAATTTCTCCACACTGTGATGGCCTTATCCACTTCTAAACTCCTACCACAGTCTCCTTTAGGGTCAGTTCATGGATGTGCAGAAAATGCAGAGCTTGATTCTGCTTGACTCAGAGATGTTGCCCCATGATTTCTTCCCCAGATAGATTTCCACCAGTAACAACAAGAATGATAAATATCATTCCATAACATGTTTTTTTTTTTTTTTAATGTAGCAGGTAGAGATAACTTGTACTGCAGAGTTTTCAAAAGAATTATATAAAGCATTTTCTTGACCATTTGTCTACTTCTGAATAAATCTTGGAAAAAAATAGGAAGGTATAACTGCCTTATAAAAGAAAGTTATGCAAAAGCTGTTATGTAGAGGAATTTCTCGTTGAACAGGAACATGCTATCCTTGATGCTATTCCTTTGCAGGAACTGGACGACCCTGGCCTGCAGATTACAGAGTTATTTTAGTTACTTAAAAGTATTTAGGACATCCTTAAAAAGACAATAAGCTTTGTACAAACACAATAGTCAATGTTGGACTCTGAGTAGTATGTGAAAAACTGTCACATACTATAACCTCAACAGATGCTTGTAGTATAACAGCCAATGAATAAGTGACTAGTGTATGTAATTATATTACGTTAACCAATGAATGTTAAGTAGCTATTTTATTATGTAAGGAAATGAAGGTATAAAAATTAATAAATTAGACAATAAAGGAGGATGACATCTACCCATATTGGTTTGGGTGTCATTACTCCGGACGGCTCTCTGTGGGACCCTCTTCACTATTGTTTTAAAAGAAGATCACCCAAGCACATATATATGTATACCAACAGTGGTGAATAAGGGAAAAACTTAGATCTTACAATGATTATTACCTTTTCCATTTCAGATTTCCAGATATCACCCTGATTCATTTTTAACAAGATTCACCTACATTTATTTGGCACTTCTGATAGAAAGTCCCTTTGAAGATGTCTTATTTTAGTTCCATTTGAGCTACTCTTTGGAAATGATTGCAGGCATTCATAAAGAAGTTAGGCAATAAGAGAGGCTTTGTCTAGTAGAAATAAATTTTAAATACCAGATGGGTATAATGAACTTCTAAACTCAAGTTTGATTTTACTGCGAATGAGGGTGAAACTCTTGTCACAGGGGTTATAATACAGGAAAAAAAGTTGTCAGGCTCTCAAAAGGGCAGCACACAAATTCAAAGAAAACACTTGTGAGCTGTTGGATACCAAGAGGCTCTCTGTGGCTGACAAAACCCTTAAGCCACACCATCTGATAGCTTGGAAAATATCCCATTCAGACACTCAGTTGCTGGTCTCTGTTGGAGACTGTGGGTAGGACACTGGGCAAAGCTTTCATCCCACCTCACTGTTTTGCATTCTAGAATCATCCATGTCACTACCTGAATGTGACTATCCAACTCACCTGTTGTGCACTGAGTCCAAAGCACTGAGAATCCATGACAAAATCCTGCTGCTTCTTTAGCCTAAGAGGAGTTCTTGGAGCACTGGGTTCTGCATCATTAGTTTGTATTGTCTCATGACATTCAAAAACTGTTTTGAAAAATTGGTTTCTGGATGCTTGGGTTTTCTAACTACCCCACTGTGACTTCTCACCTTCAGACAAATTGTTGGGAGAACACGAGTTAACCCATTCAGAGCTGTCTGCGCAAATCAGGTATATATTTAGTAATGTTAACATGAAGAAATAATAGTTTCTCTGCAGGCTTTCTGATGAAAAGCTGAGCATTTCAAAAGGTGAAATTGCCAGAAAATACAATGTCATTTCTGCTCAGAGTATTTGCTGGGGTGAGATAATCATAGGGAAGTAATTGATGCTTTTGAAAATGGAAGATTTGAGGGTCTGTTTTTAATTAATAAAAAAAAATTGAAACATTTTCCCCTTCAGCTTATGAGTCTTGTGAGAGATTTGTATTCCATTTGAGTTACAGTAGAATTAATGGCTTGATCTTAGATTTACTATTATTTGTTTCCTGCCATGAGCTGCTAAAAGATAGCAATGCAAAAATCTCATGGCAACTTACACATTAATAAATGCAAGGGCACATCAAGGAGGTTTTTATTTGCAGAAAAAAAATCTAGAATTTATAGAGTCTGTCTTAGTTATTACTGTGAAGAATAGGGGAAAAATGCAATGAACTCTATTAAAAATATTGATGCATGACTGTAAGAGCTCTTGACAATTGAGATTTCTCTCTGAAGTGTTGTTTAACCTATGTATGGCAAAAGAAATGCAGGGGAAGGAACCAAATTTTCCTATGAATTTTTGAAGCACTTTTTATCTAGAAAAGTTATTATTTTATTTGTATAATTATTATTAATTATTAATAATTAATAATTTTTATATAGAAAATAAATTATTAAAATACAAATTCTGTGCTGCCAAGAAAACAAAATATTCCCATTTTATGAAGCAAGAACTCATGCCAGGAAACAGAAGCAAAACAAATTCGTGGGTATTTGAGCTACACATGGTCTATAGGGGTGTGGTAGCAGGGCGGGTCAAACTACTCTGGTCATTTCTCTTGTTGAGTCACTGGGTGGAACAAGAGCTTTCAGGCTGGGAGGTGACCTTCCTGTGACATGCACATCCTACTAAATGATATTTTAAAGATAAAGTTCTCCTCTTCCTGAAGCTGCCTATCTTTACTGGATGAGATGGGGAATTGTCCTATGCACTCTGTAATATTGGACAGCATTGGAATCAGTTTTTCCCATGAAAAGAATTTGCAATATGTAACATATTCACTGTTGATTTAAACTTTGTATAACACCAGCTGCTTAAGTGAAAGCAGTAATTTCTGAACATTGTTCTGTCCTGGTACCTGGGAAGTTTTCTCCCTGTTCTCAGATGTTAACACCTTTCACGCAGGCTGTTACTTTATCCTTGCTTTGGTGTCACTTGGATGGATATTGAGAACTTCATTCTCTTACATACATTAACTTTCCTGTATATGTTAGTGAGAGCTGGAGGTCTTCAATGACACAACAGAGAAGTTAATGTTTAATTTTTCTGTGTAAATTAATCCTCTCTAATCTCCAGTTTTGTCTTTTACTGTCTAGACTTTACTATCCTGAATTTTGTTCCAGTTCAACTTCTGATTCTGTTTTCTATGGCAGGAGCAAGTAGCAACACCTTACATTTATGGACTTATTTAATTTATTTTTAAAAAATTTTTATTTGCGATTATCTAATCCTTTTTTTTTCTATTTATTTTCAAAGTACATTATCCAGATGCTTTTAACTTAAGACACATTGGGGGGCTAAAAGATGTGATTTTTCAAACCACTTTATTAGTTCTTTTTTCATTTCTGTTCTCTCTTCTAATCATGTTTGCAGAATCTCCTAGTTTTTAGAATATACTCCTCAGCAGCATTAGATCATAGCACTACAGTCCAAAACAGAACAGTTTTAACAGACTGGTTTTATGTATTTATTGCTCTGCTTTATTTTCTTAAAATGCTGTGATTTTAAAAAATCTTTCTAGTTGGTCTTGATTCCGTCACTTAACAAAGATAGGAACCACCATCTCAGAATATTTTCTTTCAAATTTTCATTATTTGCTTCAGCTCAGCTGTTTTCTTGGCTTTGAAGGAGGTTGTTTGACAGCTACCTTTATTCTGTAATGTTTTTGTTCAGCAGGGTTTGTTACAGATATTCTAAGAGACAAATGGTGAGAAATGAAACAATGGCTCATCTAATATTCGATTACATGTATGTCTTTCATTTGTTCCCCTTGGCCACCTGCCCAGCACAAATAGAAACTTATTGTTCCCTAAATAAATTATGTTGGTTGTAAACTTCTCTGCAATTTTATATAAGAGTTCTGTGTTTATTTCCTGGCACAGGGTGCTCTAAAAATATTCAGCCTTCTGTGGTTTGGCTTCTGTTATACTCATTACCTTGAAAAGTAATTATGCAAATATCACATTGCATTAAATACAGGCAGGTTTTTACTTATTTATAAACATCTCAAAACTTCAGTTTCTGGGTATGCAGCGGACACAAGTCTGTTTGGAGTGAGAAATGGTGATGCCTCCCCACCCATTGCTGGAAATGAGCAGCAAGCAGTAGAAAAGGAAAATTGTTCCGTTCTTTGCCTTACCTGCTTATGGAAACGAGTGCAGTAAACTGGGCTGTAGACATCCAGTCATGAGGGGAATCAACTGTGCTCGGTTCAGTGCCGCCTAGTGCGTGCAAAAGAACGTATCTTTTTTTTCTCTCACAAAAATAAAGAGGCAACCCTGGAGAAAAAAAACAAAGAGCTGAGATAGAGATGTTTGACATGCAATTTGTTCAAAAATAAATGCAAGGTTCCAGCAGCCCCACAATAATTAACAAAAATTCGAAAGCTTGTGACTTTAGACTGATTCTGATCTCTCAGTGTTATTGATAAAATTCTCTCAGTGATCTGAGTCATGGTTTACGTGAAGTGGGAATTGGGAGCTCGGTTTGGCTGTTGCCCAGAGCTGTGCATACAAATGGCATCTCTTGGGCACTGCTGGGTATAGAAGACTGCCATTACCGTGGATGGCCAGGGGCTGCATAGGGGTTTTATCCACCTGATCCAAATTACAGCCTTACTCATCTACAGAGAAATAAGCTAAAAGGGACACCAGATGAGTGAGTATCTGGAAAGCTACAGACCATCAACAAAAGCTCCTATGTCCTTGAAAAAAGTGGAAAACGTTGCTGTCTGGGGAAAGATTTTTTAAAAGTATGAGTATTGGAGGAATAATTGGGCTTTACTACATGAACAGGTGACATTTAGATTTCTGTAAAAATCTAGCAAAAGTTTTAGAATGCAGGTGTGATGATCACGTTGTTATGAACAAAAGGACCTTCCTGGTTCCCATGGGAACACTGCTGAATTGAGCTAAGTACTGGCATTGAAATGTTAATTAGCTAATTGCTCCTGGGAATCACCTACACCCCCCCACCCACACTACCATTCTAGGACTGGGATGCAAAATAGAGGGACCACTGGATCACTGGAATCATGGGGAGGGGTTTTTGGGGATGAAAACACCCCTAAATGGAAGGCTGGGCACAGTGCAGGGGGCTGGATGGGTGCGCTGGCTGGGGAAAAGGGAACCACATCCCCAGTCTATGTCTGACCTGTCACCATAGCCTCCAGAGCACTTGACTGGACTGGGCTGTGGGAAGCAGGAGCAAAGGAGCAACTCTTACTGCTGTTACCAGGAGAGGGGACAGCTGCTTCTGGCCTGCGGCAACAGGCTCTGCACATCCCCTCACCCTTCGGCTACCAGGGTGCCAGCAGGAAAGGAGAGAGGACGGTCTGCTGATCGGGACTTCAGATACAGACTGCACACCTCTTCACCTCCGGCTACCAGGGTGCCACAGAGACTTCAGGGAAAGACTTTAAACTCTTTCTCTCACTTCGGCTACCGGGAAAACTGCAACAGTGGAGGCGAGCTCCGTGTTGAGCCCCCTGCCCAATTAATCTTTTAATAAAGAGCTGAACATTAATAAAGGCATAAGCCTCTGTTCAATACAATTTCACTCTATTTCAAAATAAGTTTCTCAAAATCAAGACAACACTGTAATAATTTAATAGGTTTGAAAATTCAAGCTTATTTTAAAACCTTTACTCCTATCTAAAGGCTTGGTTGAAAGAAAAGTATGTTGTCAAGGAAAGGCTGCCCAGACATCTTTGCATGAACTGAACATTAACTGAAACATCACTAATACCTTGCTAGCTAGCACAAGACAAAGAGCCTGGCACTTTCAGAGTTCAGATTTCAGCCTTGCTTTCCTTTTGTTTGGACTGTTTTGCCGTGTTTGCCATCCACAAAGTGAGTAGAATATCTCTACCTTACAGCAAAGCTAAAGCAGAGCTTCAGAAATGAAAGTTGCTATAGAAAAATCATATATTATTAATAAATATGCCTAAATTTCATTGTTTGCTTTAAGGAAGGTATTATGAGGTCTATGATTTCATGTGCAGTATTCATATTATGTGGTTTTTCCCCAAATGGATTTGTTCTGTGCTGAAGGTAAGACATAGACATCCAGTTTAACAGATCTGGCAGTCACCCTATTTCCATTCCCATCTAAATGCTCTACTTGATAGGGGAAAAAAGGAAATCCACCTTCAAAGAGCTATCTGCAACTTACATCTGAAACAACTTACTATCTTTTTTTGAAGCAGTAAAGGACAGTGACGTCTGTATTGTACATATTCAAGAACACTGACTTTTAATGTTGGCTTTTGTACTGTAATGAATTTAATTTTCCAAAATTAGCAATGCAACTTATGTTAGTGGGTTAATGTGTAACTGGGAGTTGGCTAGACCAGTCTTAGCATAGTTTATTGTAACAGCTCCTTTGAGACTGTTTACTCAAAGTCTGTTCTGCTCAGAGAAATTTTAATTCACTGATCCAGAGCTCTACAGGCCATAATGGCTGTGTCATTATGTATAACCATTTACATAATGGGCCATAATAAGTTCTTTGAAATGGTTATAAGCTATTTGGTGTCAATTGGATTTTTATGCATAAGTACTAAATTTGGGTGATGACTAGCTTTCCATACCATAACATGATTCTTTAATGGATGTTATTTATTCCCTTTGTCTTTCCAGTTTAAGCAATGATAATGCTTTTTTTTACTGTGCATATTGTGCAAATTTTGAGGAATTTAAAGGCTTTTGAATTTGATCATTAGAAATAATGGATCTTGTGATGCTTGTCTGACTTTTGAACCACATTTGTGAATACATGTGGAGTTTTTTAGGAAGGAAATGTGGGACAGTAAGAAAACAAACAAAATGTGTGTCTTGTGTACCACATGCTGATACTCGGACACTCTTTCATTTTCACATGAAAATAAGGTTAATATCCCCTTGTGCATAGATCATTATCAGGAACATACTGCTTTTTCTTGCATTTTGTGTGAATTGTGTTTTTTTACTTTTCTTGGACAACTTTGTCTTCTGCCTCATATAATTCCAGTGACTAAAGAAATAGTAGAATTTACAGTACTCTTTTTTTTTTCTAATTTTCATGAGGCTTATTGTTCATCCTTCATTCAACTTTTTGCCTGTAGTGAAGTGGCCGCCCTTGACTCACTTTTCTAGCAGCAGAATTATTTTGCTACCTTCTACTGAAAAAGGCAGAATTGACGATATTCAATTCTTCACAACTGAACAGGAATTTGGCTATTAAGGAGGCACACTGGAGGCAGCAGCCAGACCAAACCAGGGATGGGGATTTGCTCTCAAGGTCAACATCTGTTAAGAACAAACCCCTGGTAGGCTTTAAGGCTTGTTCATTGCTCTGAAGTTGGTTAAGGAGTATATCACACTAAGCACCAGAAGCCTTTACCCCAGATAAAGAAATTGATGATAAATTATTACAAATTTCCTTCTACCACTTTCTGCTTATAGATGCAAAGAATTTAATTTGATTAATTTATGAGGTCACTCCTTTGATCATGTAATATGAATCTACATTCTATAGTCATTCAAACTGTCTTTGACTTCAGAACTATTTGTAACTACTGTACATTACAGAAACTGCAACTGTTACGATTCAGAGCGAATGAGAAATATTGTATTTGAGGAGTATATTATTTGAGCCAGAGGGAAAGCTGAGGGTATGCAGTGCCAAAGGAAAGGATTTTCTAATATAACTTTGTGTATTTCTTCATTAGCAAATTTAACTGAGATCATATAGTAAAGCAATTAGCATGTGAAATATATAGATAAGAGCTGTCTAGACTAATTTTTTAAAAATCACTTAAATAAACCTAAATTTTCAAAGTATCGGGTCCTAATAAAATTCACTCAAGGAATATAGACAAGTATGTAAATTATTCACAGTGGGTTTGTTCTTTTTTGAGAACACATGAAAAATGTTGGAAAAGGTATTGGACTAGATGAAATTTAATGTTACACAATTTAGAAGAAAACCTAAAAAAATCTCAGTTGAGACACATTTCTCACAGAAAAAGGGCTTGGTAATGTTATGAACAAAAGTGCCTTTCTGGGTCCCATGGGACACTGCTGGCTTGAGCTAAGTACTGATATTGAAATGCTAATTAGCTATTTGCTCCTGGGGATCACCTACACCCCCCACCCACACTACCATTCTAGGACTGGGATGCAAAATAGAGGGACCACTGGATCACTGGAATCATGGGGAGGGGTTTTTGGGGATGAAAACACCCCTAAATGGAAGGCTGGGCACAGTGCAGGGGGCTGGATGGGTGCGCTGGCTGGGGAAAAGGGAACCACATCCCCAGTCTATGTCTGACCTGTCACCATAGCCTCCAGAGCACTTGACTGGACTGGGCTGTGGGAAGCAGGAGCAAAGGAGCAACTCTTAATGGTGTTACCAGGAGAGGGGACAGCTGCTGCTGGCCTGCGGCAACAGGCTCTGCAAATCCCCTCACCCTTTGGCTACCAGGGTGCCAGCAGGAAAGGAGAGAGGACGGTCTGCTAATTGGGACTTCAGATACAGACTGCACACCTCTTCACCTCCAACTACTAGGGTGCCACGCCCCCTGCCTAATTAATCTTTGTAATACGGAGTTGAACATTAATAAAGGCATGAGCCCTTTCATTCCATGTATTGCTCATGTGAGAGAGAAATCACAGCATTTCATTCCCCTTTGCAGAAATCTCAAAGGCATTAAGTGAATGAATTTCTCCAGGATGCTTAAGAGGGTCTATTTTTCATGGGTATTAAGGAACTACAATAGCACTGTTACTACGGTCTGCATGAATACTGAGACGAGGGTCTGAATGCATCAGTTTTTCCAGCCTATTTCTTACTCCTGCTGTATGAAGCCTTATATTTTATGTATTAGTTTTAAAAAGTGAGTCATGTCATTGTTTGGAACCTATAAAATTTACGAAGAAAGTTATGGAACAACATATAAAAGCATTTTACAGAATGACTGAAATTACAGGCTGTGTATTATCTGTCTCTCCCTGATTCCCCTCCAGCCCTTGTGTACTTCGTCCTGTTATAAATGAAAATTTGTCCAGCCAAATTAAAAATGAAAAACATAAAATATTTATTTTACTATCAAATTCTATCTAGCCAGCCACAAGGAAAAACCAGAGCCAAGCCCGGGGTCGGCCCTGGTTGTGCAACAACAAGGTCAGCCTCCGCAGAGGTTTTCCTCTATGCCCACACACCTCCATCCTGGCACAAGCAGTTTTTATAGGGAAAATTTCGCCTGAGGCCAAGATTTCGGCAGTCAGTCTTTTCTTCCATTCAGAGTCCATAGGTTAATAGGATTTTCTTTCTTGGTGATGAGGAAGAACAATTCAGTGTCCGGAGTTGTTGAATCCCTTGATGAAGTTTACGGGAAAGCTGCATTCACATGTATCTGCCCGAGGATTTCCATGATATCCATCTCGGCGCCTGGGTTCCCGTATCTCTCCAGACATGGCCCGTCTCCTGGCCGAGCCACATCCTTTTACTTGTAAATCAGGTTTCAACAGACACCAGGTTTCTCCTGTGAGGGTGGGGGGGATTCCTAATACAAATGTGTATACTCCAACAGATGTTCAATATCACATATATCATACTAGGAATGGCACGAATTATATCTACTACACATAACAGTCCTTACCCTACTGATTACACACATGTCCTTTGCCTGATGTGTTTTGGTTGCTGGGTTGGCTCACTTTTGGATCACCTTGGACTCTTTTTGAACTTGCTTATTCCCAGAGTAAGGCTCTTCATCTCCTCAAGGTGAGGCATGACTGTGCTGCTATTCAGACCACAGAGGAGAAACTTCAGCTCAAAGCAAAAACTGCAGCAGTGTTAGCCAGAACAAATGTAGCAGCTGCAAACCAATACATTTCAAATTTAAGGCCATGCTGCATTAAAAAGTGCTGTACTTCATGTTAAACAACTGTCTGTGCCTAAAAACCAACTGAATTTCTTTGAGATTTTTTTTTAAATTCTATTACAAAACTGGACATTAATGCAACTGTGCTTGTTAATGCCGAATCTTTGTCACTAGTCAGCAGTGACAAGGTGCTTGCTCACCTTCAGATTGGCAGTCTGAAGGTCTACCTGCTTTCCCAAGCCTAGGATCAAGATCCAGCTTCACTTTTTAATCTGGTTTTTATTTTTCTGTTGGTTGTCTCCTGGACATCCTGACTCCTCACCTGATTAGTTTGGCTCCAAGCAACAACAACCTGATTAGGAGGCCCAGCTGCAAAGTGAAATATGTGCTAATAACTTGGCTCTACTTAAAAGGAAAAAAAAATATGGAAAAAAATTACTCATTTTATTACTTACACTGCCTAGGGGAGGCGAGAAAAATACAAATTAAGTGGCAGAGGTGAGAGTAAAGGCTTTGCTTTATGAAATAAGCAGTGGTAAGTGCAAGGAATTAAAGATGTGGTAAGGGAAGTGAAGATTTTCCTTCACCCCAGAAGTTCCTCCTTCTAACGAGTTGAGAAGGTTTATCATATATGTAAAAGAAAAAAAAAAAAGCAGATTTAGAAGAACTTGTGAAGAGGGAAAGAGTTCCCAGCAAGTAAATCAACAAGTGTAAACACTTCATCTGTAATTAAAATCTGAAGACGATGCTTGCTGCTCCCCTGTGGAGATGATGAAGAATATACCTGCCTGCATGCACTGCACAGGTGAAAAATCTTCTTGACTGATATGTATGTTAATTATAATTTGTGCCAATGTAATATTGTTGTATTTTATTTACGGAAATATGATTTGACATGTATAATATTTTGTTATTGCAAAGCACAGACACCAGCACTAAGAGCTGCCCCCACATATCTGTTACACCAAAAACCGGTTCTTGTGGACAATGCTTCATTTACAATCTAATACATGTGGCTTGCCTGGAGATGGGCTGTTCCACGAGGCATACTGGAATGCCTAAGCGTTGATCATTCCGGTAATGACCCGAGATTGGGATCGCTGGAGTCCTCCAGGCTGATACATCTGAAATCCACATTTCCATAATTCCATCAGGGGAAATCGTCCACACCTGGACTCGGATTGTTCAACCTCAACCCAGAGAAAAGAACTTATGAATATATGGGACTTTGAATGGAAAGAAAAGGCAGATTGCCGAAATCATAGCCTCGGGCAGAAAATTTCCTATAAGAACTGCAGGGTCCAAGAGTGTGTGTCTAGGGGAATCTCTGCCGAGAGGCGTCCTTTCTGTCGTGCACCCAGTGCTGACCCCGGGCTTGGTACTGTCCTTTCCCTTGTGGTTGGCTTAGAGAGAATTAGATACTAAATAAAACTTTTATTTTTCATTTTAATTTGACTGGACCAATTTTTATCTATAACATTGACCAAAGTTGTTTGCTGTGAGTCTAAGTTTGCATTTGAATTAGGGCTGGAACTATTGTGTCACAAAAAATAACCTTTCAATTTTACTTACATTTTTGCAACTCTGGGGTTTTTTTCTCCATCTTTTTCTCCATCTTTTGCCCCTTGCTCTGTGCTTACCTCTTGTGCATTCAGCGTGACTGGTCAAAAGGTGCCCACCAACCTCTCTATCGCTCCCCTCCTCAGGTGGAAGAGGGACGAAACATAAGAAAGGCTCATGGGCTGAGATAAGGACAAAGAGACAAACTCAGAAGTTAAAAGACTTTCCCCTCATCCCTCTCTTTTTCTTGGGCTCAGCTTTACTCCGAATTTCTTTTCACTTTCTGTTTCTTCCCCTGAGTGGTGTAGAGGGACAGGGAAGGTGGGTTGATGTCAGTTTATCCCACGTCTGTCACTCCATTCTCCTCACATTCTTCCCCTGTCCCACTGTGGGTCCTTCTCTCCACAGGTCCCCTGGTCCTGCCAGGATTCTGCCTCAGTGCAGGCTTCCCATGGAGGTCACAGCCTCCTCCAAGGAGAACCATAGAATGTCTTGGGCTGAAAGGTAAATCTTAAAAGTCATTTCACTCTAAACCCCTTCCATGGACCAGGACACCTACTAGGACAGGTTGCTCACAGCCCCATCCAGCCAGGCATTGAACTCCTCCAGGAATGCAGGCATCCACCTACTCCAAGTCCTGCATTGGCTGCAGGTGGATCTCTGGTCTCCCTGTCTGTGCCACCACCAGCTGGTGTGGAGTCTCTGCTCTCACTTCTGAAGCAGCCTCTCTCCCTTCCTCTTTACTGACCCTGGTATTTCTCTCACATGTTGTCACTCTTTCCCAGCAGGTTTCTTCCCTTCTCCTTGATTATGTTCTCCCAGAGGCACTCCCACCATCACTCGGCTTTAGACAGTGGCAGGTCCATCCTGAAGCCAGCTGGCAGTGCCTCCACTGGACACAGGGAAGCCACCTGTGGGGAGCTCCCCACCACCGAAACCTTGCTGCACCTCTTGTATGAGAATATCAGAGAAATATTTGTGTTATTGCATGAGGCTTATCTCTACGAGATTTCTCATCAGTAGGTAAAGGATGCTCAAGTCTGATGTATAGCATTTCTCACTGGAAATTCCACTTTCTATACCATAACAGACAGTCCTTTATTGATGTTCTTTCTGTTCCCTATTTAACTTTTGGACATGTCTCTGTCTGGTGTTTTGGAAAGGCAGAGGGTTCTCTTCAAATGTCCTTCGTCTTACTTTATATAACACAACAGGAGTCAACAAAGTTTCCATTGCTGACAGTTTTTCTTCAATTACTTAAGAGGGATTTAGAGAATGAATGCTTCTGCCTGAAAGCTTAAGTTGTTATACCAACTATTTAAATTATTTTTCCCTTAAAGTATTTTCATTACTGTATTATAGCAGGGCACCAAAATATATCAGTACTCTTGTAAGAGGAAAATGATGCAGCATTTGCAATCATTTGGCTTACATTTAGAGGTGATGATAGTGGTGATTATAATTAACTGAATTTGCTGTTCATTGTTGCTGCAGAAAATAATGTGTTCTATGTCTGCCTCAATTCCTGATCCACAGACATTGTGGACTTTACTAATTATACATTACCTGGTGCAAATTTATGTATTCTTTCCATTAAAAAAAAAAAACTTTATGGAATTAATCCTCTTTTTTTCAAATTAATTAATATGACTTGGCCAAAGGCTTGTATTGCAAGCTCCAAAGTATATTATACCTATAAGCTGTTCATTTGTAGCAGGTACTCCTTTCTGGGGGAACATGAGTCACTTAAATCACACCTCTTTTCCCTCCTCTCTTTTCTGTCTGAGTAATAAAATTTCCATGTAGGAAAATGAATTTACAATTTTGTAATTAGAATGAAAGTGATCAGTAGTATAGAGTCTGGTTTTCACAGACTGATACACAAGGAGGTATTTCTAGAACACAGTTAAAACACAAACACTGCACTGAGTGATAGTTACAGTATGTAGAGGAAAATTGTATTTGACTCTGGATTCTTGGATTTGAAGATCCATCACAGTTTTCCTGGTTGCTACTGAAGTAGCAATACTAAAAGGCATGGCTTCTTAAATAAATTGGCTTATTAAGATTATGACAATTTGGGTTTGGGTATCTGTTATGGTTTGAAAGCAAAACCAGTGAGAGACTCCAAGTCAGAAATACAATTTATTGGGAAAAAGGGGAGAAGGACAAAAATACATGCAACAATACAAAGGGAAAGACCACTGACAAAGTCAGACTACAACCTGGCCAGCGTGCTGGCAGCAGTCCAAATTGGAGTAGCTGCAGTCCTCTTGGGATGGCAGATGTAGTCGCTGTGTCCTCTTGGAGAACCTGTGAAAAGGCTGACTCCTCTGTCTAGAAATCCCCAGTTTTATCCAGGTTGGAATGCCTAGCTCCTACCCCCTGGGCAGAGCATCTCACAATGGGTCATTATGAGTCACGAGGTGTGTCCTTAATCACCTGCTCCTGGACAATGTTATCTCTGGGTCATGTGGTAAGACATTGATGGGGCTATTAACAGCAGATAAGGAAAAACTGCCCAAGGCAACTCCTACTCAGATGGTAAATAGGAAAACGTTTTTGTTTTTTTTTTTTTTTTTTAATCTTGGACAGTATTGTTTGATCTCAATTCTGTCTACAATATTTTACTGTGAGAGCAGACTGTTCCAAAGCATAATTCCTACACTGAGATGGGAGAACTGAAAGAGGGAACCATATGACAGGACGACATGATTTTTAGATTGAAATTAACTGTATTATACAATGAGAAAGACTAAGCTGTTATAAAGCTTTGGAAGTAGAAATAACAGTGTATAGCTGAGGCATGTGAAGAAAGCTTGCTCCGATAACAACTGGATTACAAATGAACAAAATGTTAAACAGTGGTCAATTCTCAAGAAAAAACATAGCAGAAAATGAAAGCAGAAGGAAAAATTTATTACAACAACATGAAGATATGTTCATGTGATGGTTGGTGGCCTTACTTTTCATCTGCTGCTATTTAGGTAAAATAATACTCCCTTCTGGTCTTCCTTGTAAGGAGGACTCAAAGTACTGACATTTTTATGTGGAAAGGCAACCTTTTTCTTCACAAAGCTCAAGATACTTAAAAAAAAAAAAACTGGTTAGGATAAAGGAAGAATTATGACAATTCCTTTCTAGGGATAAATAAACACTAATAAATGAGAATTAAGACAAAACCCGGATCTGACATCTGCTAATTAGTCAAGTTCCAGAACCACAAATTGCAACTCTTGGGCAGCAACTTGGCTTGTTCAATTCCACATTTTCTCAACATCCTGTATGAATAGCAAATCAAGCACTCCCTTAGCACAGGAGGAAATGTCTCCTTGGCAATATCCAGGCTTGCACTCTGCACAAAAAGAGCTCTCAAATTTACCACCTTTAAAGCCAAAACTATTCTTGTTCCACTGAATACAAAGAACACCTTTGGTGTTCCTCCCAGTCTGTGGAATCTTCTGGAACTCATTTGTAACAAAAAAGGAATTTATTTCCACAAGGTATAACAAGTTTTATTCCTTCTAAGGCAAAAGCATTGTACAAAATAAAAGTAAAGCTACACAAGAAAAGAGGAGTTCAATAAAGCTAAACTGGCTGCAAGAAACCACAGTAAATTTTGAATAGTAAACATCTCCAGTGCTAAGTAGTCAGAGATGTCACAGAGTAGGGAGGGAAGAATCTAGCCTAAAATGCAGAAGGAAGATTATCTTCAACTGACTAGGACTAACTATGCTAGAGACAAAACTATCAAAACATATTCTGCTATTTGTATCCTCTCAAAAGATCTGAATATACAGTTTTATATCAGCTGGATTTAGTCCCACACCTCTGTGGGCCCAGCCATCCAGACAGTTTTTCACCCAATAAAAAACAGGCCTGTCTAAGCCATAAGTTTCCAAGTTTTCCAGGAGAATGCTGTGGGAAACAGTCTCAAATTCGTGGTAATAACTGTGATTCATCATCACGGATCAGGAAAAGCAAGGTATTTTCCTTGCCCACTGCACTCTGCAGCATCCAGGAAATTTGTGCTGTTAATCTCCCTCTGCTCAAATTCCACTCATTCATCATTAGCTGATGGAATTTTTCAGATCAGCCCATGAATATAAAAAAGTTGACCACCAACTACTTTGTGTAAGAAAATAGAAGGAGTTTCACAAGCAACAGGAAACAATGAGCCTTTTTTTCCTATTTGAAAGAAAAATTATTTATATCAGCTTTCATAATTTGCTTCTTTGCGATTTCAGTCATCAGCCAAATTCTTTAATAGAATTTTATGACAACAAGATAAAATGGGTTGAAAGAAAAGCCAGCTGAATGTAGGCAAGTGTAAAAGAAAGGGAAAATAATTATTGCTAGAACAGAGACACATGATACACAACACTGAATTAAATTTAGCTCCTTAGCTCAGAGAGGTTTGGCTTATGTAGAGGGTTTTTTCTTAACTAATAATGGGATTATGCCAAAAATTTGAAAGATTACAAGGAAAAAAACTTGTGCAGGTACATAGCTTGCATGACATTTCAAGAGCATGAAGTATATGAAACACTGCAGTATCATATTGAGCCAAATTTCCTTTTCTAATAAAAAAATAATCAGGTGCAGCCTTCTATGAGACTGATTGCTAATTTAAAAAGAAGAACATTAATCTATCTAAACAATATCCAAAATTTATATAGAAAGCTTATAGAAAGAGCTTATATAGAAAGAGCTAGATTTGTGACATCTTAAAGTTTCAGTCTGCTGCTTCAAGCACAACTCCCCACATTGCACTGTCAGTATTCTATTGCTGGTTGCTTCAGTACCACTGAAACCATTGCTACCTCCTGTGGGGATCCCCTGGCAAATAGCAAGTGCATCTCAGGAGTTGAGATGACTGCCTGATATACTGATTAAATGTAACAGCTTCTAGAATTTATTGTTTAAAGGAAAAAAAAAAAAGTAAGATTCCAATTAAGTCAATCTCATGACTTAATTTACTCAAATGACCCTTTACATATATATAGCTTTCTTAGGCAAATTAATCTTGAAGAGGTCAAAGTATTAAAAATTAAGACTTTCAACCTTTATCTGTAAACCAATTATGTAGCAAATCTTAGCAAAGCAAGGTTAAGTCACATGCTGAGGGCTAAAGATCAAATTGCTGGTTTTTTCCTCCATAGCTCAGTTATCCATGAGAGAATAGAGAAATTTGCTACCACGCTCAGAAAATCAATCAGGTCCACGTAAAGAAATAATTCAGACCCCAAGCAGAGTTTGCAATCATATTTTTTCCTTGAGAAATCTGTTGGAAACTTCAGCCTATGATTATCATTGAATTTACAAATGGATAAGCGGGATGATTCTTTTATTTTTGATGTACCTGGAATAAAACTGACAAGTTAATACCAGCTTTGCTTCTATTCTGCAGACCTGTTTCTTGGGTAACGTTGAACAGAAATTAATTATTTCAGTGGCATCCTCATATCTTTATCCTAAAGTGTTTCCCTTAAGTTTATTTGCTAAAACAAGCATTATTTAGAGCAGAGAGTTCTGCCTGCTGTTTGTCCAAGCTTGTTGTGGTCTACAAATACACATGAAAATGTGAGTAATCACTGTATCTTAACCAAATGACTGTGGGATTCTGTCACATCTGTGCTAGGGAGTGAAGGCTCAGGTCTCTGAATTCCCCCTTCAGTCACCTGCAAGTCCAGACCTGAGCTGTAGAGGCACAGCTGCTGTGCTTCATTAGCCCTTGTCTGCTCCCAACACAACTGCCACTGTAAACCAAGGTATCAGAAGGACTGAGCCACTCAAACTGCAGTTTGACACCTCTAAGTGCAGACAAAGAGCAGCAGGTCAACTGTCCTCCTCTGAAAGTTGAGAGCGAGTGACAGACCCCACCCTTTACCTGCCTCTCTTCTTGTGGTATCTCTGCCCCTCCAAGAGAAGCTCCCAATAAACAGAGTGCCACCATACACCCTCTTTCCCTGAGGCCTGGCCACCTCCCAGTTGTCTCAAGCACTCAGCCATCAGTGTGTCTTAGCAACTCAGTGGGAAAATATTCCACAAGTAAAAAGGAAAGAAAAGGGAAAAAAGCCAGTCCCCAACAGCCTATTGCAAGGAACTGAGCTGATTTGGCAAAGAACTCTCCATATTTGGGTACAATGCTAGCTGAAGGTACAGTCTTCAAATACAGATAACCAGTAGGCATTCTGATTTTTTATTTAGTTTTTTATACATTTACTTTCAAATAGCAAAACCTTTTTCTTTAAGTCCTTTCTTGAAATTTAGACTATAGTGTCAGCAGAAAATCACGTTAAGAATTGGGTAGCAGAAATAGCAAGTTTTTCATTCTCTGACATCCTGAAGTAACACATTACCTCTTCCATTGCTGTCATTTGGCATCCAGCCCTTTCATTTCCTAATCTAATTATTCAGAATAGTCTTGTTCTCTTTCAAATGTTTCACTGACATGTTTATCATCTTGACATGTTTATCATCTTGACAGATTCAACAGTCTTTAAGCTCACTCTTAAGAGAAGAAACACTAAGACAAAGTAGTTTTCTAATTAGCAGAACTAGTTCTTATTTTAAATATACAGTTATAG
Organism: Chloebia gouldiae; assembly: GCA_003676055.1. Lineage (NCBI taxonomy): Eukaryota > Metazoa > Chordata > Aves > Passeriformes > Passeridae > Chloebia > Chloebia gouldiae. The sequence goes on from QUSF01000055.1 coordinate 2,855,829, forward strand.
ATAAAAATTGATCCAGCCAAATTAAAAATGAAGAAATAGAAATTTTATTTAATATTGAATTCTCTCTGAGCCAGCCACAAGGAAGAGGACAGTGCCGAGCCCAGGATCAGCACTGGGTGCATCACAGAGCAGATAGCCTCAGCAGAGGTTCCCCCTATGCCCACACACCACCCTCTTGGCACAAGCAGTTTTTATAGGAAATTTTCTGCTGTAGGCTGGGATTTCGGCAATCCATCTTTCCTTCCCATTCAAAGTCCCACATATTCATAAAGTCTCTTTTCTCTGTGCTGGGGTAGAACAATTCAGGGTCCAGAGTGTTATAAGTTACGACACGGGACCAATTTGTGTCATCTTCCAATTAAAGAGATTTTATTAATTTAGCAAGCAAGCAGTACGGGCAAATGCAGCGCTGGGTGGCCAGGGGGTCTCCACCCCACCAAAGGCGCGCCAAAATGTTCTGTCCCAAGCCTTCTTTTATACCACTTCACTCCTTGCTGATGTGACCCTGCAGATGTAGTCTGTGCCTTGTTGATAGGGGTTCGTCTCCTCCTGGTGGTCGCCCGGATGAAGGCTGGGGTCTTCCTTATTGTCTTTTCCATGACCTCTCCTTATTTGGTAACCTCTGAGTCTCTTCTTTTAAGATACAGTATTGCAAGCAAGCAAACCAAATAAGCATACCAAGGACCCTAATCTCAACTTCCTTATCACCTTGTAAGCAAGCAAGCATTCTTGACATACCTCGGTTCAGTGAACAAATTTAACCATTTATTTACCTCACAGAGGTGATGACTCTCCTTGATGGAATTACTGCAACCTTGGCTTTCAGATGTATCAGTCCGAATGATCTCAGAGATCCCAATCTAGAGTTGTTGCCGGGATGATCAACAAGGAATGACCCATCTCCGGTAGAGCCATGTGTATTAGGTTGCAAATTAGGTTTTGTCAAAAATCGGTTTTTGAATATGTGGGGGCAGCTCTCAATGCTGGCATGTGTGCTTGCAACAATATCAAATATTACACATATCATATTGTACTGGTGCGAATTACATTAATCCCATATAACATACACCAAAAACTAAATGGAGAATATGAGCTAAAGTGTAGTGGCCAGAACCTCATGATTATGGAAAAAATAGAGAAAACTGGGCAAACTGCTACTATTTCTTAGCTAAATTAGACTTTTCTGCTTTCAAAATAAAATGCTTAAAACTATGAGGTAGAGATTGTATTAATTGGTATCTGTGGAAAAAGATGTCTAACCTTTTGAAGACGATTTGTAGCTCAGCTTCCACAGATCACTCCAAACCTAAAAATCCAAAAAAGAAGAAAAAAATCTTTGTTTGATTTACACCTGCTCAATAAGTTTACCAAGTGATCCTTAGCTCTAGAATTATTAGAAATGTTGAATACTCATACTCTGTTTAATTGCTTCAGACCTTGGTATTTTACAGAGCTCTATCACATCATGAGCAATACAAAAGCTTATATTTGAGCTTTGCGATCTTTACTCCACCAGATAAGCCAATGCCATGATCATCAATACCAAACTTTTCACAATTATCTAATCTTCGTAAGTCCTGCTGATGTGCAATTAAATTACAATTACTTTTCTGTGTCTCCTATCATTTAGTAAAATACAAAATTGACCTTGGTCTGAGAGGCGTTAACACCTTAAGATGTGCCTTCCATCTTAAATTATCTTAAGATAAATTAGCAATAGAAATATCCAAGATTTTTTTTAATCCTATCACTATCCAGTCCAGTTGTGATTCTCTTTTCCTAAAAGAAGGAGTTAATAGAGGGCTCACACTGAAGTATTTCCAACAGTTAAAGTATGAGCACATGGTGAGGTATGAATATAACTATAGGTTGTGCATAATTTTTGATATTGAAAGGGTTTATATCCACAACGTTCCCATTCAGTGAATGTGAAACAAATGAGAAGACATAATTTGGTAGTACCTAAATATGAATATATATTAAATGGTATAATATCTCTGCTTTATTAAACAAAGCCTAAGATAAATACATAAGTACTTGTGATGAAGGTTTTGATAAGTCACATTTAACTACTTTGAATAACAGGGAGGGTGAAAATGGTAGAAACAGTTCAAAGGACATTGTTTTCTTTTCCAAGTTTTGTTCTATGCTGTCCTATTTCATTTCATATTAACATTTTTGATAACACTACATGAAGTTTCCTCTAGAATGGAGTTGATAGTGGCAGCTATGGTTAAGGGTAGCTTGGAGTCTCTGGAGGTCAAAATCCAGGGCTGCTCTGGCTGCCTTGAACACACAGTTATTTCAGAGTTCCATGATCTGGAGAAACAAACAAGGGAGTACTTAAGGAGGAAGTGCCACAGACCTTTTAGTCCTTTCCTGTTAGTGTATTTCTGCCTCACACATAGGCCAGGAGACTCATCTAAATTCCTGATATCTGACTGCTGATCATTTTACTGAGTCTCTATTGACCTATAAAATTCCTAGTTTATATTTTTGAGAATATTTGAATGTCTAAGAGTTTGCTGGATTTTTTATTTGAAAAAAATACATAATTTGACTTTTCAGAAATCTAGAAAATTAAAATGTGTTGAACTTTTGATGTTTTATTTTTCCTGAGATATGAAATAAATTTTCTTTTTTGTGCTTTTCAAAAATGCTAATGAGCATCACTTTCAAGATGAGCAATACTCAGTGCTAATTATCTTGAGCACTGAAGGATCATGGAAGGACAATCCTTCATGCAGCTTTTGCAGTCTGAAGAATTTAACTCTCCTTTTCCATCTGTGTAGTCAAGAAAATATTCCCGCAGCATGGCAAAACAATATGAGGAAAACGTTCATAAATTTGTAGCCTCTTCCTGGCCATTCAGCAGGCTCTTGCTGAGAAGGCTCTTGCTTGACGTCCACAGAGGTATTCCGGTGAGTTGTGTGGAGCTCCACCGGTCACTCGTCTCCGTGAGGTCCACGAGAGTGGGCCCCACATTGGGCGCCAAACTGCCGTGGCCTCGCTCCCAAATAGTCCCGCTCCCGATGGAGCTGTGCCCCGGCTAGCTCCTGCCGTAGGCGAGGCGGGCAAATCAGGATGCCTGCCGCTGGACCGCAGAACGGCTTTAGCAGGCACCCTCGTGGGCTTCGCGTGGACACAGGGCAATACCCAGAGCAACGAAGAGGAGACTCTCTCTGGTGTAGCAGCTTTGGTTTATTAACAGACAGGAACCTCCAAAGCACAACCCTAACAGGACGGGTGCTCACCAGAAAAAAAGCCCTGAACAATGGGGAGCAACAGTTTAAATACGGTGCGGGAGGGGAAACAAACGACCAACAGTGAGCCAGCAGGGGACGGCCAAGGGCATGAGGGACAAGGGAAACCCCCAATGGGGAAAGGGCACGGGAGGGGCCCCAGGTCCCCGTCCAACCACTCGGCGCCCCGGACGGAAGCCCCCAGATGCGCAGGAAGGAAAACCAAGCGACAGACAAGGCACCTGGGAGGGGCAAGGGGGACGACCCGGCACCCCAGGGAAGACCGACACCCACTGGAAAGGCGGGAAAAGGGGCACAAGGCGGGAAAGTCTGGGAGGGACCAAGACACAAGAGGGGAAACCGGAACAAACAATTACAATATTAAATAAATAAACATATAACTTAAGGAACATAAAAACGCACCACCACAAGCAAGACCCACACAAGCAAGTCAAAGAGGAAGAGCCTGAGTGCAATCAAGGTTCCAAAGCCTACCCAAAGCCCGGTGTGCAAAAGGAGATCACATTGGTTTGGTGTTGGTACAGGAACTATGACAGACTCTCAAGATTAGCCATGCTGGGGCTAAGCACTTAACGTATGTTCATGACCTCCTACAGCATGGAGGATATGGCACATTCCATAGCAAACACAGCCCTTTAGAGGAACAAGTCAATACACAGATGCAATGGCAATGAAAATGATAAACTCATTCCAGGCAGTCAATCTGATACACAAGTAATGAAAAATAGTTCCAAACATGAAAGCTATTGAAGTTACACTGGCTTGGCCCTGCTGTAATGGAGGTGACCATACAGCCAGCTTTGCAGTCAAGGTACTCCTAAAGCTGGAAGGACAAGCTAAATGCAGTTCTAATCCTGAACTGATGACATCAAGTCAGAGCTGCACATCAGGGAAGGCAGAGCAAAGCTGACAATAAAACATGGGTGAGGCTGAAAACCTATGGATGGACAAATCATGCAAATACACAAATTTAAAGTCCAAATTTTAAGTCTTTTGTAAGTCAAGTGAAAAGTCTTAAAATGCAAAAAGGCTTGAACCAGAAGCCTTATAAAAAGGCATTTTTATAAAAAATATAAGGCATTTTTATAAAAAAGCATTATAAAAAGTTTCAGAATAGCATGAACATACTTCTACTTTTGAAGCAAGTAATAATTCCAGCAGTGGCATTTTGTATTAATTGAAATATTTTCACAAATTTCTCTGGCAATTTAAATAGGACTGCAATATTCAAGTGGAAAAGTAATAAAACTATAAATCTCCATATATTGTAAAGTCACATAGCCAGTCCCCCAGCAATTAAGAATAAGTATTAAAGGGCTCTCAATTACATAAAGGAAGTTCCTGCACATTTTATTGGGAAGATGGCAGATATTTGCCAAAGACAACATCAGAAAGAATTTGCAAGAGGTAGGAAAAGGGTCATAAATTGGAATGGGTGCAATATTTTAAAAATAAAAATATTATATTCCCTAACTTAATTTGGTGAATTGAGGTTTGAAGTCTGAATTGTGGCTCATTATATGTAAGATGACAATGAGTGTAAACACTAAACAATGTTCATTACAGAGAAGAAAAGAAATTATAAAGGAGGAAATACCACAGTTAATTATGTCATTGAATGTAGATCTGCAAACTGTGCACATTTCCAGAGCGAAGCACTTATCTTTTTGTCCTGTCCTAACATTGTTCACTATTCTTGATGTGATGCAGGCAGAACATGATATAAAAGGGATGTGGGCCTGCAGCAGCAGTTTGCAGTCTGGTAACAATTCTCTTAATCATTATAAATAGCTCTGATAAACTCTGATATCAAATGTATTCCCATCTCCACCTGTGCAGGGATGTAGAAGATAGTTTCCCCACTTTTTCCATCTATCCTCTCTTCCATTAAAAAGGGCAACACAAAAAAACTTAGGAACTGACCATTGCTTTCACAAATATGCTTGCAGCTTAAAGTGATTAAAAAAGTTTTGCATGATATTAAGTCACTTGTTTTTAAATTGTCCACTCACAGAATTATGTAACTCTCCTACTCTCCTACCTGTGTAGCTTAACACACATTAGAAGAAATTACACTTCTTTGAAAGACCCTACTGTTCTGGAACCACTTTCCTATTATTGACATATACATATCTAAGTTAACTTTCTATGAACATAGCATTGACTAAATTTTAATTCAAAACAAAAAATAAACAATCATTCAAACAATAAATGTGATACTAATTCTCATTAATTCAAATGTATCATTCTATCTGAATGTCCCAATTCTTCTTATCACTGAGTAGCAGGTACTAACGTATGAAAAATTTCATACAAAAAAAGAATAGAAATAAGGTATCCAAATAACAGCTAAAAGCATACAGATGCATTGTGGCTCCTGTGGGCACTCTCTCATCTTCTACCTCTCAGTTCAGGACATGCATAATTTTAGACAGAAGATCATTAAATTTCCAAGTCTAAAATTCCAAAATTTAAAGACCTAAAGAAGAAAAGACATTCCAAATGGGAGAAAAAATTTCACCTTAGAAGGTTGTGTCCAGCTGATGGCACAGCTCTTGAGTAACTGATGATAACCCAAAGCATAAAAAAACTGCCTGCGCATGGTACCACTCAACAGCTGGAAGTCCTCTAGGAAGAAAATATTCATAAATACAGTCTCATTATTTGAGAAGATTATGTAAAGGAACCAATATAAAACATAGCAATCTATTTCATTTTTTCTCTTATAGATTAAAGCCCTCAAAATTTAACCTACTGTCATGGTGAACTATATTAGATCTCTTAGAATCTTTCTGGAGATCAACAATCTTGGAAACTATAATTAGCACAAACTGAAGCAATCATGACTTCGGGTAAAAATCATCATCCTAAAAACTGTTTCTTTCTAAATTCCTACAGGAGAACTTGTGTGAATGAAGCATGACTTCAGACAGAAAAAGGAATGCCTAAATGAGAATCATTACTGGTACTCAGAAACCAAATTCTTATTGAATGGAATTGCTGATCACTTTGATAATTTTCAGGCACAGAGCTGGGAGGGGAAAGATGGCTATATGCAAAAGCAGGAGAGAGCTTTCTAAGGCAGGCAGTAGGTAACCAGACCCAGGGAGCCTTCTAACTGATGGTCAGCCTGCAGGAGGACTGGCTCCTTTCCACGTTGCTCCAAAGCACCACCCAGCCGGGAACCGACTGCACTGCCTAGTGCTGCCACTGCCACATCTCCACCACAGCAGAATTGGGTAATCTGCCAAAATGTCTGGAGAGACACATCAGAAAGGCTGGCATAAGCATCCAATATTTTAACTACAGAAGAAGTTTTAAAGGTTGAAGGAAAGGTGACCAGACTTGCCATTTTTCCCATTAAAATGGAGAATTTTGGGACATGGATGGCAGGGTGCTGCTGCATAAATCATGGACAGATGATGGACAGTGCCTACTTACTAGGACAGGTTTAAGGTTGGCTGCAGAGCTTATTGAATACCAGTTATGAAAATAAATTATTCAATGAACTGTAGAAAAATTCATCAATCATTTATATGAGTAATATTTTTGCAGATATTTTCCAGCTGTACTGGATATGTCATCATTCATCTGCATGTTAGAAGTATAAATCCAAACCAAGCTGCCTGTGTCAGGAAATGGTTAATGCTGGATAACTCTGGAAAATATTTAAGCAGAATGCTGAATATAACATAAAAGTGGTAGGAAACTTAAATACTGGGAAATTCTAAACAGTTCTCATGACTGCCTCTTGCACTGCTTCATGTGAGGTGAAATAGGTGTGATTTCTGGGAGTAGACTGTCTCCCTCACACATCCCTGGCTGGTGTTTTAATCATCAAGCAACTGATCATTACAAGTAGGTGGCAAACTGAAAGTGAGAGGATCACTCTGTAGTCTGAAGGGTTGGGCACTATCCACAGCAATGGACTTCACTGCAGACCAAATCCTCTCCTCCTTCATTTAGCCCCATGGCAGGGTATTTATTACCTGTTTCGGGATGCCTACCCCTGCATCCATAAACAGCTTAGGTGTCCACATACACTTGGTACACATTTTATAGCAGAGCTTAATTTTAATGCAAATACCAGGCAAAAAACTTGGGTTTTTTTCCCTGCTCCTTTGCTTCCTTGTGTCTGAATCCCCATAGCTCATGATGAATAGGACGTTTTATTTAATTGTCTGTGCAGTTAGTGAGAAACCCCATGAAGGTCTAAAAGGGAGAACAAGTTCATGACAATAAATTTATCACATAGACTTATGAATCAGAATCTAGAGTGTTCTTGTTCTTAGTTCAGTGCTTACTCCAATAGGTAACAATGAGAAAAATCCTGGTTTTTTTAAAAAAAAGTGAACGATTTTTACTACTGATTTTCATGCAGCCAGGATTCCACCTTAACTCTTAGGACTGAGATGTTCCAGTTCCACCTCTAAAAGGGATCTCTGCCTCTGTAAAGACAAAATTCCCTGTGCAATGCTTCTATAAAAATTCACTCTGACTTCTTGATCAGTGTCTTCTCCCGGAAAAAATTTCTAAGTATGAATGGTAACTTGCCTTGAAAACAATTAGTTTTCCCTCTCTCCTTTCATAACCTCTGAGTTCAGTGAATTCTGTCCTTCTTTGTTTGCACTTACTTGACATAGTTCATTTATGTAAAAAATTATTTCTCTTCTCTTGTAATTTTCTCAATGCAGATAATCTTTCTAAATCTGGGCACTCTTACTGTGTATGAAATTTACATTTCATTTGTAAAGGTTTGCTCATCCTCCTTTTCCAACAAGTTCAGTTCAGATATTCCTGAATTATTTCTTTTGAAACAATTACTCTCAGGTATTTTCCTTTTTACACTGCCATCAACTGCACTTTTCACAGTTTTAAGTAAATAAGGGGAATTAACAGCTGTACTGAATTTCTCCTTTGGATCATGATATAATTGTGATAGAAGTTTAATATAGTATCAGTTGGCTAAACGGTATTGCAAAAAAAATAAAATGTTTTCACGGGTCTTGATTAAGCCTTGCTATTTATTCTAAATGGCTCTTTGCCTATCAAGGTTTAAAGTAATTTATATTAAAAAAAAAATAGAAGAAAGAAAAGACAGACATTACATTTCATCTTTTGCTTGTTTCAAAAAATTTCAAACATTATTTCAAACCTTATTTCAAATATTTCCAGGCCAGCTTTTGAGGGCACTTGGCACAAATTGGATCACTACTGCACCATTACAAGAACAGTGTGGCAGAGGGAAGGACGGTCCTTTAATTTCATTGTGTTCCTGTATCTATAACCTCCCCCTGCTGCTGTGCCCTGTGTTGTTGCAGGATTGTCAACACATGAAAATTTATATAAAGACATTTTTACCAGTCCCTTTCTCAGAAAAGCTGAGAATTTCCACAACAAACAGAAGAGCTTTTCAGGACAGAGTAGCTTCAAGGTACAGAAGAGGATGACAGAATACATTGCTATTTAAAGAATTATCATCAAATATCACAGGGGACCATATAAAATCCCAGAAAAGTGGCTGAATTCCCAAGTGAGCGAAGCTATGAGAGGATGTTGATTTTCTCTTTACAGTAACCACTGCAGAAAATACCAAGCCCTTTCAATTCATAAAAGATAAGTTTTAATACATGACTCATGAAAATATCCACTTTTTAAGCAGTGAAAACTGAAAGCATGCAGAGAAGAGAGAACCCTGAATGGGGAGATTTATTATTTTAGAACTAAAAATGGAAAAGAAAGGTATCTAGAGGAGCAAGTACTTTAATTAATATAACACTTTCTTACTAGTCTTCTCCCAGGACCAGAATAAAGCCTTTAAAAATGGAAAGAAGATAAAAAACATACTGAGAGGAGAAAAATCTCCATCACTAGGGAAAGAGGCAGCATTTAGAAGTGACATTAGTGGTGTCAGATTGTCTTTGCTCAATCCACTCCTGCAAATTATTCTTCAGCCTGAGCAAGACTTTTACAAACTGCCTTATGTTGGTGCATAAGGACATAAATAAATACTATGTAATTGTCTCAAGAATACTTTCTAAAGATAGGCATCTTATGAAACAGCTCTTCTGAAGCCAGAATACATTGACACAATTTTTTCATGTGCAATAAATACTGTCTTTCTGCCAACCAATCGCCTCCAGGTCAGTTTGAGAATTATTTAGTCAAAGGTATCCAAATAAATTATGCAGGAAGAAACCTATTGAAAAAAAAATAAACTTCCTGCATGCCAATTAAAGTATAAACTAATAACTGACAAGTAGTGACATTACAATTATTATTAGTTTGGTTAAAAGAATAAACTTACTAAATTTACATGTGATTTGCACCAAATCAACTATAACTTACTGAAGTAATAGTTTGCCCTTCCAGCATCACATATAATACTGAAGAGTGTTCAACCTGTCATATTTTCCACAGTGTTCATGAGCTTGCTAATCAGAAACAATTGATAATATTAAATATTTAATTCTGTAATGTTTTATTAATATCTACTCATGAAATGTTAATAGCAAAATTTGGCTAATATAATATGGAGTTCTTGGTAAATGCAGTACTTTGGTTTTTAATGCTGTGTATTTTGTAATGGTCATGGAGTAACAGAATCAAAAAGAAAACACCATGAGCATTAAACGCACATCCACTAGCACCAGAAAAATAAAATGCAGAGTACACTCTAAAAAAGAGTTAGAGTGTAATTTTTCTCATGGCTCTCCAATGATCTGGAGGAAAGTTGAAATTATTAACTTATGGCAACAAACTGTCCAGCATTAATTTTAGTTTAATGACATGATAGGCAATTTTCAAGGGGTGCACTGGTGATAATCTTTGTAGATGACTAAATCTTCAGTTAACACAGCAACACTGGGCTGTGTGGGGGATGACTGTGAATTACAGTGCACGTATAACAAATCCACCAAGGTCTATCAAAACAAACTTCTGAGCTTGTGTTTAAACAGGCCCTAAAAAACTCCTGTATTCCTCTGGATGCTGCACTTCCTTGTCTCAAGTTTTCACTTCTTTCTTTAAAACCAAGCAGCTTTCAAGCTCTTTGCCACTCCTTCTTGAAAGATATTGTCATGGTTTGACAGGGGAAAAAGAATCTTCTCGGAAGGAAGAGGTCAGTTTGGATATTGACACTTGGAGCGACCAATTGAAGGTGGACACACCTCTGAGAACACAGAAGGGTTAAAAGCAGAATTCCCAGGAGAACTCACTCTCTTTGTTTCCAGTCAGAGTGCAGTGCAGGACTCTCCCCTGCCTGGCCTGTGGCTGGGTCGGGGAGGGGAGCCATGCAGCTCAGCCTGCAGTAGGCCGAAGGGTGGAGGGACAGGAACTGGCCAACTCCCTGCTGTAATGAACAGGGCTTATGCCTTTATTAATGTTCAGCTCTTTATTAAAAGATTAATTAGGCAGGGAGCTCAAAGCTGCTATTGTAGCTTTCCCGTTAGACGAAGGGAGAGAAAGCATGCAGAGTCTTTCCCTGAAGTCTTCGTGGCACCCTGGTAGCCAGAGATGAAGAGGTGTGCAGTCTGTATCTGAAGTCCCGATCAGCAGACCATTCTCTCTCCTTTCCTGCTGGCACACTGGTAGCCGAAGGGTGAGGGGAAGTGCAAAGCCTGTTGCCGGAGTGCAGCAGCAGCTGTCCCCTCTCCTGGTAACACCAGGAAGAGTTGCTCCTTTGCTCCTGCTTCCCACAGCTCAATCTAGTCCAGTCCTCTGGAGGCTATGGTGACAGGTCAGACATAGACTGGGGATGTGGTTCCCTTTTCCCCAACCAGCACACCCATCCAGCTCCTTCCACTGTGCCCAGCCTTCCATTTAGGGGTGTTTTCATCCCCAAAAACCCCTTCACATTATTCCAGTGATCCAGTGGTCCCTCTATTTTGCATCCCAGTCTTAGAATGGTAGTGTGGGTGGGGGGTGTAGGTGATTCCCAGGAGCAATTAGCTAATTAACATTTCAATGTCAGTACTTAGCTCAATTCAGCAGTATCCCCATGGGAACCAGGAAGGTCCTTTTGTTCATAACACCTGTGGATGTAAGGGTGGGGAAATCTGGGATGTCTCCCCCAGAGGAGGAGATTGGGGGAAGGGGGGGGGGGGGGGGGGGGGCGCAAAGGAGGAAGGGGCCCAGCCATGGGAGCTGGAGATCTGGGCAGAGAGCCATCCAGGGAGTCGGGACTTTTCACCCTTCCTTGAGAAATTAAAGCTTTGTCCTGCACATGTGAAGATGGAAGAAGATGGAAGCAATAAGCTGAAAATGAGGTTGTGCAATCTGCTAGAAAAGTTTTGCTTTAAAGGTTTAATGTAAGAACTGCCATATTCAATATTGTAGTGTTTTGATGAGGTGTTTTTGTTAGTTTCTTGGCTTTTTTAAGGGTTTGTTTTTTTCTTTTGTCTTTTTAGGATTGTGGAGGCGGTATTTCAGTTGTGTTTTAAGGTTTGGGGTTTTGGATTTTTTCCTTCCCCTCCCCCAGTCATTATTAAGAATGTATGCCTGTCAGTGTATTTATGAACTGGAGTATATCGATCTTACAAATAAAGCTTTCCCTCAGCACAACTCTGACTTACATTATATACAGTTTCACATCTATTCTAGATATTTATATGAGCCTTATTAATGAGGTATCTGCCTTCAGTCGCAGGTGCATTTTCTACCCTCACACAGAATTATCCTTTCCCTTTAAAAGCAGGAGCTGTAACCACAAACAATAACCAATACTGACACAGAAAGAGTTGAGAACAGATGTCAGGTGTCTCATGTATAATTCCTAATTAAATCTATTCCTTATTATCCTTATTAGAAATATTAACATGCATATAAATTATTAATAGTATAATTTTCACCCTTGAAAGATAGCCCATGAGGTGCAACTGGTTCTCTCCATCCCAAATAATTACCAAATATCTTGTTTTTCCATGACAAACCCATGTGCAAAAGGAATCCAGGAAATCAGTGTGGGAGACTGGCAGGAAGAGCTATGGTCCCACACAGAGGACTGCATCTCATGGAAGCAAACAAACAAAAAAAGCATAAGAGCTGCAAATGTTTGCTGAACAATCACCTGGTGCATGAAATCTGTAATTAGTGTTGATAGATTTTTGAGATGACGCCCCAACTCATATATTACTCCAGTCACTTCTGTTTACCACTTTGAAAATGTTGCCAAGTTAGTACCAGTCACTGGTAATTGCTCTGTATTTGTCTCATCACCATAAACACTTGTGTTAAGAGACCTTGAGCTGTGTTAATACCCTGACAAAACACACACTCCCTACCACAGTCCTCATCTGTCATCTCCCTTGCATAAATATGCAACCCCTCCTGTCAGCATCAGCAAAAATGCCAAAGAAACTGAAACACTGAATGCAATGACCACTTGAAAAACTGAGTGCAGTAATTGTGCTTCTCAGTGCTTTCACTTGTTCCACAGAATCCCTCATATATTCCTTTGGCCATGATGCCACAAACCCCAGTGATGTCTCTAAATGTCTCTAGCAGCAGTGCTCCAGTCAGCTTACCATCTTAAATTTAAATAACAGCTATAGTTCTGCTCTTTGGCCCCAAGCATCTGACCAATCCACACTTTTCCATCCTGAAATGTATCTGTTTGGGATTTTTGGTCATACTGAAATGTTTTTTCTACATTTTCCTTAGACAAAGGTAGAATAATGGATTCCACCAAAGTGGTCCGTCCTACTACTTCTGATAACCCATGACTGTGACTAATTACAATTAAGACAAGGATGATTAATATCCAAAGAGGGCCATCACATGGTATAATGGTTTACAGCTTAACTATTATAGAGGAATTTGCTTTGTATTGTCTTACTGTTTCTAAAAAAGGTGCTGAAAATAATCTGAAGGAATTTGTTGATCTCTTTTTTTAATATATAAGCACTGATATTCCTACCAATACTCTCTCAAAAGTTGATTTCTAGCATGCTGTAAAAGATGAGGACAATTAATTGGTTGTAGACTGAGAACACTGAATTGAAACAGGAAATCCAGGATAAGAAGAGAAAAAGGCTTTGTCAGGCAAAATGTCAATTCTGGTTAAATCCAAAGGTCTCATCACAGCAAGTGAAAGCAGAATTTACCTGAAGTGTAGATTTGTTTAGTGAAATTATTATAAATACTTATAATACTCTTAGCACTTTCTTTTAAGTAGTTAAAATTCAATACTTAAAATAAGTAAATAGTGATACATTATTCAGAGAAGTTGATTAATGTTACCTACTACTCTGCTGTTGAAATACACATATGCACTATTTTTTGACTTATGCGAATAGCCAAGCAATCAACCAAACAGTGCCTGTCCCATGTGGGAAGGAAGCCAGCTGGGATAAATAGTGGTTTAGCCTCAATATCACATACAGGAGGCATCAACCTGAGGCCATGGGAAGCAGGATATTGAAAAGGAAATATCTAGTCAGGTTAGTCAGGTCATGGCAAGAAGAGTGTGGTCATGAGAGTCAATATGTTAATGGAAATATTGTATATTGTATGTTAGGTCATGTGTCACACTACAACATCAAATAACTCACACACGAACACCTGCTGCAAAAGAGGGAAGAAAAAAAACAAAAGAGAGATTTTATTTTCTGACTCTACTATATATAGAATAGCAAAAGTGACAGTGGATTGGAGGGTGAAATTGCCACCTCTCCAACCACACTGGTCAAACCAACAGTCTATCAATTCTTTCCACCCACAAAGAAGAATGCAAAATAATCATTGTTTATATGAACAGTGAGAGAAAGTTCCTGTAGAAATATTTAAACATCAGAAGGCATAGAAAACTTTTAGAAGAACTTTAAAACTCTCAAAATAACAAGGTGACATAACACCCTTTTTCTGTTAAAAGAAAAAGAAAAAAGAAAAATGAACAATGTTAAGAGGGAAAATTTCAACAATATTCATTGTCCACTCGTGGAGGAATCATCAGAGTGATCACTTGCACCGTCTGCATCTGAGTCATCACTCAGTGATTCATCCACTGATGACTTTCAGTTTGGTCATGGTTTCCATTTTGCTTTTCAGCCAGATTCTGTGTCTGCAGTCACAGGTCAGGACCAACACACTTTGAAGGTACCCAGCATACCACAGTATCTGTAGATATGCACGCATACCCATGCCCCAAAGCAATAAGTTCATAGGGACCTTCCTGCTATTTGGTGATTAAATTCTGCGCCCGAACCTTCACTCAAGGCTGCTGTGCCTTGTCTGAAGCCTGCAACAAAAGGTGATGATTCAAAATGACAGGGTTATTTGAATTCTGCAGCACTGTAAGATGATTGATGGTATACAATGCTTTTGCCAACCGACTGTGAGGGGTTTCACCCTACATTCCCCATTTGTTTTTTTTTTAAGAACCCGCTTCAGAGTACCATGAGCGTGTTCAACAATAGATTGACCAGTCAGCAAATGAGGGATACCAAACTTGTGTGACACACCCCATGACTGCAGCAACTGCCACACCTGCTGTGATGCATAAGCAGGACCATTGTCAGTTTTCACAGCAGAAGTTGTGCCCAGAACGGCAAAGGCCTGCCTCCAGGGGGCAATCACATTGCAGGCCTTTTCTCCAGTGTGAGCAGAAGCCCACATCACAGAGGAGAATGTGTCCACAGTGACATGCACATACTTGAGCCAGCCAAACTCAGCAATCTGGGTGACATCAGTCTGCCAAATCTCCAAGGCCCTAAGGCCTCTAGGGTTTACCCCTGCCGGCAAAGGCGCAGCAAGCTTTGTGACAGTTGTCACATGACTCAACAATGTCATGAGCCTCAGTTGGCATCAACTGAAACTGCTTCTGCAGAGTATGTCCATTCTGATGGAAAAACCCATGCGATGCCTTGGGCTGCGTGAGTGTATCAGGCTCAGGTGCTACCCACACTGGGTTAGACAACTTGTCAGCCCTCACGTTACCTTCTGCTAATTACTGGCAAATTACTGTGACTCCTTACATGCAGAACGTAGTACAGATGAGCCTGTGCCTGAATGGCAAATGAAACAAGGCAGGATTACTGACCTCCTTTATGGATATTCTGAGTTCAGTCAGAGAGAAGAGGAAAGATTTCTGCCAGGCTAAGCCTGCGAAAAAGTCTGAGAGGAATGTAAACCATTTATTATCTCTCTTTCTGTTCATATTGTTTATAGATATGTTCTGCCACCATGTGCTATTCATAGTGCACCAATGGTGTGAAAGGTTTGCACTTTGAGACCAATCATATTTCACCTTAACGATCCTGGTTATAAAAGAGGAACGCTACTTGTTAATAAAGTAGGTTCATTCTTTGCCTTCTGATCTTGGAGTCTCATTATTCCTATCGCTGCCTCAACAGCAACACTCCTTGAAAACTGAAGCATCCACTGCCATGTGATATCAGCCACACAGGCGGAATCTGTGACGAAATGGAAAGGTTCCTGGGAAAATTTCTCAAATGCCATGACAGCATCCCTCAGTTCAACCAATTGGGCTGACCCATCCTTATGACCTTTGTCTTGGTTTGAAAAGACAGGAGTCTCTGAAGGAAGGAAAAAGCCTCCTGTGAAATGGAAAAGGTAAACCCCCTCCCTCCGAAGTACCACAGTTTTAAAAAAAAGCTCTCAGGCAAAGATATGGGAATGGGAATAACAGTTATTTACTAGGAGAAAAACTAAATAAAAAGAATAATAATAAAAATGTAACAGTACAAACAAAACTAGTGATGGAGTCAGAAACCTGACACCCTGAGGTGTTGGTAGTAGTCCAGTTAAAATGGTGGCTGCTCCTCCTGGAGTGGCAGATAAAATGCTGCTGAAGTGGTGATCTGTAGAAGGGTGTAGTTTTCTCTGAAGGTGTGGTAGTAGTTGGGCCTGGTCTTCCTCTGGGAATCCAGCAGAGAGCTGCTTCTCTGGGAATCCAGTGAAGGGGCTGCCCAGTGTCCCAAAAAGTGCTGATTTTATGCAAGTAAGAATGCTTGGTTCCTCCCTCTGGGTGGAGCATCTCACAATGGGATGATGTAACTTTACCAGTCACGGAGTGAGTCATTCAATAGCCTATTAACAGAAGATATCTCCCCAGAGGGAGACATTGTTCTTGGAAGAGATAAGAAAACTGCCCAACCTCCAACAGATGGCAATAGAATACATGGTTATTTTACAAGCCAGGACACCTTCCAGGACCTGCCACTCATATCCATCCCTCCAAGTAATAACTGCCTTCCTTGTCTTCCCTGAACCAGCAGTGGAGAGAGTGGGTCCTTGCACTGGCTCCTGACTATTTTGGGGCCACAAAGAGATTTGTGTGAATTTTGCCATCAGCTTGTGGCTGGGCAGATGATAAGTGATCTGCCCTGAAAAGTTTTCCAGAGCACTTTGGAGGGACACACTATGTGCAAAGCTCCAGTCAAAATCTTCCCACTGTACCAGGAGTATGATCTTTGCAGGATCCACACCCATCAATTGCAAACACTATTGCTGGCATTTGATTATCAAGCGAGCAAGTGGCTCAAACAATGGTGTTAACGTCTTCTGCAGCTGATGCGGCAGGAAAACCCATTTCAGGATGTGCAAGGAATCTGACCATTTGTCACTCTAGTGGCCAATGATGCCTGCGGAATGTGAATCTGGAGTGGTAATGAACACAGTGACATCAATGGAAGGATCAATGTGATAAACCTGGCAAGCAGAAACAGCTTGCTGAACCTCCTCCAGCACCTGATGTGCCTCAGGGGTCAATGCGTGAGGCAACTTTAAATCAGTCTCCCTTTAACAAATCAAACAGAGGAGACAGTTCTGCATTGGTCAGTCCCGAGTACGAATGTAACCAAGTGATGACACCAACCAATTTCTGGGCATCATTCAGTGTCTTCCCCGAATGCACAAATTGCATCTCCTGGTGTCAGATTGTCCGTTCCAGAATTTTGACCACCAAATACTTCCAAGGAGGGTCCTGTCGAACCTTTTCTGGAGCTGCCTGCAGCCCATGAAAATGCAAAGCTTTGAGCAACTGAGGCTGTATCCTCTGCAGCTCATCCTGGGTAGATGCAGCCACCAAAATGCTGTCCATATAGTGATAAAGATGGGCATCAGAAACTCCAGGCAAGGCACGGGCCACATACCATTGCCATATGGCAGGAGAATTTCACATGCCCTGGGGCAAAAACTTCCATTGATATCACTGTGCAGGCTCAGCATTGTTAATTGCTGGCACCGAGAAAGCAAATTTTGGTCTGTCATCAGGATACAAAGGAATTGTACAAAAACAATAATTCAAATCCACAATGAGGACTGGCTGATCTGCAGGAAGCATGGTAGGCGACAACATGCCTGTCTGCAATGTTTCCATACTTTCTATCATGGCATTGATCTTTTCAAGGTCTTGTAACAACCTTCATTTCCCCATATTTTTTGTTGATGCAGAAGACAAGAGTGTTCCAGGGGCTGGTAGAAGGCTCCAGATGGCCCTGGTCCAACTACTCCTGCACTAGGTTTCGAAGGTCGACTAATTTGTCTTGAGGGAGGGGCCACTGGTTCTCCCACACGGGTTTGTCAACCAGTCACTGTAAAGGACACGTAGGACACTCTGCGCCCTTCATTGCAGTTGTCCCCATCAAAAATCTGTCCTGATGCACAGCCCCCACGCAAACAGAACAGAAGCAAGGGGCTTCTTATAAAATAGGGAATGCTGGACAGGACAAACGCAGATAAAGCTCATATGGTTAATGCTACCTTCTCCATTTATTGTTTATAAGATGGCAGTTTATATACACTTCGATATAGTTTACAAATTGTGAGCACACTATCATTGGCTAGCAAACACTGTTTGTCTTTGTCTTAAGGTGGCTAAAGTTTTGCACTGTAGGCCTATACTAATTCACACTCAGAGAGCTCATTACTTTGTGGTCATACCTTAACATAATTTCTAACTGTGCCACAGACTAATTTCTACCTGCATCATAGGTTTCAAAGGCCTTGCCGAGGCCCATATCTGAGGCCTATACTGGGGGTAGCTCAGCCTTCACTCTAAATATAAATCGTGTCCTCTCTCTCTCAGAAAACCAGCTACACAGAACATTCCTCCCCTAGAGGTTAACACTAGCTGAAGTAATATGAGGCTAAATCATGGCCATTTGTCCCTCTGGATTCACGATCAGCACAGGCTGCTGGCTCACATAGCAATGCACTGTTCCTCCTAGTCCCACAGTAGGCGTCTCCACTGAATCCAAGGGCAACTCCAGGGGCCAGGCATCAAGAGAGAGACTGTTACGTCCGCACCGCTGTCAGGAAGCCTGCAGAGACAAATCTCTAGCAACGTCGTTCCAGGGATGGACAGGGTACACAGCATCTCAGGATGTTTTCCAGTCAGGATAGCAGACCAGTGAACTTGAGGCAGCCCAGTGGATCCAAAGCCTTCATCACCTCACGACCGATCAACTGTCCTGTGAACAGAAGACTTAAAAGACACAAGTTGAGCAATTTGTGTCCCTCTTGGGATAGTGACAGGGGCGCTGGGTGAGGAGACCATGGCACATATCTGTCCCATGAAATCTGCATTAATGAGTCTCATGTGCACAATGATGCCCTGAAGGGTGGCACTAGACCTCCCCATAAGGAAAGCACTCATGCCCTCATCCAAGGGACCAACAGCATTCAGGGGAACCTTGAGTATTTTGACAGAATCTATGACAACTGTTGCTGCTGTGCAGACATCAACACCTGGTGAGCCACGGCTGCAGGCTGCAAGCTGGCTAAGCAGACCTTCATCAGCATTGGGGCATGGAGAGAAGATTGTGTCTGGGCTCATCTCTCCTTTGCACACCACTTCCCATTTACCAAGCTCCACAAAGCCTGGCCATTAGCATTAACAGTCACTTTACAGACATTTGCAGTATGGTTTGGCCTTCCACAGCAACCACACAAAAACAAGGGAGTTGCAACCTGCTGTACCTTCTTTCTCCATTTCTTGCTGGCCTGAGCATTCCCCTGCTGTTGCTGCCCACCCTGTGGAATCACCCAGACCAACTGCACAGCAGTAGCCAAGGCAGCCATCTTATAACCTGAAGTGTCTACCTTTGCACAGGCCTCTGCCATCTGAGGGACAGAAGGATCATCAGGAAGAGCCTCTGTGATTCTCCTACAATCAGCACTGCAGTTACTTCTTGCAAGGTGCTTAATCAAAAGCTTCCTTGCCTCAGGATCTCCCACCTGCTTCTCCACAGAGGCAGATAGCCTGTCTGCAAATCTTAGGAAAGACTCATCAGCTCCCTGGACAACAGTCTCAAATTACTCCTTTGGAGCAGATACTTCTATGGTCTGAATCAACGCTGCCATGCCTGTTGTCTGGCACTGATCCAGCACCAGGGGACTAAAGCCAGCCTGCCCCTGAGGATCAACTTAATTGCCTGTGCCTAGCAGTATGTCAGTACCAATCACATGCCTGGGATCCTGTTGGCCCAAGGTAGCATTTCACTCCATTGCTCTAGCTGCCAGCTGGGTCCATTTAGACTCAAAATGGTCGTATTCTACAGGCTGAAAAAGAACACAAGCTAAGCTTTGCATATGATAAGGTGTTAGCAGATCAGCAGCAAACACTCGAAGCATCTGCATGACTTCCACAGAGACCAAACCATATTTTCCAACCTTATCATGGAGTTCCATCAAAGCTTTCAATGCTAATGGATGATGGGCATTGGTAACAATGCCCCTGAGCACAGGGAAAGCCTAGAACCCCCTTGGTAAGGCTGCAGCACCTGCTAAGTCCCGTCCCATGGACTCCACAGGGACAGAAGCAGATGCCCAGAGCTGGCGCAACAGCACCCAATATCACATCCCCTGCAGCATCAGCAGGGCCAGAGCAGCCATCTGCACAGCACGGGAGGCACAATCAAGCACGTTCTCAACCTTAGCTTTGACCTCTTGCCAAAACCGCTTGTGCTCCCTCGGACATACAGTCACCACGGCCCCAGAGAAACATGGGTCTCCTGCCAGGCGTGTCACCTTTTGCAGCAAAGGTAAACACCGCAGTGCCCGCACCTGCTGCAGCCCTGGCACTTGGAGAATGGACAGGTGGCAGAGACAGGACAGCCCCTGCCGGGGCCCCCTGTGGCCAGCCTCCCCCAGCATGGGGGGAGAGCGATATGCAGAGAGAGATGTAGCTCACAGAGCTGTGCCATCACTCTGTACCCTGGCTACGGGACCCTACACAGGCTGCACAGGGACAGGGCCTTCAGGCACCGCACCCAAAAGAGTCCCGCCCGTGACACAGAATCCAGCAGCAGACCCTGCCTCACAGGGCTGAAGTGGGCTGGGCCGCCCACCCACCGGGGGGGTCCAACAGAAAGTCGACCAATGTCCCACCTCAGGCGGCTTCCTCCACCTGCACATACCCAGCAGGGTGTTCAGATGCAGAATCAATCAATGATGACTACAACGAATGGGAGAGCGCTGGGGGGGAGAAGCTGACCCCGCTCCCGCCATGTGGTAGTCTGTTGTTTTACAGTTTGTTCTTCTGTAGTAGGTTTTAATATTCCTTGTTATAAGTTTGTAATGCTTCAGTCTATGTACCCCATTTGACTTCCCTAATTGTTCAGTCCTGAGTTGTTTACCACAGTTTTCCCCACCAAAATGTATGTCAATCCACATGTATACCTCCCCTGTTACCTTGTCTTACCCCTGTTATAAATGAAAATTTGTCCAGCCAAATTAAAAAAATAAAATATTTATTTTGCAATCAAATTCCTTCTAGCCAGCCACAAGGAAAGAACAGTGCCAAGCCCAGGGTCAGTGCTGGATGTGCAACAAAGAAGTCAGCCTCAGCAGAGGTTTTCCTCTATGCACACACACCAACATTCTGGTACAAGTGGTTTTTATAGGGAAAATTCCACCTGAGGCTGGGATTTCAGCAATCAGTCCTTTCTTCTATTCAGAGTCCCATAGTTTGATGAGATTTCTTTTCCTGGCAAAATTTGATGTCCTTGATGTCCGGAGTTGGTGAATCCCATGATGAAATTTATGGAAACTCTTCATTCATATATATCTGTCCGGAGGATTTCCATGATACCCATCTCGGGTCATTCATGCGATGATCAGCACCTGGGTGTCCTGTATTGCTTCAGATACAGCCCTCTCCAGATGAGCCACGTCCTTTTACTTGTAAATTGGGTTTCAACGTACACCAAGTTTTGCGTGTGAGGGTGGGGGGGACTCCTAATACAAATGTGTATATTCCAACAAATATTCGATATCACATATATCATACTAGAAATGGTGCGAATTATATCTACTACATAACACCCCTGTCTGTCAAAGATAGCAAACTCCTTTGGTTCTGGAGTGTTCCCTGTCTTTCCTCCCTTCCTTGGAGCAGAACTGGATTGTGAGGTTTGCTCCCTCCCCATGTTGTCTTCTACTGGGGAGCCCTTACCCTGCACCCCTCCCCTAATGCCCTCCTATTGGTCAAAGGCTGTGTCCTACCTGTGTTCCCCTACCCTATAAAAGTAGCCCCTTCCGGTTCAGATTTGTGCATTTGCTGTGTCCCGACTTCGTTGTTAAAGACTTGGAGATTCAGACAAGTGCCCTTCCCTTATTCCTTTGCCTCAGTTTCCTCATGCTCTGTGCCTCTGCTGCGCTACCCACGCCGCAGTAATCACCATCACCCACACCAGTCTCAGCAGAGACTTGGGGGCGGCCACACGCGTGTCTTCCCTCTGGCCACTTGTGGGACAGCTAGCTGGAGAACCTCCATCCTGTAGCTGCTGAGAGCCAACTGCACTGCCACCCCCTAGGGATATGCAGTTCAGACAGTGTTGTCACTAAATCAGGCTCCAGCAGAGGCGGAGGCTGAGCCAGGGGCTCTTTGCAGCTCCCAAGCTCCTGAAAGGCACAGAGAGATGGCATTTCTGCCCTGCTCCACAGCCTGCTGGGTGCAGAAATGGACAGGGCTGGCACCAATCCACGCAAAGACTCAACATACACCTCTGCCTCCGAAAAGACTTCAGTGTCACCCCATTCAGAGGCTGGGGGGCTGAAGTCCTGACATAGCCTATCAATCCGTCTCCAGTTCAGGAGCATTGCCACCACACTTGCACTATAATCAACAGAGAGACCATGAGGTCTCTCTGTCCCAGGAGTTCCAGGAGATCCCAAACCTCCCTGGAGATCACCTCCTCAGGGGCTGAAAAGAGCCCATGATCTTTGCTCCAGTAGAACAGTTGCTTCAAGCCCAAAGAACAGAAGTCCTCTGTCACTCTAGAAGAGCTTCCCAGGCATCCAAGACCAGGAAGTCCTCCATAGAAAGCACAGGGGCTCACCTAACCACAAGCCTGAAGGCAGAGAGAGGAAAAAAAAAAAAAAAAGAGGAAAAGAGAATTAAAAGACCTCACCCACGGCTGTCCTACACACGGCAGTCACCAATTGTCATGCTATGACATAAAATAACATACACGGATGCTAGATGCAAAAGAGGGAAGAAAAAAACCAAAAGAGAGATTTTATTTTCTGACTCCACTATAGAATAGCAAAAGTGACAGTGGGTTGGAGGGTGAAATTGCCACCTCTCCAACCACACTGGTTAAACCAATAGTCTATCAATTCTCTCCACCCACAAAGAAGAATGCAAAATAATCATTGTTTATAAGAACAGTGTGAGAAAGTTCCAGTAGAAATATGCAAACATCAGAAGGCATAGAAAACTTTTAGAAGAACTTTGAAATTCCCAGAAGTACAGGGTAACAGGTCATTTTTCTGGTTCTTGTTCTCAGTTCTCAGAACCTGTTCCTGGAACCTGTTACAAATAAGGTCATATTCCAAGTTTGCATTTGTGATTGGACCCTCGTCCTCAGAATACCCCTGTACCTGACTGTGTTCACCATGGGCCCCTGTCATTGGATCTTGTCCCTCAGATTGCATGGTTTCTGCATTTGTTATTTTGCTATTAAAGATCTTTATATTTGAGCAAATTCAGCATACTCTTTCCTCTATTTTATGACACAGTCCCCCTGGATGAGCTGGACTAGGGATCACAGCAATATGGACTGCGATAGAGGACTTCTCTCAATAGGCAGTGAAAAAGAAGTCTGGATCATTAGAGGCCCTCTTCCCAGCCACATCATTAACACTGAAGTGAGAGATGTATGTTATGAAAATAATGGAATTAGCACTGAAAATATGATATACAAAAATCTCTATAGGTATCACATATTTTCTCTTTTTCTGCATTAAAAAAAAAAAAAACAAAAACAACAAAATAAAACCTAAAATAAGCATTTGATACATAATCCAAATAGTGACTACTGATTTTTGTTCAAAGGGATGGTCTTCATTAATTTCTTACATTTACTCTAATCCACATTAGTTTTGGAACAGTTAATAAGCTCCTAGACTATGGGCAACACCAGAGTTCAGAAAAACACTTGCCAGCTAAAGAGCATTAGAAAGATAGGTGAAACAAGAAAATACCTTGAAAAGACAAAAGGAGACTTGGAAGACATATGACTATATGTATATAGAAAGAAGTTGTAAAACATTGCTTTTGTGTTGAGGACTCTGGTATTATTAAAATAAATGAATAAACAATTTAGTTATGTGCATGTGTATATTAATACTTCTATGGAAGAGCTGTAGAATAACATGCGTTTTCTACCAACAAACTCTTTGAAGTTACTTACATTGTGCAATACATTACAGAAGTTATGTAATGACACAATAAAAAAGTTGTACCATTCCCTCTCCTGAAATCGTATTGTTTAAAGAGACCTCAGCTGGCTCTTTGTCATGTGTAGATATACCCTTGTGGGACTTGCAGCCAGAGAGATAAACATTTCAAAATATCCTGAAATTATTACTGACAATGTTCTTGATTCCAGTTTCATTCTTGCCTTAGCTTGTCCTCAAGTTATCAGCTAGGAGCCAGAGACATGATCTAGCTTTTCCCTTGTTCCAGTTACAATAAACAGCCTAGAGAAGGGAAATTATATTTTCCTTAAATTTCACACTGGTGAGGTGACAAGGTGCATGACAATTTTTGGTAATATTTTGCAGATTGTCCTGGTAGTTCTTCACAATCCCTCTTCATGAGAAGCTCATCAGCTCCTATCTCTCTTGTGAGCTGGTGCTCATCTCAGCTGCATGACTGCTGTTGTTTCCAAATGAGATCACTTAACATTGTAGTCCAAATAGCAGAAGTAATGGAATTAAACCAGGCACTAATTATCAGATGAATTTAATATTTAATCAGGAAACTGTATCAGTAGTGGTAATAGTTCTTAGTTCTCTCTCATGTGCTAAAATTCAAATTAACTACCACCCCAGGTACTTGGGAAAAGGTGTGGCAGCACATTTCTCCCTCTCTCAGGATTTTTCATAGAGGTGCACAAAGAGAAATGAAAGAAAAAACAATTTCTATTTCTGCTCCTTGTTTTTCTCATGTGGAATGTGTTTGGAGAATTGTTTACCTGGAGTGAGTGCGTGATTGGATTCTGGTGAGGATTGTTTGAGCCTGATGGCCAATCCAATCCACCTGTGTCTGGACTCTCAAGAGAGGGTCACAGCTGTGTTAGAGTTAGATACAGAGTTAGAGAAAGTAGTATGTAGTTTTAGTATCTTCCTTTATATAGTATATAGTATTTTATATATACTTTATATAGTACTATATACTTTATATAGTATATAGTATTTTAGCATAGTTATAATAAAGAAATCATTCAGCCTTCTGAATTGAATCAGACATTGTCATTTCTTCCCATTGGGTTCACCTGCATTTACAACAAAAAGGTACTAGAAAAAGCTGCCTTTTCATAACCAGTATTATATATAGGAATTTTGGAAAATTGTGCTGAAACAATGATAAAATATTAGGGAATTTTAGGCATTATGACAAAGGGAGAGGGACATAGGGTATATAATTTCTTGACTATATTTTTATTTTAACACATTTACAGAAATCCATGGCTAATTTGCTATCACACAATTAACATGCATTCAAGATGTTCTCACTATAAAATGAAATCCAATTAAAAAGTAATAAACTTCTACGCAACAGGAACTTTGTAAAGAAAATACAAGAGTATTTTTAAGGCAACATCCATTTAGTGATTCATCTTTGTCAAATTTATTTCACAATCAGCAGTAAAACAGCATTGTTACCCCTTCTTCTGCAGATCTCCATATTGAACTAAAGTTCCAGGCATTTTGAAAACAATCTACCTGTCACAGAGACACCTGGTTAAAACTTTCCTATGCTGAGCTCACTGGGCTAGAGCTGCAAAGTTGGTGAAGCACAAAGGGCCAGGAAATTGCTTCTTTATCAAAATTTGCACACACACTGCATCAATGCAGTTCCAGAATAACTTGTTTTCCCATACACTCTCTCTCAGCAATGGGTTCAGCTCCTACAGCATTATCCGAAGAGTAGCACAGAAAATGTAACCATGGTTGCAATGCCTAGGGTAGAAGAGTTTTGTGTCCCCTTGGCACCCATCCCAGGTGGAAACAGCCAGGGTGTCAACAGCAGGAGTGTTTTACTTTATAAATAATACATCCATCAAACAATTGCCCTGCCCATCAAACCATTTGACCTAATCAGAACATATTTAACTGTAATCAACCTTGATTCATCATTTTAAACCTTGGTCCAATAGAGAATTATGTGAAAAGGAGACACAGCAGGCTGTGGAATTGTGTTGCACTGTATATCCCCTCATAATGGTTTGTCCCTCCATATCCCCCTCTTTGTATCCATTTGGTTCATCCCAGCATCCCCATCAGTACCTGTATGTCCATCAAACCCCAAAATCCCTGACCCCCGGAAAGCCACCCCCATGTCCTTCCCCCTTGTCTACTCAGGTTTCTCCGCCCCCTATATCTGGCTGCTCCAGGCAGGGAAATCTCTGTCTCTGGATGTCCTTCGAGGTCAGATGTGGCCTGGGGTCCCTCCTGGCCCTCATTAAACTTTGGAACTAATCTTGAGGAGGAGCGCCTCATTCCTTTGCTTGTGGGACCAGCTCGTCTTTGGACTCACGAGGGAGCTTCTCAAAGCCCCCCGGGATCCAAGGAGAAGTTCCTTCCCTCTGCCCGACTCGCCCAGCTGGCCGGGGATTTGAGGACGAGACGCAGCAGCAGGCCAAAGGGACTGAACAGTAATCCAGGAGAGGTTTCACAGTGCATTAACCCAGCAAGTAACTGTCTTACCAACCACAACACTAATTGCATAAAATGTGACATACATCAAAGTCCTTACAATTTGCCACATCCTTTGGGCCAGGTTTGTTTTGTTAATTCTTGTGAAAAGGGCCAAACTGGAGGTGTTTGAGTACAAGGCCCTCTTTTACCAGCAGAGGAGGAAAGACAACAGCAGCTCCTGTGTACTGCTATGCTTCAGTCCAGCTCTGGAATGGCTGCCTCCAGGGCTGGGAATAGCTTTTTATCTGCCATACTAACCAATAGCCAGTTAAATATGACAATTTCATTACCACCTTATTTCTGATTAACTTGTTACAACAATCTTATTGTTAACACAGTGGCTACAACAAATGAATGATCCAAATTTTTGTCTGTTTAGCACTGGAAATCTTCTTATCCATGCTGTAAAGATGAAGGAGTAGCCACCAAACAACTTCAGCTATTTCTAAACTGGGGTAAATTCAGCTGTGTGGAATATTACCAGTATCTCAAGTTGTGTCAATGTGTCTACTCACCATTGTATATAGCTGATCTTGTAAATTCTTATGAGACCACAGTTAAAAGAGGTTCTTCTTACATGTCTGTTCTAATTCAGCAATGCCAGTGGCTGAGTATTATTCCTCTGAAGGAACTGATCAGAGCTCATCAGTCACATAGCTAAGTAGTGCTTATGCTTAGAGAATTCATTGGTGCTGTTTCAGGCAGAAGGTTTGCAAATCCAGTGAGGGGAATGACTCTTAAGCAAAACAAAAAACACAGAAAATATACAGAAGATGGAAAACTAGTACGTGTCAGAAAAAGTTGCTATTAAGTGATGCAAGCGGAAATGTTTTCTTTAAAATATGCCATTCACTACAAGGCTTCTATCTTATTGTCAAAACCAGCAAGAATTTTAACAAGGGCTTCTTGAGAGTAATTATGAATAAAGAGGACACTGCGGAGCTCTAACTCATGAAGCTGTATTAATGGAGGAAATTGTCCCAGCCTCAGCTTCAAATATTTCAAATCCCATAAGGCCAGCTTTTGAGCTAATTTGAATATCAGTGTGGTCCATCTACACAGAATTCCTTTGTGTGTCCATAAATACGTGTATGCAGCAGAGCAATCCTTGCACCTTCTCATTTGAATCTTCTGAGAACTAAACAACACTCATTATGTTTAGTTCACACTTCTTTTTTAACCATGTACCCTGTGTTTGATCATTTTACAGTTTATTCACAGGAGAAAAAGAAGTAGACAGTAAGTGAGTAATACAAACAAAACACAAGTACCTGTTTCTTACAATGTCTTCTCCAAAAATACTTACTGTTGTGATCAGCATTTCAGTTACAGCTGTGAATTTTAAGTGCTTTATTCCAGTTTCACTCCCATTTGCCCTAACAGATCTATGGAGTCAGTGGAGCATCACAGGTGTAACCAAGGGATTAATGTACCCATTAGCAGTTAAGGCCACGCCCACAAGCAATTTTAGGTCCATGTTACAAATGATAATCGTATTGAGCTGCTTGCAGCAACTTCCTCTCCATTTTAATTTCCAAGGATAAATGAGACAGCACAGTCTCAGAGTTCCCAGAGCACTCCCTTGAACATGTGCATCTCTGCTAGGATGCTTTTAAGGGCATCTGCCCATTTGCCAGCTTCTCATGCAAGCATGCCTTGCATGACTTCCTTCAGCCAAGCTGCCCTTACACAGAGAAACTTGGAACTGACTGATTTCTCCCATGGTACTCTACAGATTTCTTTCTCTTACAATGACATAGAAGGAAAAAAAGCACCAAAACTTTACTTTCGTATTTTAGAGAAAAAGGTGGTATTTAGATATAAAAATGAATGCAAAACTCATAAGCATATAAGCAAAAAAAAAAAAAAAGCAAAAATACAGTCCTAAATAGATTGTATTTTCTTGCTCTGTGACTTGAGGGCCACCAAGGTCACAGGGATGGAGCACCTTGGCTACAAGGAAAGACTAAGAGAACTGGGGTTGTTCAGCCTAGAAAAGCGAAGGCTTTGGGGTAACCTATTTGTAGCCTTCCAGTATCTGAATGGAGCATACAGGAAAGATGAAGAGAGACTTTCTTCAAGAGCCTGGAGTGACAGTACAAGGGGGAATGGCTTCAAATTGACAGAAGATTTAGATATTTTGAAAAAATTCTTCCCTGTGAGGGAGGAGAGGCCGTGGCACAAGTTGCCCAGAGAAGCTGTGGCTGTCCCGGGCCTGGAAATGTCCAAGCCCAGATTGGATGAGGCTCTAAGCCACCTGGAACAGTGGAAGGTGTTCCACCCATCAGGGCATTGGAAGGAGATGATCTTTAAGGTAATTTCCAACTCAAACCATTTTGTGACTTGTGCCAAAGTGTGAGCAACTGAGTGTACACTATCAGCCAGATTCTCATATGCAGTAAGGTTTTTCCTCCCACTCTGACAGTGTAAAGAGATTTGAAGAATATTCATTGCAACATTAAAACACCAAAGAAGACTAAGGAAGCTTTGATGTAGATATGAATAAAGCCCTTCAGTTTCTATGTAACTGTGATAGTGACAGTGATTGCATTTGCAGGTGAGCCAGCCCACACATAACTGTGCTAGCCAACAAATGCAATTATTAAGGAAAACAAGAACATTGCCTAGGAAAATATTGCATGTAAAAATCACAGCAGTTTGATCTTGCGTGTCTCCCCAGCCAACAGGTACTCTACAGGACATAGATAAGTAATCTAAATGTTTATGTCTTACCAGCAGGGTATCATGTAAACAAAAAAAATATTCACCCTTTCTTTGTCCTCTCTGCTCACATTTCATGAAATAGCAGAACTAAATACCAAACACCTTTCATAACTCTGCTGCCTTTGCTTACTTCCCTGCTCTTTTCCTTGGAGGTGCAGTGAGTACACTGAACTCAACACATCCTGACAAAGAGATGGGATTACGTGCTTTCCCTTGGCTCCATCTGTGGATGACACACCCTAGCACAATTCAGCAGACACTTCAGATAAGAGTATACTGAGAAGTAGGAGGAGATAAATTAAATGAAGGACAGAAGTGATAGTATTATATTTCTGCCAGCATTAGCATATTTCCCATGTGACTGTGGATATCAAAGGGTGAAACCATAGATCCACAGCAGTTCAAGATTTGCCATTTCTGAAACATGCTGCTATTTTCCTTAAACTTACACAGTTTTTGGTGTTTGAATGCCTAGACTCATTTCACACATGTAAATGGTGGGGTTTTTTTGTTAAAAGTCAACTAGTACTTTCCTGCAATATCTTGTCAGATTAATTCTGGCCCCATTTAAAAATGAATATTTTGGCAATCCCTCAGCACAACAGGTTCAGTCGATTTTGAAGATAAAATTAGAGAAAAATGCATTATTTTGTTTCTTTTTAAGAGAAAGGCCTGAACTTTTTTCTTCATGAAGAAGGGAGAATAGTTGGAGTTGAAAAAATTGAATTAAATGTAGATGTCTCAGTCACACTGAACAAAGTCCATAGAAATGAGAAGAGAGGTAATGGTGATATATATGTGGCATCCCCTATTGCCTGTTCTCATAGCCTCTTGTCCATGTGTCTGTGTGTGTGACACAGAGAGACAAAATACAGAAGGAGGAACTTCCCTAGGATGACTCTGCAAGGCAGCGAACGTACCTGGTGGTGACAGAGATGGCAATCCCCAACCTGGAGGTGAGGCCTCCGCTTCCTGGCTAGAAGTTTGTATCAAAGCTTGTCTCTCCTCCAGAGCTGTAATACTTCTGTCTGTCCCCACAAAGCAGAAGACATACAGCTGCATAGAGCTGGTACAGTCCTGGTCCCTCTCACACTCTGAGCATTCCTCTTCTCCCCCAGATATTGTTTCTTTCTCGGGAAAGTGAATCTTTCCTCTGTAGGTACAAAAAATTCTCAGCCTTTACCTAATAGACTCACTGGCCAGATTCCCTGACACTTAACCACAAGACAGAAGACTTAAAAATATTCCACGTTAGACACCAGAGAAACTACATGAAATAAAGCACTTTTTATATGTCTTTACTCTGGCACAGACTTCAGTCAGGGGTTTTTTAACATGACAGGCACTCAGCTACAATGCGCAACTCCAAAAGAAACCAGGCTCCCTCAGTTACAGCTCAAAAACCCCACATTTGAGTTCTCTGCAGCACTGGGAACAGTTCTTGAGCTCAGAGCAGACCCTTCAGTACAGCTCATGCTGGAATTCTTAGGGTTTTTGGTGGCCACTGACACTCGGGCTGTGACTATCACTTGGATGGATTGTTTGTCACAGAGACAGTGGTGAAGAGCTTTGAGGAGAGCCTATTCACACTGACAGCACCCAGGGCTACAGTGCCAACCCCTGACCTTACCTAGCTGGGAAGCCAGTAAATGCCTTTATTGTCTTTGAATTCAACTAATATCTAATTATGAAACAATTCAGCTTAAAAGAGCTTTTAATTATAGGAATAAAAATTTCAAAATATGAATTCAGTGAATTCATGGCTACTGTAATCTGCATAATTTCAATGCATTTGACAGAACTCCACCATTTTAGATGAACTGAAAAGCTGGATTTAAAATGCTGCCCTTTACTTTGATTAACTACCTGGCAAGCACCTCACTCATGCTCAATTTATACAGGATACAAAATCTTTGCTGTTCTCCAGTATTAGCAGAAGCTTTACCCACTTAATTATTAAATATACTACAATGAGGTGGTCACTGACCTGGGAGAATAATTAGAGAGACACTCACTAAGCTTTAGATCATCAGCACAAAAACTAAATCTCCATATTTTCTGTGAAGATACCCATTTAGAAATTTAGTCAACACTGCCATCTGTACTTCTCAAAAGAGAAATACATTTTTTCAAAATAACATGTGGAATCTTAGTGGTAGACAAGACTAATATTTTGCTTAAATTTGCATTAGGGAGTACTAAAATGTTTTACTAACATTAGCCTTCAGACTGTAGAATCTTACCTTCTCCTGTCCAGTACTGCAATTTCTGCCCATTTCTCTCTCTCATTTCTCTAAGAGGATTGCCATTAGAAGCAATTAATAAATTAAACTATTTGTTTCAGAATCGCTCCTAAAAGATAAAAACACTCTTGGAGAAACCTCTGAGAGCAATTGGATAGACTGAAAGAAACTGGAATTGAACATAGAAATCCTTTTGTGCACATTATTATACTTCTCAATTTATAGGCATGATTGTTTCTTAAAATTCTCATTCAGAAATATGTAGAATAAATGAAGTTTCTAAAATAAAAGTTCCATTTCCACTGTACCTTTGCCAAAAGCACTGATGTGACTGGTTGATCCCCAGTCTGTTCTGTTAAAAGTTGTGGCTTTTATCTGCCCTTTCTAAGCAAGTTTTGGGCCAGTGGCAAATTGAGAGTGACTCTGCAGTTTGGTTACTTCAGAAATACAGGTTAACAAATGTTTCCCTTTATACATAAACTGGAACAAGGGAATTGAGATTTGCGATTATTTCCAGAACATTCTCTGTATCAGATATTAGATATTGTCAGGAGAAATTGAAGACCCACACCCAAATCCCCACTCCACATTAGCCCAAGCAGGACAGGTCTCATCTGTTTCCCAGAGGCATGCCTGTACAGAAGTACACAGCCCCAGATGGTAGGTACAAGGTGAATCCTGACACGTCTCAGGTATGAGTTGAGACTGTCATCAAGTAATTAATCAAATGCACAGAAAAACATTTATAGCTGCTTCACCAGCAAAATCTTCACTGCTGAGGGACAACTGCCCCCATGGCCAGTCAAGAGCTGAATAAAGGTTTTTGTGAATGCTAGTGACATCTATATACTGGCATCTAAAAGAAGATTTAATGTCTATTTGATCCTGCAAATCAACCCGAAGGGGCCTTTTCCCGTCCTAGGCTTTCATAAAGAAAAGATTAATTGACCATCGATAACATTCTTTATCTTCCTGCCAAGTCCATATTAAAGTATTAAAGTATTGAAGTCCATGCTAAAAGTTTCCTGGCATAGAGTCCCAGGCAAAAGCTGCAGCTACAAAGTTGTTCCCTGGCATAGAGTCTGATGTTCCAAGCAGCAGCAGGAACCACAGTCTTTTCTTCTTCTTTCTTCTTTTCTTCTTGTTCTTCTTTCTTCTTGAGGTTGTTGTCCTCTTCCTAATACAGGGGAATTTTTATACATAAAACAACCAATCAGCTAAAAACATGATTCTAAAACATTATTTCTAAACCAATCTAAACTTAATTCTAATGTGCAAAAGTAATACAAAAGTAATGTCAGTTCTTCCCTAAAAAACTACATATATTGATGCTTCCACCTCTCTCAGCCTCTAAACTATTAGGCTAGCCCAGAGATGTGAGGCTTTGAGGGGAGGAACATGAGGAAATGGGCAAAGATTCACAAGAGGCTCTAACCCCGAGCTTCTTTATTCCATGAGGTCCGGGGGGAAAGAGAGGGAGAAAGAGGGCGAATAGGAAGGGTCATGGCTTTATCTAGGCTCTGGGCTGGGAGGGCTTCTTGGCTCTCCACCAACCCTGTCAGGGCAGGAAGGAGGGGACCAGGCTTATCTGATCAGAGTCACAGGGGTCCCTGGAAATGGGGAAAAGCATAGCCCGAGCGCACTGTAACAGTATATATTATCTATTTATGCAAATATACTGTTTTCTTACTTAAAATTTACATATATGTTTATCTATTTACATGAATAATTCTGTCTATTTATGCAGATAGTTCTATCTGTTCTAGTCTAGAGACATAAGCAAAGTTCTGCTATATTTTTGTTATGTCTGGAACAAAGTTACTGAACTTTAAACTAGGCCTTAGGGCCTTTACTAGCTAACACGGTTTCTTGAGGCACTTAAAATATATTTCTACTTGCTTAAAACTGTAACTTACACTTCCACTTCATATCTATGTGGCTTAATATATCTTAATTTCTCTAAAGGCTTTAATTCAATGCTTGCAATCATCTCTCTCTCTGAGGAACTCCGAGAGGCTTGCAGTCCATCAATCTATTTGTTAGGTCTTCTCAGCAAACTCATTATCATATCAGTATCTATTTCTGTACAGTCACATAGTTCATATAATTTACATCACCCTCTCCCATGCTCTGTGTGCTGTTCCCAGTGCTACTGGACATGCAATCCACAGGTTACACAGTTTCATGCAGCAGTTAGAGAAAAAATGATAATGCAGAGCTACCTTCAGCAAGGGGAGCACACCTACTTGGATAAAGAGAGAAATAATATGTGCCAACACTATCATTTTTCACTGTCTATTCCCTGAGAGACCTTGTGTTTTTACCTCAGGTGACAATAGTCCTCAGAGGTGGAGGTCCAGGCTCAGCCTTTGCATTTAAGCATGACAACAAGAGGTTAAATAAATTCATAAGATCATGGACAATACTGGCTAATTGTGTAACTGGATTATCAGAGAGCATCACAAAACCTCAGCCTGGATGGTAAGTTCTGAGGCGAATCAGTTCTTGTCCCTGAAACAGGTATTTTGTTTCCAAGGATCATTTTTCCATATCCTTGTCTCTTTCCTGATACTGAATAATTAAAAACATTTTGACACATTCAAAGAGCTCCATTCAAGTTTCTTTAAAGGAACAATACTGAGTCATTAGTGCCACTGGCAAACATACACAACATGCAAATGAAATGAGAGTACCACAAAAAGTACATCAAGATTCAAAATAAACATTACGTTAATTAAACTAGGTTTAAAACAAATGTATAGACGTCACATATGTAGACAATAGAATACCTGCAGAGAAATTCAAACCTGCACAGGAAAGCCTCCAAACACATTCTACCCAAGCAACAAGAAACTGTGATCCTAAGAATGCACTGGAGATGTTTTTCTGTTGGTTTCTTTTAATAACAGCTATAGAAAAAACACTTGGTACGCAGTTTGCTGTGGAAATATTGCAATCATGTACATGTGAGCTCTTCCAAAAAGTCCCATCTCAGTGAGGAACACAACTGCAGAAGAAAGTAATCAGGCCCTCCCGTATATATGTATGTTAGGCTGGGTATTCACCTGTGCTGCAGTTTCTCCTTGAAAATGAAACCCCTTTCAGTTGCCCTCTGGCTGATTCAGTTGCCTGAATGTTGTTGCCTGATACTTCTTCCAGGCCTTGCATATTCTGCAAATTGAACTATTTTTCCTCTTTCTCATCCAAGTTAATCTTAGTCACTGTAAAATTTGCTAATCTAATAGTGGTATTAAAGAATGGAGAATTAAAACCATGCAGGGAAACTTGATCTTATATCCAGTAAGATATTGGTCAAATGTACTGAAAAGGTTGTGCTGAGGTCTGCACCAGACTGATGTTTTTTAATATCATATCAGTAATATTCTATTCTGCAAAATATGAACAGGGACTTGTAGCTTGGGGGGGGGGGGGGGGGGGTTTAAGCATTTCAAACTTTCAGAAATGTGTCACTTAATAGATTAGATCTCAAAGTACACCTAGGAGAGGTGTCCAAATTAATAACTAGGCAGCAGATATTTGCAGGGTTAGTATTTGGCTGCAGTGTTGCAAACCGCTTTCCTCAGAGGTGAAGAGGAAACCCCTGGAGTTCTCTGTCTGAGCCCCTGCTTCCTCCTCCCACCCAAGGCTCGTTCACAGTTTGCCCTTGAAGGCAGGAACACATAAGAGAGGCAAATGTGATCCCATTTCAAAACAAGTCAAATACCTGGCATAGAATTAATCTTGCAAAAATGAGGTAGATGATAAGTCAGATAAGAGCCACTTCCCCATTTTGTTCAAGATACTCTTGAGCTTCAGCCAGAGAAATGGGAATCTGTGAAAGGTACCTTGCTGAACTGCAATGGACTATATTCAAAAGAAGATTAAGCCACAAGACAGAAATATCTGTTGGATTTATTCCGTTAGTCTGCAGAAAAGAGGGACATTTAATGTGAAGAAATTCTAGTTCAAATCACCAAGACAATTTTATTTTTTCTGTAACTAAGTAAACTGTCAATAGAGCTACAAGTAGAATAAATTTATCCTCTGGGATTGATGTTTTGATTTTAACTTAAATATTTTATTATTTACCTGATAAGTTATTTTTATGTTATACTACCTTTTTGGTCTGAAGTAAAAAGACTAATTTCCATTCCTGTGTTCAAAGCCTTTATCTCTAAAGCATTTACTCAGATGGTACATTTCACTTTAAATTTGATTCTAGCTTCAACTGGACTGTTTTCTAATTATGTTTCTAGTGGAGGTTTCACACTTATACCCATGTGAGCTGAGTTATTCACAGTTAAAATTTTATTGCATCTAAATAACAAGTTTGGAATGTTGCTTCATATGTAATTAATTTGAGTAATTGTCATGGGTCCACCAAACAGCCCATGTTCAT
Source organism: Chloebia gouldiae (assembly GCA_003676055.1). Taxonomy (NCBI): domain Eukaryota; kingdom Metazoa; phylum Chordata; class Aves; order Passeriformes; family Passeridae; genus Chloebia; species Chloebia gouldiae. Next base: position 2,891,627 of record QUSF01000055.1, read on the forward strand.
TGAGATGAGGCTTTATAAATCAGACAGGCAGTGGGTCTACCAGGAGAGTTGGTGCACTAGAGAAAGACTGCAATAGCTAGTGGTGTTTTCATGTGTAATTAGAAAATGCATCATTCTTCAATTAAGAAAATTAATTAAAATCAAGCAGATGGTAATTGAGCCATATTGCAATATAATTTTCTCTAGTACATGCATTACTCTTAGGTGCTATCAATGTACACTATTGGTTTTGCACTGTAAATTTAGCTCCACGATACTGATCCTGATTATCTATTTCTTAAGATAATCTTCTCACTTATTTTTCAATGTTTTTCTTTGAATTGTACAATTAATCCTGCGCTACACATAAAAGGCGGTGGCTACAACATTTTATAATGGGATATTTTTCTTGTCCACTATAGTTCTGGGTCAAATACAAACTTAGATTAGCAGATATTTCATCCATATACAAATTAATCTCATTGTTATATGTTATGTGATAGCATTATTCATGTAATATAATGAGAATAATCATCATATTGGCCCTGGAAAACACAAAATGTTGCTCACTTATGTTTATAAACATCTAACATTCTCTATAAAAGTAATTGACACAGAAATTGCATCATTTTTTATTTTCTTTCTAAATATCTCATATCTCTCACGGGAAGGTAGGTAATAGACCAACAAGAATGGCAAACATCTGACAAAAGCTAAAAATTAAAAATTTCAAAACAACCTATAGCATTTTCTTCATTTATCAACAAACAATTCTGAATAATAGAGCCACCTAGAAACCCCAGAACCAGTTTCCCCAGTTGCAAGGGCTGAAGCTTCAAAAAATACAAGTGACAGTAGCTAGAGTACCCTTTCACTTTCAGTCATTCAAAAGGGCTCAATTATGTTACTCTCCTTCCCATAGTAATGATTTACATGTACGCTCCATGTATTTCTTATGATGCATAATTGTATTCAGATTTTAGTGAAAACAGATAGGAAAGCATCCTTTCAAGCCATTTTTTATTCATTTCAGTTGGTAACAAAATTCCCTGTCCAAGACTCTAAGTACACTCCACTTTTAACTGAGTTTGGCAAAAATATGTCAAGTAACTATGACAAACTTAGTATCATGAAGTCAAAGTTTCTGGATGGTTCTGGCAAGTGAACTATGTCAGCATATAAACTGCACTTTCAGCTTACACACTTAATAGGTTTTCTTCCCTTAGAGCTATAAGAAAATTGTACCAAAGTAATTTCCACCTTCTTGAGAGGGGCAAGTGTCTTCCAACGCCGCGCACCCACCTGCTGCCCTCAGCCCGTGCAACACTGTGGCCGTGCCTCCACCGCCTACCGAAACCGGCCCCGCCGGGCCGCCCCCACCGCTGTCATTCTTCTCAGTCACCGCCCTGCACAACGCCCGCTCCTTGCAGTGCTGTGGCCAACCGCTCAAGCCCGCCTGTATCCCTTTGCACTCATACCTCCCCTTCAGCCCTCCCCTCTATTTACAGACACGACCCTGCTTACCGCTTGCCTCCACCCCTCGCCCTTCCTGCCGCCGTCCTCCGCCCACCATCACCCAGCGGCAAGGGGCAGGGTGCTGGCTCAGGGGGCGGCCGTACGGCTCTGTGTCCATAAGGCGGCAGTACTGCCACAGAGCTCAGCCTAAGGCTGTCACGCGCTTTGGGGACTGGCAGAGAATGGAGGGAAAAAATAGCGTCCAATACCCTTCAAAAAAACCTCTAAAATAATCCCCCCCCCAAAAAAAAAAAAAAAACAACTAAAATTAGAAATCCCCTGCCTCTAACCAAATAAAAACCAAAAACCCCACATTTTTTAAACTGTATAAATTCATTTACCTAATGCGTCAAAACCACAAAAATAGAAAACCTTAGTCAACACTAGTGCAGAGTACACACTAATCTCATTACACCATATAAAACCAAAACCTCTTTCTATTACTAATATAACAAAAAAATTCACAACATTTACCCCTATTAAAAACTGAAATAAACTAAATGTGGAAAATGCCAATCACTTGTTTTAAATTTTTTAAAAGTTTAATAGTATAAAAACAGTAATAAAAATTAGAGTAGTAAGTATTTAGACAATCAGAGTTAGGACCATAAAGGACAATAAAACAAAGAATTACAGATGTCCGGATTTTCTCGGGCACTATGCTCCGAAAAGCATGCCTCTGTTGCATATTCATATATCCCATAGATGATGCATAAATTCTGTTGAAACAAGGAACTCTGTCTGATCAGTGTCAACGTCTTCCTCTTAATCCTGTGCCATCTTCAGGGCTGAGTGAGGCAGGAAGAAATTAGTTTCTTCTGATAAGGGAGCCATAAATTCTTTTTCTCTGGAAGATTTAGGTGTCCTGTGGCTGCTATCTCGATGCAAATACTTCATTCCTTTCCTCCCACGTACATAGTTTCTATTTTAACTACAAAAGCTCCATTGTAACTACAAAACTACATTTACAATACTATTGAAATGTTAATACAGCATACTAATCAATATAACATAATACATATAGTAAATATATGTGTAGAGCCATATAATAAGCACTTTTCACACTAAACTAAAAATAAATTTTAAAAATCCCGTATTGTGGGAGGGGGTCCCGGGGTTAGTCCACCTGGGATGCCCTGGGAGACCACTTCTGTATAATTTTCCTACCTCCCTCGATGCCAGTCATTTATCCCTGTTCATGTCCATCATCGTTTGAGCTATCCCTTTGCTCTGGAATGTTTCTTGCTTTTTATGTCTTCATTGGTTCCCTAATATAAGCTACCCCTTCCCCCCTGTCCCCATCGGTCCTCACCCTGTTGGTCATCCCTACTCCTCCCCTGTACTGGCTGGTTTGTACCCCGACCCTCCAATCTCATTTCTGTTATATACCTTACCCTGCCCTCAGGACAGCGCGCTCAGAGCCTGCTCCCTTCCAGAGAGGGTGTCTCCCTGTACCTCCGACTTAGTTTTTCCCTCAATAAAACCCTCTAGGAAACATAGCAGCCTGAGCATCATCCCGTCTTGGTGGAAGCCTATTTTAGCTATCCGGCTCTGGCAGATCGTACCTTCTGTGGCATCTACAGTGGGACACAGGTCCCGGATGCCGCACCGTATGTTCTAAACATAAACTTCCTCCAAAATAAGTATTTCAAAACCTCAAAAAACTCTCAAATAAAAATTTAAAATAAGTACTTTTAAAACTTTACACAATTAAATATCTCGCCTAATCTATGAAAAAATCCATCTGCAATAAAACTTAAAAAAACCTCAAAACAACAAATACAAATGACCACCTCAACAATACCAAACAACTCAAAATACTATAATTACCATACAGAAAATAAGCCATAAACTGAAAACCCAAAGAATAACCAGCGAAGCGCACTCAACTGTTGCTCGTTTTCCACGAGGCCCCCAGGCCCCTGGACACCGGCCAGCAGTCACCCGTGGGTGGCCGGTGGTGAGCAACACATTCCGCTGCCCCTGGGTCTCTGCTGTGATTGCCAGATAGCAGTTAGTTCGCTGTGGCGCGGGCAGCGCTGCTCTGAGAGCGCTACGAGGACCTGAGATAAAGAGAACAAGAGAGGCCACCTGAGTGCAGTTTGAAGAAAGTTGTATTGGTCAAACCCCCAGGGACAAATGACCCTGGGAGGGGGTCAGGTTACAGTTTTTATATGGGGTGTAGGTGAAAAGGTAAGACCAATAGAGACAGTGTCCAACCTGAATACATTACAGATCAAATCCAATGGGAATAACTCAGGGGAAGGGTGAAGGCTTGGGGGAATACAGAAAAGAAAACTTTCCAACTTCAAATTCACAAAGCCTTTCACCTTTTGCACAGCTGTGCACTACCACACTCACCCTTCAACAATCCTATTTAACCTCTGTAAAAATATTAAAATTTACTATAAACTATGGTACCTTAAATAAAATAACTACTATGCCAAAGATATTAAAACTCCAATACCAATTGAAATCCAAAAGTACAAAATAATACACCACTGTTAACATTAGCAATACATTTTTCTCTATTCCTCTAACAACAAAAGACAACCTAAATTTATCTTCACCTAAAAAAGTATAGTACATCTAAAACCAACTACTCCAAACATAAAAACACAATCATACCATCTACCATAAACTAATCCAAACTACACAAAAACTACCAAAACTCTACATTATCTAAAATACATCAGCATCATTACATAAAATATTATGTCAACACAAATATTTTTAGAAATCATCCAAATTGTCCTAAAAACTGATTTCACCATCAAAAAAAAATTAAAAAAAACAAAAAACCAAACCAACAAAATCCTACTCAAAAAATCCAATTCCTAAAAATAAAATAACAAAGCAGAAAACATGAAATTCCCACCAAAATAATGACAGTCTTCACCAACCAACAAAAAAATCCCATAAACTTTCCTAAATACCATAAACTTTTTAAAAAAGCATATTCCTAAATACAACTATTTTATATTTCTAAATATAAAACCTCCCTACTGAATTACCCCCAAACCACCCAATTTCCAGTAAAATCTTAAGCAATAAACTTTCACCCATATCAAACATAAAATCCTACAATAGACCTTGACCCAATCAAAACAAAGTCAAAAATAAAACCATACACTACTCTACAACCAAAACGCATAATCTGTCCTAAAACATTTAACAAAGAATATATAACAAAACTCAAAATCAATGACTACAATTTTAAAATCTAAACTACATAAAAATCCAAAACAAACCACACCCCAACAAGAACAACAAATACTGTTAACAACATATCAAAAAATCCAAACTCCCTCAAAAATCACCAACACTAAAACAAGAGTCCTCCTCACACTTTGACTACCAATACTAAAATAAGTATTCTAAACAAAAATTCCCTCTACCCACCACACCACATAAAACAAATAAAATACGCTCATTACACAGTGAACCCATATAAAAAGTCGAAATCACCCAAAAATCTTAGAAATAATTACAAATTAAACCAAAAATAAAACCATTTTTCTCACTAAGAAAAAACACCCCCCAAAACCAAGTAACACAAACTGTTCAGGGGAGTTTGACTCATTCTGTGCCTTCTTTGGGGGTAAGGTAAAAACGCTGAGGGGGAATGAGTGGAGACTCAGGGGGGTGTGATGTTATTTGGGCCACCCCAGGGTTCCAAGGAGGAAGACCCATGCTGCGGTGGAGAAGCAGGTGAGTAGGCAGTGAGGGGTGGTCATGCTGGGTTTGCCTCCCTCCAGAGGAACCCAAAGCTGCCATAAAATTCACAGGCAGGAGTAGGGGTAGAATACTAAAACCTTTCAAGTTTTTCATTTTTTATAGATATTGGCAAAGAATAGGAATTTGTCTCTAAATTAATTTGGAAAGAAACCCTCTCTCTAGTCACTCTATTGTATATAGGAATGTAGGAAACTCTGCTTTGAGATGGGTAGTAGTTTTGGAAATAATGCCATAACGTTTTGTCCCAGGGTGATGTTATGGTGTTTGTATCCCCAATCGTGTGTTCTGTTTATGCTTGATGTTATGTTCTGTGCCTTCAGAACTGGCTCTGAAAAGTGAAGGTTTGTTTTGTCTTCTTAGCAGCTGGTTCACCTCCCCCCACCGTCTGTGTCTAGGAGAGAGGACAGGGCTTTCTTTCTTGCTTTCTTGCTTTCTTGCTTGCCTGCTTGCTGGCTTGCTGGCTTTCTATCTCTTTCCTCTCATACCTGCTTTTTGCTTTTCCCCTTACTTTTTTTTTCTTTCCCTTTCCTGAATACCATTCCAACCTGCTCCGGACTGGGACCTGGGAAACACAGAGAAACACCAAGAGCCTGTGTTTTGTCACCTGCAGCAGCCATCCCCAGCGCCGGAGACCGGGAACTTGGCGACCACTCCCAGGAGAGACTTTGTGAATTTGTCATCTCTTTAGAGCAGTTAAAGAGTTTTTGTCGTCAGGGGCTGTTGTTTTTGTGACGGGCAGTGTTTCTGTCTGTTTAAACAGCAAGGGGTTTTTTCCACTTCTCTCCCAGGAAATTATTCCCAAACTAGGTGAGGAGGAGGACTGAGGGCGTTTCCTGTCTAGGGGCTCCTCCTGGAGGTTTTCTCCCAAATTGCCCTAAACCAAGACAGTGGGTCTTTCCTCCTCAGATCCCCACAATCTGCCTTTGCAGCCCCTCCTCATGCGGGATCTCCGGGGCTTTTCCTCCCCGTTGGCTTCCTGTGTCCTGGACCTGCTCAATATGGCCTCTTCCATGAGATTCTGCCATGTGGATTTGTTCTCGCTGCTCTCCATCCTCAGCTCCTGACTGCCTGGGCGATGAAAGACAAGGAATTGATGGTATTTGCCTCCGTGCCAGAAGGAAGGGGATCCTCCAGTGCATCCCTGGCTGGACGCTGCGTCATGGGTGTTGTCCTTCAGACGGGGACCATGCTGGGCTGGGAGGTGGAGCAGGAGAGAGGGGGGAAAGGGCCGGTGACTTCCTCCTCACCTGCCGGGGTGTCCCGGGGCATCTTCCTCTCCCTCACAGCCTCCAAGGGCTTGGGAATGGGAAATCCTGGTTTGGGGACTTGGAAGGTCCTCTGCTCCAGTCCATCTATGGAAGTCACCAGCCCTCTGGGGTCCATTAAACCTGCCGAATACCAAGATTCAGCCTTGGAAATGCCTCTCCAGAGTTCTCCGTCCCTGCTCCCTCCCCTTTGGTGGTCAGGCTTCCCCCCTGTCCCAGCTGCTGGGGGTTACATTTATACTGAGGGTCCCCTGCTCCTGGGTCCCTGCCCTCCTCAGGCTGCTGCAAGTCCCAGGAATGCGAAAAGCTCCCCCCTCTTGGGTCTCCCTGTTTAGGGATGCCGGGGATTTTTGGGCTCCCTGCTTCCCTTCTCCCCTTCTTCTCTGCTTTGGGGTGCAGGGACTCCAAGGACCCACCCTCCCCTCTCCAGGCTTTTGAGGGTCCTGCCAATGGAAGCGCTCCGCCGTTTTTGGGCTCCTGGGGGACACAGGGCTCTGCTCCTCCAGGCTGCCTCGGTTGGCAGCTGCCATCAGGCCCCCCATAGCAGCAGACATGTCCACAGGGGCTGCAGTCAGGGCCGGGAGAGAGAGGGTTAATCAAGACATCACCCACAGGTGTCGTTCACACACGGCGCCAACAGATGTCGCTATTGGACAAGAAATGAGTACTCTGAAGCTTGGGAAGTTCCAAAGAGAAAAAGAGCCTGTTTTGTTCCAACATCTGGTAAGCTATTTCGAGAATTCCAAAGGTGACCGTGGATTGGAGGATGGAATTACTACCTCTCCAACCACACTGGTCCAAAGAGCAATCAATCATTTCTCTCCACCCACAGAGAAAAATGCAAACGATTCTATTTCCACCTGAAATGGTGTGGGAGCTCTGACTCTCAAAGATGAAAACATTCTCAGAAGGCTAAAGAAGCTTCATGAGAACTTTAAAACTTTCCAAAGAACTCTAAAAGAAAACTTAATACTTTTAAAAATCAGGGCAAGAACTGGGCTGATACTTGGAGCTACTTGGAGCAACTGAGAGAAACTGGGATCATGCTGCAAGCCGGTTGCAGGATCTG
>QUSF01000056.1:0-38370 GCA_003676055.1 Chloebia gouldiae
CGCGGCGCGGTGTGACGTCACGCGGCGCGGGGCCGGTTTCGTAAGCGGCTCCGTGCGGGTTTCGTAACCCGCAGCGCCGCCAGCCCGCCTGCTCGGCGAGCGCTCCCGCTGAATCCCCGGCAGCGCCGGGAGCGCCCGAGCTCGGTTCTTACAAAAAAACGGGGGTTGTGTCCGACGGCGGCCGCGCTTCGTGCGCACAGAGCGGGATGACCTCGGTGCCCTCACAGCCGCACCGAAATAGCCTCAGTGGAAAAGCACAGGGGGAAGCTTCCCAGAACTGAGCGTATCGCGCACAGCCCGCGCTGGCAGCCGGCCGTGCCAGAAATGCCCGCCAGGCTGGGGGAGCTCGGCGCTCCGAGTATCCCCGGGGCGCCCCCAGCATCGCAGCGGCGCCCGGCTGCCGAGCTGACCGCGTTCGGCCACTACCAAATACTTAAATGAGAGCTGCTAAGAGAATAAATTTATGCTGGGCGTACCTATCTTGATCCCGTATTCCCTGACTCTTTCACCTTATTATTCCTGGACGTGGCTGACTCGCTGCTGATCTGCCAGAGTGGACAGAGTTACTGCTGGGACATGGTGAGGCAGCTCTGATCCATTGCAGCCTGAGTGCCCACCGAGTGATGTTTGCACCTGGAGAATTTTGAGAAGGATGTTAAAAATGCAAAGCATTTTGAGAGGTTTCAGTGTGACACAGTTGTGGAAGGCAGTGACCCTGAAACAGGCAGGGACAGTGCAGCAGATACCCATCCCTTATCCATCAGGCTGCCTCTCATCAGTTTTTTGGTTTTTTTTAAAATTTTTTTCTTTAAAAGAAAAGTTACCTAGTGGAAGCAAAGCAAAATGTCATCTCCAAGAAGGAGGCATGCCAGCATATGGTGCAGATTAGGAGCTAAATTTCAGCATTTCTTGCTCATGTAAGCTTCAGGCTATTTTAACAGGAGATTTGTTAAAGTAGGTTTCTATATCTGAGTGATACCAAGTATGGAACTACTTATAAACCTGTCTTGTAAGAGAAATAACACAATTATAAATAATACAGCTAGACTTTAGGAAAATGAAATGTGCATTCTGAAATGCAGAATAAAAAGTGGCACATTCTAAACATTAGAATTATTTACATATATTATAATACCACAGACTCCAATAGCTTTGCCCCTAAGTGTTGTCAGTGTCTGTCTTATAAGTGAAATAATAGAAAACACTCTGTCAGTTGAGTTTATCCTGTCCCAGGCAGAACCAAAATTATCACTGAGGATGATGATGGACATCTGCAAGAGAATATAAAAACCTGTGGAAACCTGTGATGAGGTTCCTTAGTCCATATGTGTCTTCAGGGGCTGTTTGCTCACAGCTGCTAGATGCAACTGATGCCTGAGATGGGCCTTTGATTCTATGTTTCAGATTTTGGCAGAGCAATCCCCTTGGCATGGCTAAGAAATACTGGAAATTGCCCTAGGAATTCTGTAGGAAAGTGCTCTGGGGTCTGAATTTATCTGCTCAATGAGGCATGGAGAGCTGGTATTGCCAGACCCACGTTTGCCAGCAGGGAGGTGTGACTTGTCCCCTTTAAGCAGCCTCATAAAAACCTCATAATTTTGACCAAAAAGCATAAATATCAGGAAATAACTCACAAGCCAAAAGCCTCTTATCTCCAGCATTATATCCAGATCATTCCTGCTCTCCATAGTGGAAAACCCCAGATTGTCAAAGCCAATCAAACTTACACTACTATATAAAAATACAGGTATTGTGTCTGTGTTAGGAAAGCAAATACTACCCTGGCTCACAGCCCTGCTCCAGAGATCCACCTGGCCACTCTGCAGCACGAAATGTCACTGAATTCACCCTGGGAAGGGTTTGGTGACAATGGCAGTGACTCAGGCTGCACTTCTGAGGGAAATGAATGCACACCTGAAGTGCCATTCATCATGGGCCACCAGAACTGAGCAGTGCAGAGGTGACTGCAGGGGACTGATACAGGGAGGGGTGACAGGGGAAGCTCTGAGCTCACCTGCTGTGCTCCCTGTCACCGGCTCTGGCTGCTTCCCTGCTTCAGGTGTCACAGCTCTGCACTTTCCACGTGGCAGCTGAGCTGTTTCTTACACTTAAGAAATTTGTGTTTTGTGGTGTATTTCCCCCCATATTCTGAAATATGGCTTCACTGCAGTAACACAGCACAAGTTCCTTGATCTGAAATCCAAGTTTTACTGGTGTGAAATATTGGTATTCACAGGCAATAGTAATGAAAACCATTCAAAAGTCTTGCTCTATTCTTGATCTGGAAAAACAAGTTCCCACTCCCTCTGTCAATCTGGCAGTTGTAATGATAGAAAATTGTCAGTGTTTTCTTTTCCAGACATACCTCTTCAGTGACTTCCATTATACAATTCCTCATGGCTGCCCAGCTGTAAACACTCTTTCATCAGCTGTCAGCTCAGTATCAGCCTCCTCATGCTTGGCTGTATTTTCCTGAATGTACTTCTTAGAGAAAACTTTGTTGGATAGCAAAGCTCCTTTTCAGTGCTTCCAAAATTGGCTCATTAATTCCTGGCAAGTCATAATGCATCCCTGCATGACAAGGTCACATCAAATGATGCTTTTAATAAACAAATACCTTTATTGATGGAAAGAAAGCGTAGCAATACCTCAGTGTAGGGTGGTACCAACTCCTCTAGCTTTCCCCATACTTTAACATGAGTTTTGTTCAAATAATTTTGATCTTTCTAGATTTCTGATTAATGTCTAAAGAAGACACCAATGGGGAAATGCCATCACTACAGAACATTCTGGAAAAGTGGTGTTAGGCACAAATGAGTTTCCATGATGAGACATTGATTAGGTCAGAACAGAGCTCAGAACACTCTAGCAGGGATTAACATGCTTTGCTGCATCTCTTTCTCTCTTCAGAGAAACATAAATGGAATAAAAATATTTCCCTTTCAGTACTGAAAATGCGTTTTTATTGAAGTAACCAGTATTCTTTACCAGTTTACCTCCTCTGCAAGGCATTAACAGTTTCAGTGCTGATGTTGAGTCCTGACAGTGCTCCCCAGTGCTGCAGCAATCTGGCCGCACACCCCAAAGCCCTTCACCTTCCTTCTTCAGAACACGTGTTGTCCCAAATTCCTCATCCCTGAGGCCTGGAGCCCTCATTTGACCCAGGGCAGAGGGGAAGGACCAGAATGCAGCAAGCAGCACTGGGGAGCCCCGGGCTCCATAACCCCCCCAGCCTCAGGCAGGGGAGCTGCACTGCCCAAGTGCCCCAGTGCAGCTGCTCTGCAGCTCAGCCCGGGCTGTGGCAGCTGGGGCAGCTGGCCCTGGTGCCACCTCAGGACAGTTATTTCTGTCCTGGGGCTGCTGCTCCTGTTGCCCTGGGACAGCTCTTCACGTGGCCAGGGTGAGCCCTGAGGAACAAGGCACCCAAATTTCTTTTTGCACAGTGAGCCATAAAGGAAATGAAGAAATGACAGGAAGGCCGTGCTAGTGCTGCAGAGTAAGAAAACTGATCAGGGCTCATTTGGCCAAAGCTGTGCACCCCCAAAACACAGACTGGAACCAGCTTGGCTTTAGCCAGACCTGCTGCAGTTCTCTCAGTTCAGTGCATTTGTTCACCTGCTGACAAACACGGACTTGTTTGTATCATGCAATTCTGTTCAACTCAATTACAACACAGAGCAGTGTAAGACAACCAAATGCCTGTGTTTGTTTCTGCACTTTATCAGCTGACCAGGAGAGTTTTGTTTTCTGTCCTGTAGTATTTATTTCCTCCCTCAGTTTGAAGAAAAACCAGTTCATATAAATAGCCAGCAAATTCCCTTCCCTTACTCCTTCATATTCTACCAGAAATAGCCATCAAGTTGCCTAGGAAATACAAATAAAAAATTTTACAGATTATAATTTTCTATCCTCAGACTAATACCTATCACTCCCTAAGAAGAGGTGAAATTCCAGTAACCATATCAGCTTTCAGAGAAGAGATGTAGGTGTTTATATAATTACCAGGTAAACAGTTTGAGTAGATTCCTGCCTTCTGTGTGGAAAAACCACGAGAGGGGGCTGGATCACATGTGTTGTCTGTGTATTCCACTCCCTGTGTGTCCCTGTGAGAACAGACTATTAGATTTCAATTTGTACAAGTCCTCATCTGTGATAAAGCAGCTTTTCTCCCCTTTGCAGATATTGGTCACCACAGCTACAATTACACTGCACAACTCTCTGGGATGTGATTTCAATAAAGCCAGTCTTAGGTAACCTGAGAGCAATTCAGAGTGCAAATGTGAAACGAGTGAAAAACAAAAAATTATTGATAAGATCTACAGAAACCTGTGGCCACCTGATGTGGAAGGACAGCTTGGCATCTGAACTGATTGGTGATACTGCTACACTGCTGCTGCAGCCACTCAGTTTTAGCTCTCCCTTCATTTAACATCTCTCCCTTCCCCAATACTCCTGCATGCCTTGAAGAACCCTACCCAAATCCCACCAATATCCCACCCCCTCTCCCCAATAAATTCAAACCCAGATATTATCTTTGCTTCACAACACAGGGTTTAAGTTAGGTCATATTAAAAATGTGCATTTTTAATAGAGTGACCTGGGACAAACATTTGATTTTCAGATCCTTTTTATTTTATTCTTTTGCCATAAAATGTGCCAAGAAGCTTAGAGCTGCACACCTTCAGGGTGCTGTTGCCTCATATACCATGTGATACATCTCCTGCAGTTGGGAAACACTGTCTAACACTGCCTACACTAACCAGGCTCTGGCACTGTTTATATAATTTGAATGCAAATAATTATTTTTCTTATCAGCTTCCTCCCCCACGTGACAACATCCGAAATGTAAACGCCCTGCACACAGGATCCCACCCAGCTGGCCTGAGCTGCTTCTGACACTCACTCTTCCACCTGCCCTCTGGGCTCCTTTGTTTTAACACACTCCAGTTACTACAGAGAAATGATTTACCACCTTACACAGCTGTGCTTGTCTTTATATTTGGCAGCAGAGGACTTAAACAGGCAGTACATAGCCCTTAAATGGCTTTTGGCAAGGAATGATCTGGTTTCAATTTAAAAACTGACTCAGAATTTGTAACAAGGTAGGTGCTGTTTGACTCATTTTGACTTTTTAATTTAGCTTGTGCAGTTTCCTTGACTTGCAGAGATTATGGCTTTACAAACATCTTGTCTGTGTCAGGAGTGGGAGCAGCAGCTGCCACCAGGTGTTAGACTGAGCACAGGTCCACGGTGGTGGATCAAGGGGACTGTGCTGTTGTCTGGGAAACAGTCTCTGAAACTGAGACTGTGACAGATCCCAGCCAATAATGTTTGCTCTTGCAAGCATCACAAATGTGCATGTGATCAAGTAGGCAGATGATAATCACATGTTATCACCCACAACTCATGAGCAAGCACAGTAACAGCACAATTAAAGACAAAACCACAAATTCTAAATTACTTTGAAAATGCTGATGATTTTGTGTTGTTTGGAGATAGTTATTCTTGTGTAATTCCCCCAGTGATTCTTGTGTAATTCAAAAGATGATAACAGTTCTTATAAAAACACTGTGCTCTCAAACATTTGTTGGGTGCAACTTTCAGTGCAAAGCCTGAAGGACCAGTGATGACAGGTCAGAACTATGTATTAAATCACAAACATAACTCATGGTCTTTAGACCTTGCTCCTTTGTCCAAAATTTCTATCAAACTCTTCGTTTCAGAAGTCTTGTGCTCTATCAGCTGTCTTTGAACATGGTTTAAAGAAACCACAACCTGGAAATGTAAGTTGTCACTTTGTCATATACAAAGTGTGGCATGGAAGTGGCCACTTAGTCATCAGTGCTGACATCCTAAGTGTCACCAAGACAATGATCAGCTCAATTATAAACCAAACAGCCTTGAGGCACAAAGGCTTTCATGTGCCTGAGGCTGACCACACAGCTCTGGTGAAGGCAAGCCATTAAATCGTTTTTCTTCTAAGTTTTGTGGGCCAGAGGACAGGTGGATCCTGGATTTAAGTATTCCTGTTGTCCTTAATGCTGGGGTTGTATTTGTTACTGCTTTGCAGGGGGAGGATCCAGTCTCAGCAACTGAGAACACAAAACCTCCTTCTGGGACTGCAGTCCTCAGATCTTTAATGGGAAAAGCAATTTAAGGCTCAGTCCCAGCCTCTCATCTGGGCCTGACAGTGGGAATTCCCAGCCCCAAACTGAGAAGAAATGTTTGGACAGGACTGACAACTCACAGGGAAACAGTGAGCATGGAAATCAAAAACTGCACCTGAAAATGATCCTCATCCTTCTGGGGATGAGGCACTTTGGCAGTTTTAAATTTTTAATATCTTATCTGGCCACTGGTGGTTTCTTGTTTGTAGCTTCACTGAAAATACTTCTCTCTTCCAAACAGCCTTCTGAGTGGTTCTCATGAGTTCATTTCATCCAACCTAAGGGATAAACTATAAAAGAAGAAGAAATAAAAAATATTAATCAAATAGGAGAGTTGTTTAAGATGAAAACATAATGCAAGGATGTTCCATGCAATGAAGTAACAGAATACTCTTCATGCACAGGGGGGACAAAAGTATTTTTTTTTTCATGGTATGTTCTAATAACATACTAAACTGTAAAGTAAGCAGACTCCATAAAATCTTCAGTAATGTAAAAGTCATAGATTCCATTTAGGAAAAATCAAAATCAAAGGCCATGAGATGGTGTGATCAAAACTGTCAGAGTCCAGCTTGATAAAACACCTGAATCTGCATTTCCTGTAGCCACTGTCTGACACCCCAGGCCATGGGGGCTTTTTTATGTACTTGGCTGTGAAATATTACAACACTTGAAGAAAGTGAGAGGAATATGTGGGAATACTTATAATCCTGGAAATCCTGCAAGAGAACTCCACTACATTCTGTCCTGATCCAAAGCCAAACACATTTAACAGGCCTGCACAAACCTGCTACACACAGACCAAGAAGATTTGAGTCAAACATATGCAACAACTTGAAGAGGGCCTAAGAATTTAGTAAATATTACAAGAACATATGAGCTGTTAAAAATCCATCTGCAGAGCAGCCCTGGGTGTGTTTCACTTGTGAAGGACTGCAAGTAAAATCCTCACATCCTGGACTCAGCCCTCAGACTCTTCTAGGCTTCCACCACCCACATTATTGTTAATTAGTACAGCTTCATTAGTGATGATTAATTAGACAGCCCTTTGGGAGAAAACAGCTTTTTCACCATTGTACTGCCTAGACTTAATGTGCTGCTGAAACGAAGCTGTCTGCAGCTTAGTGTTTCAGCAATAATAAAAGGAATAAGCCACATGTCTAAATAAAAAAGGAAAAAGTTGAATTCCATGCACTGAGAAGTCATCAAATTTATCCAAGTATGATTAAGTCAGCTTGGATTAATCTGTCTCCTGAGGATGTATATATGTTCTCTGTTACGTGAGTGCAGAGTCCAAAATGTTAACAGACAGCTACAAATTGAAGTTAATTTTTTTTTAAGAAATAAGTAGTTTTAGCATTGACTACTCTTCTCACAAAACCATTTAAAATGCAATTTTTCATATTTAGGTATTGCATAGTGTACATTAAAGCACTTTCTACCTAGCTGCCTCAATTTATTTTTTTCTCTAAATTGAGTCATTTAGGAACCACTTCCAAGTTGCTGCATATATATCAGTTCTAGTGCACTGCAGTATATCAGTTCTAATGCACTGATTCAATAGGATATTCAGCAGGTTAATGATTAGTAAGATGGCAAAATGGAGTTTAAGCTTCTTAGTGTCAACTTTTGGTTTTCATGCTCAGAAATAGGAGGAATTTTTAGATACACCTGCTACTGATGAAAAATTCTGATTATCCAGGAGCTCTCTGAAATAGACAAAATACTTTAAAGCAGTAATTATTAAAAATAAAGGTATTTAAAAGGCAAGATGAGCAGGGCTGTTCTTTTTAATCAAGATATGCATTCTGTATGTCTTCAAAGCCAGGAGCTCTCAAATGTGCAGTGGGATGAGTAGCATAGAAACAGGGGAAACAAACACTGTGTGACCAGCTGGACACTCCTGAGCAGAAGGACTCACACAGGAATTGGTGCTGCCACGTCCATCAGTGAGGGGGGCAGCAGGCAAGGAGACTTCTAAGGAAAATGATGATATTAATACAAAGCCCCCACAAAGTTTCATTAATCACAAAACTTGGAGACAACCCAGTATCAGCAACAACTAAAACTTATTTAATTTGCTTACTCCAAACTTGATGTTTGTTCCCTTTATAAATGTGTGTTTCAGTGTCACATATCTTAATCCTTGCTGATGAAAGAGGCTGTAAATATTTGAAAGGGAAAAAAAAAAGATGATGATGATGATATTGCTGAGATATCACTGCATCCCCCTCAAGAGGGGAAAAGACCTGGGTTTCAAATCTGACACATTTCTGAGTAGCTTTTGTTTTCCTGCTTCCCTGAAATCCAGTGGAGGTATTGGAATTATACTCACAAATTCATTATGTTTGGGGGATTTCTTTATATATTATAAATTGTAATCAGAGATATTCAGATATTCAGGATTAGGAAATGTTTCCTTTACAAGCCATAATAACCAGTTTTGATGTAGGAATAGATAGGATATAACTTTCTTAGGATGCCTTGGCTTGGACAAGACCTTCTTGGTGTAGATGATTTTGATTAAATAAAAAAAACCCCTAAAGATAAAAAGTGTGAATTTACAGTCTTAAGTTGCAGTAATTACATTGAAAAATCTATGTCATTAGGCAGGAAGCTCTTTACAGTTGACTATTAACCTGAACAGCACCTTTTAATTGTTCTGTTTTAGTGTTCCTGATTCTTTGATGGCTTTATTGAAGAAAATACAAAATACTCATGCCCACAGAACTCTAGTGAAATATGTAAGTAGTAGTATCTTAGATGTTACAAATATGAAAATGTTGAGGAGATTTTCTAGGATCAGTTGAGGACTCAATTCCCAGGAAAAAAATTAGTGGGAGTTGAGCTTCCAACTCAGATGTTATCTTTTCTGAAATCTGCCTTGGATGGCTTTCCTGAGACAAAGAACAGTTCACCTGGAACTAAAATGTTCCAGGTGAACATTTTCCAGGTGAACTGAATTTTCCAGGTGAACTGAATTTTCCAGGTGAACTGAATTCCCAGTTCAGTCATGTGAGCCACATTTTCTCCCTGTACCTTATTATATTTTGAATTTCATTTCCATGCTGGCATACAGGATGGGTGTGTGAAGGAGCCCTTGCACAGATCATGACATCAAAATTTTCTTTCCTGAAGTAGTTTTATTAATGATGGTTGGGGAGGACAGATCCATCTTTTCCCTAAATCTTTGCTGGTGGTAGGGATTAGGAGAGGTTGGTAATTATTGAAAGGGCAAGGTAATTCTAATGTATGTTTTTTTTTTCCATTGCTGTATTTTTAATGTGGAGAAGCCTTGAGGATTTTATTAAATTGCCATGTACTTTAGGGACTTAGTTTTATTAAAATGAATCCTGAAAGGACAATTTAGCCATGGATCTTTGCAAACACAATCACTGAAATACAGACATGAGTTGAGCTGTTCAGATGAATGTTTCCATAACAGCACACAGCTACAGCAGGTCCTCAGAGACACAGGATACTGTTTCTATGGTAATAGAATGTCTGAGCCTCCAGGATGCACAGAAATCCTTTATGAAAAATAGGAACTCATATTTTCTATTAAAGAGACTTCCTTGTTCACACTAATTTGTGTTCAGCCACTTGTCACCTTTTTGCCATGTCTAGATTTTAGGCTGGTGATTCTCTTGAGCTTGTTTTTCTCAAACAAGAGACAAGGTGTCTGGACATTCTGTCTGTCCACCTCTTACAGCTTTTTAAACTGTTGGTTGATTTTTGTCCAGTTCCAGTGTGTGTCTGGCTGGGGCTCAGCACAAGGGGTGGTGACACAGCTGCTGGGACACCCATGCAGGGAATTCAGCTGAGGGCAGGAGGGGCAGGAAAGAAAGGGCAGAGGTACAGGATATGCACTTATGGTGCTTTGTGAGCATCTCAAATAGGCAATGGTAACAAGGAAATGAAAAAATGCTAGAAGGCAGCACAGGAACAATTTCAGGGCAGTAGGAGAGTGCATAGAGCCACAGACAGTGTAGGAGTGTCACTTTTTGTTTCAAAACATGAATTATGTCCCTGCTAAGTAATACCAGTTGTTAATAATGCTGGTACCCTCAATTCTTCATGCTTTTTCCATGTTCCTGCATCCTAGGCCACAGACAGTGTAGGAGTGTCACTTTTTGTTTCAAAACATGAATTATGTCCCTGCTAAGTAATACCAGTTGTTAATAATGCTGGTACCCTCAATTCTTCATGCTTTTCCCATGTTCCTGCATCCTAGATCCATGGCTGTAAAAATTCTTCCAGATTATTCTACTGGGGTCAAATCACAAAGGATCTGTAATGTGCTAATAGTGAGCAGATTCACAACAGAACCTGTGCACTCCTTTGCAGGAAATCATCAGAAATTGAAAATAATCCAAGTAAAGAGCATTACTATTACTATTTTCAGCAATTTCAGAGCACCATGTATGCAGCCTGAATCTGGCTGCAGTCAGTGTCTGGATGATGAAGGCTTTTGTGAGCATGTACCCAGGATTTCAGGACAAGGAGATAACATGTTAATAGCTGAAAAACTGCTGATACAATTTCAGTGTCTGCTTTTGAAAATCGGACCCATTAATGGTGTCAATAAATTTGAAAAAGTCATGGTAATCCAGTTACTGCTATTTTAAAACACTAAGGTTCCTTTGTAACTATGGAAACAAAAATGCAGACATTAATGAGCAAGGGGAAAAAACCCTGGTGTTTCCTTGACAACAGATAAAAGCAAAGCTCCATGAGACCCAAAGGAGAGAGGAACAGAAATACCTCTCACCGTGACAGACAACTGAAATCCAAGTCCAGTGCAACAATAAACTTCCCTTTGCCAGGAGTGCTCTCTCACAGGACCATTCCTGCCTTTATCCTGCACTTACCCTTGCATGAGGCACTCAGGGTAAGAACTGCAGCCTTAATGCAGGTGGTGAGAACTGGAACCCTCCTGGAGCACTCCTGGGACAGGTGAGTGTTGAGTGGAACCTGGAAGAACTTCTCAGCCCCAGGGGAGAGGCAAAGTGCCAGATCTGAGCCTGCCCTGGTGCTTTGCAGTGTGGATGTGACTCGTGCTCCCCACGAGCTCGGGGTGGGCACAGGGGACACCACCGTGGCACCCCCAGGGGTTGGAGAGCTCCTGTTCCCTGCAGTGCACCCTAAATTCAGTGTTCATGTGTACATTTATATATAGCACCTCTTCTCCCAGTGAAAATCTGTACAACTGTTAGATGAAAGTATGACACAGATACAAGCAGTATGCTACAACTGTTAGATAAAAATATGACACAGATACAAGCACTTTGCAACTGCAGCTTAATGGTTATCGCTTGAAATTTAGCTGGCAGCTCTCACAAAATTCACAAAACATTGTCAGAGGAACTCAGCATTGTTCAAAGATAACCTGAGAGTTGAATTGAGACAGAGCTAAATAAGAAGACACCAGTCAGGTTACAGGGCTATTTTTCAGTGGATAGCATAGAGCATAATAGAATATTGATATGTAAAATGATTAATAAAATAATAAACAGAAGAGTTAATTGGCAAGTTCCTCCCAGGCATTTTGGAAGAGCTGAATTTTCAAAAAAGGTCTTGCTTATGGTATAAGTGAAGATCCCTTCATAATGGGAAGGACATTGTATCAATTGGTTCAAAATCTTAAATTTTGGGGTGTAAATGGCAATAAAGAGCTGGACACTAAGCTACAGGAGTGTAGGGTTTCCTTGACAACATGCTGGGAAAAAACTCAATTACGTAGAAACTTGTGGGGAAAATAAAAAGAAATACAGAATTGAGTTGTCTGAATGGTGTGGACCATGGGTTTACTGGTGACTGGTGCTGGCCTGGGGTCACGGTGTTGGGAATGCTCTGCTTCTCTGTTTGTATTTCCTGATGCTTCCTTTTATGGGTTTTGACATTGATCTGGATTTGTTCAAGTGATCAATGACCCTGTCAAATTCTATTCTCTTTCTCTGTAAAACACATTAAAGTCAATGTACTTGGTGGGCTTTAGAAGGTTTCTGACTACTGTCAGTAGTTCTGAGTTATCTGTTTTATAGCTGTTTTTCTGTGACAAATAAGAAACAGATGGAAAAATGAATACATCTGTAGTCTGTGCATGTACAAACCACTGAACCTTGCTGCCTTTTCGAGCTGGAGCAACTGTTCCTCTGAAAGCTACATTGCTTCTAAGTGTGTCATAATGGAAATTATTCCTGTTTGTGATGTGATATGCCTGAAAAAGCTACAGCTCATTAATCCTGGAGCCTATAGGACCTGGAAAGACCCTTCCTATTCATTCTGCACCTCTTCTTTTTTGTGGCAGAGACACCATAACATCCTCCACTTTTTAACCTTTCAGCTGTCAGCAAAAGAAAGATTTGGGCAAGGAGGAGGAACTGGAGCTCTTCATTCCCACCTCATCACCTGATACTTCAGGAACAAAACTGGACTCATCTGCTTTTTCTCTCTGATGTCCAAGATTTTTCTTGGATTTTAGGCTATCCTTGTAAATTAGTCCATATAACAACCCTTCACCATGCCTGCTTATGGTGAATTAATAGTAAAAACCCAAACCAAATAAAGCCCCAAATCAGACTGTGTGATGATTCAGCATTTAAAGCCTTACCTAACACACATTAAAACTACATTTGGAAAAAAGGTCTATGGGATTTTAATGGAAGATGCTTTGAGGCTGCTCTTTTTCCTTTTCTTTTTTCTTTTTCCTTTCTCCTTTGGGTGAGTGTCTGCCTGTCCAGCACTGGTGTTGGGCTGTGGAAAGAACCCAAGTATTTTAAGGGAAAAATTCAAGTCTTAGTGAAACTGAGGTTGTGTCTGCAACCAGCTGAACCTTTTCAGCTTTGTGGCTGCCTTAGCATTTTCTCAGCAGCCCTTCAGTCTTTTCCCTATGGGATCCATTACTTTTGCCTTTAAGTTTCCTTGAACTGGCTTTTTTTTGGCAAGGAGATCCATGTTTGCTTCTAATGAAGCTTTGTCTCCCTTTTGCTCTTCAAGCACATTTTTGTCTTTAAGTTTTTTTTCTCCTGGTATGGCCTGACCAGTTTGTGAGGGTTATACTCCTCTTTGGGTGGTAGTCCTTGCTGGCTCAACAAACAGAAAAACTGCCAGATGGGTCTTAGTAGTTGTTAGCAATGTTGATAGGAGGGTGGTCGTTGGCTGTCCAGTTTAAAAGAATGTGATTTTTTGGATATTTTTTTATATTCAAATTTTCCCCCAGATTTTTACTAGTGGCTTTAAAAGATTCTGCCAATTCACAAAGCTGTGATCTTTGGGAAGAAAAACAGTCATCTTAAGTACCATGCTGGAGATGGTCAAATGAAAGCTGTGTAAGCAACCATGATTTCTGTACATTCAAACTTAAGAGTTCATGTCTGTAAAAGAAATATTGCTATTTGTGTTAACCAATATCCATATTACACAATGGTTCTTCATGGGGATTAGTCCTCAGAGGAAGATTAGGTGCATTTAGAGATTCCAGGTGCTACTTCACCTGCAGCACAGACACCAACACCATGGAGAAATGGTGACTTGGAAATACAGCAGCTACAGGGTCATGAAATAGTTGTCCATGTCATATTGAGACAAAAATGAGCAACACATACACCTCTGAGAGTTACTGCTGCAGGATGTGTATTTGATTACTACACTTTTCAAACTGAGTCAAGAAAATAGTAGTTATTTTTTCACAAAAATATGAATGTTAATAAGATTGAGCTGATACCACTCATTAATAATGCATGATGTTTAACTAGGCAAAAGAGGTCTTCACTGAGTAAACAGAACACAAAGATTGAGAGTTTAGGGAAAGAATAATAGAAAAAATTGTGGTTCTTTTCTTTTACTTCTATCCACACACACAAAAGAGTTTACAATGCCAGGAAAACAACCAGTGTTATCAAACTGATTTAAGCAATGTCAGCTTGCAGACTACATCAGGTTGTGCAATGGCACTCTGCAGGAGTGGAATGGAACCCTGCTGGCAGGCAGATTTGTTGCCTCTCCAGACATTCACTTTTCTGTGTCACCTGAGCACACAGATATTTCTTCAGCAAAATTTTCCTGGAGCTGACCTCAGCTGTTAATGTATGCATGGAAGGAGAATTTAAGTTTCTCCTGTGGCCAGTAGACAGACCCCACTTAGTGCCAAGTCAGGCTGTACTGCTGTGTAATAATGGCAAAATCTGAGTGTTTAACCACACAGACACAGATCTGAGGATTGTTTTTCATCCACTGTTGGGTGATTCACTGCTTAACTCCTTTATCAGTCATTGTAAAAGTTTGGGATCAGCAGTCTGAGGCCCTCCAGTCCAGTCCTGCTGGTTTTACGGACACTGAGTTGTGCTGATTTGATGTTCATCTCTGGCTCCTCAGCTCTGGGTGAGGAGAAAAATGACTGCCAGGGATGCCCTGCTGTGAGCAGCAATGGGGGCACCACCCAGAGCCTCCCCTCTTTCCCTGTGCCTGCAGCTGCTCTGCTTTTCATTGCCAGCACGACAACAAAGGCAACAGAAATCCTGCTTGATCTGGGGCTCATCTGGATGGGTGAAAAGATGGACACCTAAACCCCTGCATCCCGGAGTGCACATCCCTTCTGCCCAAACACAAGATTTTCTACTTAGCTGTCTCTTCTCAACATACCTGGAGATACACATTATCAAGTGTCAGTCCCTTACTATCATGGAGCAGCCAAGGAATAAAGATTCCTTGAAGTTTTCAAGTTCCCTTCTAAAACTGTTTTGTCTGTAAAAAGTAAAAAATATGGTAAAAAAATATGTTTGAGAAGTGTTCTTGCTTTTCTGACAAAACCTTCCACCTGTCCCTCCCAACAACAGTGTGTTCATAACTGTTCTAGTCCCTGTCACTTGTGTCAGCACTTTTATATCAGCTGAAATCCCATTTTCCTCTCATTCCCCATGATATGACAGGGAACAGCCCCTTTGCCTCAGTCCTGTTGGTCTCCAGTAGTTACAACAAATATTCAAGTCTGTTTTCTGCCCAATTTAGATCAGTAAACCTGAGGTGTTGCTGGACTACTGAACAAAAATGGGCTGCCAGCATGTCCTGGTTTTTTTTGGCTGTGTTTTGTGGAATTTTCAAGGAATAGTCCTGGGCTCAGATGTCCTGCCTGGCCAGTTGTGACGTGGCTGCTCTGTGTATTGTACTGTGCTACTTGGTGCTAACACAATTTAGGCACCTATTTAGCATGTTCTAAAGCACAGATATAGGTGTCCTCTGAAGACTTTCACTGGGGAAATCTGGATATCCTTTAGGAATACAAGCTCTTGTAGATTAATTTAAAAAATAGCAGGAAAAAAGATAACAACATATTAATACTGTGTAAAATAGAAAGCCTTCCTAAATACTCAGTTTACCTTTTTTTTCTTTTAGAGGCTGAGGAAGAAACTTGACTGGATTACATCTGCTAAGTTAAAACAAAGCAACAAAAAACCCTTAGAAAAAAGATAAAAGGAGAAAAGTCATAATTTTTCATTTGTGCCTGATGGGGTTGTATGTTTTGGGTGGGTTTTTTTTTCATTTTTTTTTTTAACTGTTTGCAAATCTTCAGTGTAATGGTTTGAAACCCAGTCGTGTCATTTCTTTACGCCCACACACAGAGCTGCAGTAGTGCAGACACTGTAGCAGGCAAACCATATTCCCAGCATCGGCCATTAAAACTCTTCCTACACCAGCGTGGGCTGCCTGCACCCCCTGCTCTCTCTGCACACACCCCACCACCCACCCGTCACTGTTCCAATGCTTAAAAAAAAAAAGGAGAAGAGAAAGACACTGAAAAAAGAAAACAGGATGCTTCTTTTGTTTCAACGCTATTCCAGGGACCTGAACCTCTCCACCTGCCTGTGAATTGGCCACCTAAAGGTTAGCAAGTGTTTTGTTGTCATTTTCTATGGACAGAGAGAGAATTCAATTCTAGATGGTAAGACAGAAATTTTAAAGTTACAGGGTTTTTTTTTATTGTTTTTTTTCTTTTTAATTGTGATGGTTCTTTCACTTAGCAACGAGAAAGATTTTTTTCTTCATAAAACACAAAGCATTTCAGTTCTGGCCCCACTTCAGCTTTTCAGAGGGTTTTAATCGGTATTTTTTCATCATTTAGTCCAACCTTCTAAACTTTAAAAGATGGATTAGGGTTATTATTTTTCTGTTAGAGCAACCTGTTGATTGCAGTCTGCTGGCTGGAGGTTGTTAACTCTTTCCTAACATGGGAAATGCACAGGAGCAAATTTGATGAAAGGATAAAAGAATTGAGGTTTTTAAGCACTAAAAATCCTATTTTTTTCCTCATTGTCAAGCCACCAAGCATGTTACAAAACCAACAGATATGTTAGGTATGTTTCTTTTTAGAAATAGTGATATAAATCTAAACTAAAGACATATAATAAACTAGAAAGCATTTCTTATGGCTGGAGCTGAGAAAAGTAGCAATGTAAGAAGTAGAAAAGGAAATATTCTTGATACAAATTGCATGAAGAGGTCAAAAAGGCCAATACAGTGTTTACTTACACATTAAAATGTATTTTGGGTAACAATATTTTTACTAATTTAAGCCTTTGGAATGTTTTCATATATGGATATTCAAGAAAAGAAACATAGGAAAATATAGAAAACTGTGTAATAATGATAAAACCAGTTGCTTCTATTCTAGAACAAATGGAAGGTAAAGCAGATCCCGTTCTTCCTAAAAGATTTTAAAACTGTATTCGGGCACATTATTTACAGAAATAATTGTTTTTAAAAGCCCAACTTAACCGGCTTTGCTGATATAACTGTAGAAGTAAGTGTCAAAAATATTTATCCTTATGATACAGTACAAGAATTTCCAAGTTCCCCCAGCCGGTTTTCCAGTGGCTTTGTACTTTAATAGCACACGAAGAAGGGCAAAACTTCAGAACAATGACTTGTACCAAGCAGCAAGATTTCCCAGAGTCAGAATTAGAGATGTGAGCATGGAGAGACTCGAAAGGTTTCAGGAGATTATGGAATGAAAGAGTTTCAGCCTGATTCTGCAGAGGACTGAGGCTCCCAACTTTGTTCGGGAGGTACCGGCAGCGTGCAGGCTGCGGGTGGAAATGGCAGAGTTGTGAGATCAGACACATCCCTTAAGAACAAGGGGAAAGGTGAACTCAGTACTTCTGTTATGAGACATTTCAAGATAGGAAGTCAAACTGAGAAAAGAGTAAAGGCAGAAACAGTTTTCAAGTAAAACGAGATTAACAGTCATTTCTGGGCTAACCAGGAAATGTGTCGGTTCCATTTTGCTTGTTTGAATTGAGAACTAAAAAACTCCAGACTTGGGGTACACTCACAAACATTTTGCCTCCATCACAAAAGGAGCGTTTAAAGTACCTGCACAAAGTTTATTTCAGACCCTATGGTTCCCAATGATTTTATGATGCTAAGATTGAAGTAGAAGTTTTGTGTGGTCTGTCAAGGGAGTTGTGCGGGCTGTCAGTGTTGGGTGAGCAAATGGAAATGATAATCCCACTGTCTGCATCTTCCCGTGACAGTAAGATTCTGTGTGCTGCCCTCAGAAGAAAAAAATAATAATTAGCAATCCTGGAAGATACTTTCTCTTCATTTAACTTTGCAAAGTTCTTTCAAATGTGTAGTAGCAAGATCTTTGGAATCAATTTCCTCACCAGCACAGGAAGAATGTTTATTGCTGCTTTCACTTGCTCACACCCTGTCAAAACTCTGTAGGTGTCTTTGAAGGACGCAGGATTTTAAACACCTGGGTGGGGCCCACTTGGGACCCAGAAATGTGCACCAATAGTGTGTTGGTTTAACTCCTCAAATCCTGATGGGGACATGAATTGAGAGAGGAATACAGCCCCAGAACTCCCTCCTGTGCAGCACCTGACTGTGGGCTCAGCTTTGTGCATAGTTTAAATCCATACTTTGCTGTCTATTGAGACAACTGAAGTTAGCTGAGTTTCTCTGAGCAGGACAATATTTCGAATTTAAATGAATATAAATAATCTTGCATAGAGATTACAGCTGAGGAAGCAACACATAAGTAGGTTGATTAGAGTCAACAAAAATCACTTAATTTAAAACAGAGATAATGCAGTGTAATACTGGTGCTCTGTATTTTGTTACTTCTAGCCATTACAGCAGCCTGTTCATCCACATAAATGGGAAGAATCACAAGATGCTGTGAAGGACCCAGTTCCAGAGTCACTTATTCAAGATTTAGAGATTTTAGATCAAGCTTCAAAAGGTTCTGCTAAGCCCTGAAACCTCTGTGATAGTGGCAGATATCCAGACAGCCACTTGCTTTTGTTGTAACTTGCTTTAATTAATTATTGTCTCCTTAAGCCTCTCAGGGTAAGCAGTTTGCAGTTTTAGCATTTTGAATTTGATACTGAGTGGTCTAAATAATTAATTTTAAATGCTTATACATGTTTTCAATTTGTTACTAGTTCCAGCATACTGCTGCAATTATTAGTAGTTTAAATTAAGTGTCCCTTTTAAGTAAATTCACCTTAACTTAATAACAGTCAGTCTCAAAGTGGAATAATGGGCTCCAGAAATGTGATCAAACTGAAGACAAACTAATTTTGACTGGTTATGTAAAATGCCCATAATCATCTGTTTGTATGATTTGATTCATGCCAGTGTTCTATTATAAGATGTGTATCTTTTTTCCCCGTTGCTTTGTTGACTGTAGCATGCAGTAATCCTCCAGAAGATCTCACTTAGAGGTGAGAACACATTCCTTTAGGAAAGTATCTCCCAGCAGAGCTGAAACTACTTGCTGCATGTAATTCTCTCCATCTGGACAGACTGAGTCTATAGAGCAGAAGCATGAGTCACTGTAAAGCAGTTCAGAATGTCAAGTATTTTCTAGATTCACAGATTTTAAGTGTCTGCAGTGCTATTACCAATTACTGGGAGCATTTCAGGGTATGGGAGAAACCAGGAGGATTTTAAGCAGTAATCCTGGGTCCTGTTAAGAGCTTTTCTGCCCCTTGAATAACTATGCGACAGGCCAGAAACATGGGAAGAACAAGACAGAAACATTTCTCCACCACCAAAATTAGAGGCCTGCTAAATCAGGGCTCCAGAAATAAATGGAAAGCAATCCAAACAACAGGCAAAACTCTCCAGGATCAATAAAGCTGTTTGAAATTAACATCTACCGAGGCCTCTGGCATTGGTCTATCACCAGAATTATTAAAAGCTCTCACTGAAGTGGATATTGGACAATTATAACATTACAATTTCACCACCACCCAGCAAGGCACAGGCTGTAGGGTCTGAATCGCAGCAGGAAATAAATAAAATAAAACTGAAAAGAAAACTGTATTTTCCAAAATATGGCTTTCCCAAGGAAATTATACAGGTCAGAGATGGCAATTTTGTAACATTATTGGGAATGCATATTCCAGTTTGGGGTTCACTCAGTCTACCAGCAGAGGAGGTTGCAGCCATCCCCGTCCCTGTTTTAAACAAGTGTTTGCATAAAGAAGAGCAGCTCCTCCCAGGACCCCTCAGTCTGTTCACTTTGTTACCTGAGCACTCCTTAGAAACTTGATGCACAAATAAAATCTCATTTTTTTTAAATTACCTTTTTAACTGCACTTAGCCTGTGTGTGTGACCTATCCTGTTTTCCCTGCAGCTTTCCCCAAGTTTCTGGAGATTTGTTGAGCATGACCCAAACACTTTTAACAATCCTGAGGCATTTTCCCACCTGGTTCCTGCTTTCTCCTGTCCCACAGGGCACCATCAGAAGAAGCTGGTGGACAGCACCCGTGCTGGATAAGTTTAGCATTTCATATGTGCCAAGTGTCTTCTCTCCACCCTTGTTTTCTTTCCCAACATATCTTAAGAGAGCCCTTTAGTGTAAAGTTAAAAGAAAATTAGCTTCAGGAGTATAAATTAAAAACCCTACCATTGTATTTCAGGACAATGCAACTGAAAGCAGAGTAGCAACTCCCCACATTTCAAAGATTCTTTTTAAAGCTCCTTAATTAAATAGTGCTAAAGGATACAGAGAGATTGAAATGCCACTTCATTTTCTTCTGTTTTGACTCTTCCTGTTTTCTGAAGGTTGTTAATGTGACACCAATGTAAAAAAAAAAAAAAAGAAAACCCCAACTTCCTACTTCTAATCTGTTTCAAGTCTTTGTCCTCGTTTCTCTCTGCTTGCATCAAGTATTGACAGAAATGAGACTTTTTTGCTGAAATGCCTGGATCAATCAAAGGTACGTGAACTAAAGTTATTTCCAGACTAAAGACTTAATTATTTCCAGACTTCCACTTCTGCTCTCTGGTATCTAAGCTAGGGATCACTAAAAGCTTTTAAGAAAGGTAAAGACTCCTGGTATAATTTGGTATATTGTGTATGTTCAGAATGTTGAAAACCTGCTTCTGTGGGGTTACAAAAATAAAGGAACTTTGTCATGTCTCCAAGTCATACCTGCAGACCAGGGTGGGGGACTGAGCAATTGAGCTCTGATTCTGCTTAGAGACTGATGCTCTGCTCAGTTCTCTGTCAAAAAATGATATGAAAGAGCAGAAAATAAGTATTTACATGTGTAGCTGTTGATTTGGTTAATAATGATGGGCAGTTGACAGAGCATTGCATGTGCCATGCAGAAGACAAAAAAAACCCAAAAAAAACCTCCTGTTGATTAAACTACTTTATACTCATGAACTAAGACAATTTCTGCTACAATGATTTTTTTTTTCTGAAACTGCTCCACTTTTCAGTGTTCCACAGACCTGCCTGTGGTGTGTACCTAGAATTTCAAACCAGGAACAAAATAATTGCATTTCATGGAATTTTAGTGACCAGTTCTGATAGCTTAAGGAATCAATTTAGAAAATTCTGAGCTGGCCAAATCCTGCATTTAGTTTTGTTTATTGGAAAATTTTTCTTATCTAATTAGGATTAAGTTCTTTGCTGGTAGTTCAATGCCACAAGTTACAAACAGCTGAGAACATGGGGTGGATGCTCAGTAACAGAGCCTGGGGCAAAACCAACAGAGGAAGTTCTGTAAGGCAAGGACTACCCCGAATCAGCCTGGGGGCAGAATTACTTTGAGATAAGCTATTTTTGTCAACGAACAAAGAAATACAGTGGCCTTTTTTGGAATATAAATAACAGATGTGAAAAGTCTGATGGTATTTGCCCCAGTAGAATACAAGTCACAGCAGTTTCACTCAGGAAGAAAGTACTTTTTCTTGCTGTGAAAAGCAGCAAACTAGCACACCTGATAGAGATATGTTGTTACATTCTTAAAAGTATATGAAGTGTCGCCATTAGCTTAATTGTTGAGCTTTATTTAAAACTTTGCTTTAAATTTTCTGTCACCACTTAGGTATTTTCTTCGTAGAGCATTACAGATCACTAAAATGAGTCTCAGGCTGTGTTGTTGGCCCCAGAAACTTAACAGCATTAAGTGAAATTACAGAGCATCTGGTACCACAGGATTCCTATGAAAAACATCTGTGGTGGCCTTGAAGGGCCCATCAGCTCTGCATGGCCAGGAGGAAACCAGAGAGAGAAATAGTTTGTGCCACTGGAGCAGGCTGGTGGGGGAAATGTAAAATATGTGGAAGTGTATTTCCACATTTCTCTCTGGGGGAGGGAGGGGAGCAAAGACACAGTACCTTGTTCTGTCTGATGTGGTACTTGTTGGATGTCCTACCCACTGGGTATTTAGGCTTCACTTTTCTTCTTTGAGTCTGTTCTCTGCAGCATATTTTTTTTCCCCTAAAACTTAAAAAAAAATATTTTGGAAAAACTACTGCATATTTAGTTTGTATCTTTGTGTCATCCCTTATCATATGCTGTGTTTAAATTTAAAAGTGACTGTAAAACTTAGGAACCATCTGAAATGGACTTGAAATGTTGATAAAATCACTTTCGAAATTAGAGAATTCCACTTTTATTCTGTAGGGGTAACCACACTGCACAATATGGGTAATAATGTATTTCTTTAACAAGCCATATTCTTTTAACATTCTTGCATCATTATAGTCATACACAACTCCACAGTCATTGCTATAATAAAAAGCCATTTAAGTGATTATTCCACATAGAAATGTCAGAAATGCTGAAGAAAAGTTCATGCTTGATAACTGAGCTTAATTTATAACATTCATAAGGAAGGAAAAAAAAGGTAAAATCTAACATTTTACTGTGCACAGATCAGTTGATTTTACACGTTGTTGACTTGGATGGAACCAGTAAAGATTTCAAGTCACATTTTGAAGCAATTCTTTTACTGTTTCCCAGTAATGATAACCTCCCTATTAAAATGATCCAAGGAAGTTACAGAAACACCACTAGAGATTATGCAGTAAAGCAACAAATTGCAGATTTCAAATTGAGCCACTGATTATGTTATTCCAAATGGGTTTCTAATGGCTGTTTGCACAAGAACAACTCATTATTCATAGCAGCCAATGCATCCAGTGAGCATAGCTGAGCAAGACTCAAATAAACATTCATAGATCACCTGATTTTCACCCAAACTGTAATTACGAGGGGTTATGCCCCTAATGCTTCGAAAAAAAAATTTCACCTTGCTTATTTTGATAGTTTCCTCCTTTGTTTCTAAGAAAGATAAAAAGACAATACAAATTTTTGCTGAAATAAGAAGTGGAACAGGCACCAAACCTGCATATATCAGGATAGATGTCAAAAGAATAGGTTCACTTTTTTAAAAAGAAAATGTTTTCATTCGGCATTGAAGGCATCTAAAAACAAGCAGTGCACCATAGTATCTCCATTAATTATAGGAAATTAATTTGGTCTACACAGAAGCCAGTTTTAATTTCTCACACTATTTTCTTATGACACCATCTTTTCTACTTTGCAGATATTTACTCAAATTTGGCTTGTAAAACAGGACATGAGTTTCATTTTCTTCACATGTTTTCATTTTACACCACTTGTTGCAATGTGTTTGGCCTTAGCTCCCTTAAATTGGGGGAACACAGATAATATGCAGGCATGTTCAATGTCCTGTGTTTGGAACTGGTTGCCCAAAGAAACTGTGCAGTTTTTATCCCCAGAGGTTTTCAAAACCAGACTGGTAACACCCTGACAACCTCATCTGACCTAGGTGCTGACTCTGCTGTGAGAAGGTGTTTGGACTAGAGAAGTCCTGAGGTTCCCTTTAACCTCAGCTGTTCTGTGTTTTTGTATTAATATTAATGAAAATTTAAAAACATGATATAAATATGTAATGGAAATACGGTTCCAGAAAATCAGAATTGTATTATTTCTAGTGTGCTTAGAGCCTTCATTTGCAAATCTGAAACTCAGATTTGTTTCCAGTGCTTTGGGTACTCAGTGTAGGTCGTAAGAGAGGCTTTAAGCGCAGCGTTGTGTTCTTTACACTGCACTGAACTGTATCTCCCAGAGGAAAAATGAAAGAGGAACCAATTTCATGGGGAAAGCAAATGCTGATTGTCTGTATAATGCCTGCATGTGCGATATTCTTAGCTGGGAAAGTGTGCGTGCGATTTGTGCCCGCAGACTGTGCCCTCTCTGTGTCCCTCGGCAGGTCCGTGAGCGCATGGCGGCCGTGCCCTGCCATGGAGGCCCAGACGCCGCCGCGCCTCGCGGCCGAGCCGGGCCCGGGCCCTTCCCCGCGGGGCTGCTCGGAGCCCGCCCGGGGCCAGCTCCTGGCCCAGCCCCTCTACCTCAAGGCCCTGCCGGTCCCGCTGCTCCAGCCCCTGCAGCCGGGCTGCTTCCAGCCGCGCGGGCCCTCGGCGGCCGGCAGGAGCCGCGTCCACCTCGACGGCAGCAGCGTCCCCCTCATCCTCAACCCGCTCGTCTCCCCGGAAGGCACAGAGCAGCCTCAGCCGCTTTTCCAGAAACAGCTGGGGCAAAGTCTGACGTTGAGCATAGTCGGCGCTTTACCGGTTTTATCGTCGCCAAGTTCTTGTGTGAAAGCATCTATTGGAAGTCTGGGAAAATCAAAAAGATCTGGGAAATACATCTGCAAACACTGTGGACGAGATTGTTTGAAGCCGAGTGTCCTTGAGAAACACATTCGCTCTCACACGGGAGAGAGGCCCTTTCCGTGCACCACGTGTGGCATTGCGTTTAAAACTCAGAGCAACTTGTACAAACACAGGAGAACTCAAACACACGTCAACAACGCCAGGCTGCCCTCAGACTCTGACATCACTGGGGGACCAGAGCAAAATGAGAGATCAGCAGAGAGCAGCACCTGTCCCCAAGGTAGCAAAATCTTGAGTAGCACCAGTGAAGACCAGGGGATACACATCAAACAGCCCAGTTCAGAGACCAGTGCAGCAACAGACACTAAGAAACCTCACGAGCTCTCACTGCCAGCGACAAGCTCTTCATCAGCTGCTTCAGAAAATCAAGAAACAACAAATCAATCATTGAATTCAAAGGCTGTTCGTGGGGTTCCTGAAAGAGAACCTCAAAGTTTATCATCTCCAGGAGCTTTGCCAAATGGTCCGTGTCTCAGAAAGAAGATGCCAGAGCAAAGAACTCCGACTGCCAATAAGCACATTCAGCTGCAAAGGCAGCAGGCAACCTCTTCAGAGAAGCAGTGGGATTACAAACCCGTGGACTGCAAGCTGAAGAAGTGTGAGAGCACTGACTCGGGGTACCTGTCACGCTCCGACAGCACAGAGCAGCAGATGACATCCTCCAGCCCCCTGCACAGCCTCCACGAGCACAGCACGGAACTGGAAAGTGAAACTGCCTTCAGCAGCCCAAGGTGTTCCTCCAGAAGCACTGCAAAGCCAGAGGCAGCTGACAAAGCCACGGCCTCTATGCTAGAGAAAAAGAGGCTGGAAGAACACATTTCAAAGCTTATTTCTCACAACAAAAGTGTGGTGGATGACACCCAGTTAGACAATGTCAGGCCCAGAAAAACTGTCCTTTCTAAACAGGGAAGCATTGACCTACCAATGCCTTACACGTACAAAGACTCTTTCCATTTTGATATTAGAACTTGCGATGTAAATAGGAAAAAGAATCTTTCTCTTTGTTCAGCAAAATCTACCTTCGCACCCCTGGAGAAATGCAAGCCAATGTTTTTCCATTCAGTTCCTACCCAGTTCTCCACAACAATTGACACTGTGCCTGTTACTCGGAGCAACTCCTTGCCTGTTGTGGAGGGATCGAGGATGGTGCATGACAAAGCAGGATGCTCCAAACCACTTTCTCTTACTAAGCAGTCTGTAAACACAGGAACTGCTGGTTTGCTGCCTAGCAACGATCTCACTGCCAGTTCAGTGGATTTCCCTAATAGCCATCCCCGAGCTCTAGTCAGACAAACAGCAGTGGATGATTTGCCCCTAAGTAATGTGGCTGATCATCGTTCTCTGTCAGAGGAACTTAAAGGGACTAAAAAGCTTGGGGCTGGAGAAGTAATCAGTGCTAAAAATAAGAAACACAATCAAAGGAAGTTGAAGATGTTCTCTCAAGAAAAATGGCAAATGTATGGAGATGAAACGTTTAAGAAAATCTACCAAAAAATGAAAAGTAGTCAAAATGCCAAGAAAATGAAACAAAGAGATAATAAAATTACAGATATTACAAGCTTGACTCCTAATTCAAGGGAATCAGCCAGCAGCAGGAGCTCTGCAACTGACAGTCCTTCCTCCCTTGTGACAGCAGCTTCAGCCGTGGGTAATTCAAGAACCCCTACTGATGGCAACTGTGTTCTGCAGAACAAGTCCTCTGAGGAAACTGCAGACAGAGCGTCCAGCCTAATGGAGACATCACATTCCATAACTGCCAGAGCCATAAGCAGCCAAACTTCCCCAGAGCTCAGTGGCAGTGACACAGAGAAATGCACAGCTGGCAGCAGCACACTGCTGGCTCCAAGCAGTGCTGAGCTCAGGCTCCAAAATCCTGAGTGTCAGCTGAGCAGCCACGGGAGGAATGATGACTGCTTGCCAGCACAGGGTACCAACTGGGAGAAACCAACCCCTGGGAAAGAATCCAGTGCATTTGAATTAGATTGTAAAAACACTTCACACAATTGTGGGAACTATCACGGGACTAAGCAAAGTGGTCAGCATGGCCTGATGCCCCCTTGGGTCCCTTGCAACAACAGAGAAACTGCAGGGAAATCCCAGACTTTGCCATCAGAAAGGAAAAAGCTGAAATTCGAAGTGGAGAAGACACAAAATGTGATTTCAGTGTCCTGCCCTAGTCCCAGTAGTGAAACCACTGCAGGAAGTGAAGCAGAGAGAGGCCATTGCTCTGGCACTCGGTGTCTTCCCACAGCTCCAATGAAATTCTCCACTAAAGCAGAGGAGCAAAAATCAAGCACAGGAATTAATGAAGCCACTGAAGGTACTGAGAATATGGAATATAGGAAAGCAATCAAACTTCCCACACAAGCTCATAGTTACTGTGACATTAACTTTCTTTCACATCCTGCAGGCATCTCAAAAGTTTCACTGGTGGGATTTTTAGGGTCTAGATTAAGGGAAAGTGATTCCAACTCTTTTGCCTTGCAAAATGCAACAGATGGAGATGACAAAACACGTCTTGTAAAAACAGGAGCAAAAGTGCCACTTCCCAGTGACAATGCTGTGGATGTGTCTTCTAAAAGCCATCATCTGCAATCTGATAGTTTAAGTCCTGTCCCACAACAAAATGCCTTCTCTCCAAAATATATCCTTAAATTGCCACAGGACAAGAGAGCTTCAGATCTGTCACCTTTGCTTCATTCTGAACAGGAGATGACACCTGGTACACCTGTGACAGACACCTTAACCACTCCACCCTGCTCTTCCAGCTGCACATCCCTCCATTCTCATTCCAGTGATGTGGTTTGGTCCCCTTTAAAATCTGAGGTGAGACAAAAGGCTGGCAAAGGAGACATTCAATGGAATCTTCACACAAACTGGAAAACTCCAGGATTCTGTTCACCAGTCAGCTCAGAAACCACAGATATCTTAAGCACAGCAGGGAACACCTTTCTTAACCAAAACTTCAAGCAGCAGGATATTGCAAGAGAGGATTGGAAAAACAAACAGAACAAAAATAAATTAAATTATCAAAGGCAAACAGAAGAGAAGGGGATGAGTAAAAGTACTTGCTCTATACAGACTCCGAAGAAGAAAATCTGCTTTACTTCTGTTTATACAAGTGGCTTTTTCATATCTGCTGACATCAAAGATGAGAGGAAGACTTTACATCACCTGTGCTCAGGAAGTGACTCTGTGATAAAGACATCAGTTTCTAGCAAAGGTGCAGAGCCAACAATCCTGGGATGGGACAGAGAAGGAAGTCCACGCATCCTGAAGGACGCCCCACCACCAGTGCAGGATCTGCAGCATTCCCAGAGCTCAAGAGACAGCCCCACTTATTTTTGCCATTCTTTTGGCACTTTTTACTGCCACACTCTGAGCACTCACTGTAAAGGATTCCCAGTGCTGCCCCACTATAACAGGAGCAGCTACTCTGGCACTTCTCCAGTGCCAGGCTCCAAGAGCTCCTTCCCATCCCTGAGTGCCGAGCCCCGGCTGACCTGGTGCTGTCTGAGCAGGAGCCTCCCTCTGCCCCCAGAGCAGGGTGGGACTGCAGCCTCTGCCCACCCCTCCGTGCCCCCCTGGGACGAGGAACCCAGCAGGGAATGCACCCTGTCCAAATACGACATCTCCATTTTCAAAATGAGAAATATCAGCAAGACTGTGGCATATGGCTTAACAAACACAAGCCTGAAAACGTTGGTTTCATCCTTTTCTAAAGGACACCAGATGCAGGAGGTAATATTAATAATTCTGTTTGCTTTCTCAAGAGGGTGTTATTGGCTGACAGCCCACCTCCACCCTCGTATTAAGAAAATTAAATAATTATCAGAAGCGTATTTATGGACATTTATAAGCATTTGCTGATACAGAATTTACAATTTGTATTTTTATAAGATAAGTCTATATTCATTTGATGCATCAGAAAGAGATATTTCTGTGCGAATATTTAAGATTCTTTCACTTTTCAGAACGCTGATAGTGAAAAGAGTGAATTTCTATTTCTTGATATTTTTCCCCTTTATGGGGATTTAAAAATATTTTCTCTAATAGCATCTGTATTTCATTGTTTTCATTCTAAATGAATATTTTACTTAGAGTAGGACTTAAATTCAGAGTTGTGCTACTTAACTCCTATGCTGTTCAGTGCTATTTAAAAAGTGCACAGACTTCCAACATCTCAGTCAATGTAATTCACAGTTTTCATGCACTTGATTTTTCCTCAATATTCTCAACAGTTAAGCTCAGACGTTCCTGGTGGTTCTTTCAAAAATATTTCAGAGCAAAAGAAGAAAACAGTAGTTTGCAAAAAGGAAAAACTCTCAACAAATAAACTCAAGAGGAGCCACAAACAGAAAAGGATTAAAGTCACCCCTAAATGGTAAGGAGTATGGCTTTCAGGTTTACTATATATCTATTAGATATATAATAGATAATATAATATAATAATATATGGACATACTTTTGTTCTATTTTTTGTAAAAACTCCACAGAAAATAAAAAGTCATGCCTGAAATTCAACCTTGTCAAAACTGGGAAAAAAAAAAAAGATAAATCTCTCAGAAAGAGCTATTCTTATACTACAGCAGGGCCCCAAATGTAAACTATAAAAATACCAATATGTCATTTACTATTAGGAACAGACTTTTCTAAGCAAGCGAGACATATCCCACAGAAAGATGATGCCTGCTCAATTGACTCTCTCTGTGATTTAGAAATTGCTCTTATCTGTCAAAATTGTCAGCATTTACTTTTGTTTGAAGGGGACCAAAATGGTTCTGTTTTTAATCCTGCCCCAGCTCAGAGCAGTGGGCGAGGCCCTTTGTCCTTGGAAGATCCATATCCTGAGCTGGTATTCACCAGGGAAGGCAGGAGAATAAATATCAAGTTTAGCACGAACTAACAGAACCATCTGTAGTTCAAAGGATCATTTGGTTTAAATAAAAAAGCAGGAAGAATTAGAGCATGAAATTATCAAGGTCACATTGTCTCAATCAGCACAGCTCCCCCCTTTCAGTGGGAATTCCTATCAGTGGAACATTTATCCTCTAATCTTTCAGGAGTTGGGGGCAGCAGGATGCCTGATGAATTGCTTCAGTAAGGAACACATATTGTGTGCACACATCCCTCTTTATTTCGTGACCAAAATCAGACTGAGTTGACTCCCTTGAGGACAAATCAGTGTCAGTAACTTAATCACTGTGTCTAGTTCAGCAAACAGCACTGCAATTTTGAAGGGTCATAAGAACAGAAATAGAAGACTCAGTTCTATGTCACCCAGCCAAGTGACATTCTTCCAGGACTTTTTCCTGGTTTGATTTTCAGGTGCTGTTTTGTTGTTGTGGTTTTTTCCCCTGCTGGTCTCAGAATTTGTTTATCTCAAATTTATTTGTATCAAAGAAGTGCATGGATTTAATTAAGTACAATGTCCTGAAAGCTCAGGTCATGCCTATTAGTAGGTAACTGACCCAGCTGGTAACCACTAATGTAATTTAATTTTCTAATACACCAAACACCTGAATAAGTGCATCCTTTTAGATTTACATCTTGCTCTGTGGATAGTGACAGTCCATTGATTTAGGGATGGGACTTTAGTGTCACTCATCCAGAGATACTAAAAGATGGAGCCAGAGTAGAAAATAAAGTAGAGGTGGATTATTCAGTGTGGGTTTGCTAAATAACCAAAATCCTTATGTTGTTCCTTAGTGATGATGAACAGGTAGCACTCAAGAAGTGAAAAGGATAAAACCCAACAACCACACAGCCTCAGGTGATTCCCATGTGGTTCAAGTCTGTGAAGTATATTGTTTTAAAATTCCATATATAAGAAAAAGGATCCTTAATCCTTTTCTCTTAGAAAAATCAAGGATTTTCTGAATCCTACAG
The DNA here is from genome assembly GCA_003676055.1 of Chloebia gouldiae. Taxonomy (NCBI): domain Eukaryota; kingdom Metazoa; phylum Chordata; class Aves; order Passeriformes; family Passeridae; genus Chloebia; species Chloebia gouldiae. The sequence continues at coordinate 30,067 of QUSF01000056.1, forward strand.
AGAAAAAAAAAGATAATAAAATAACCATGGGTCTCTTGCCTAAAATCCAGCTTTTGTTTTTGAGTTGACATAAACAAGCATCTCCTTCCCAGTACTAAACTGCTGTTAGACTTTAATGCACCTGATGAGGTGGTGTTATTCTCCTCTGGCCACTCCTACATCTCCCATATTTGTTTATCCCCTCAATGCCCCTGGCACTGCAGGTACAGAGGGAGGCACATCCATGGATTTGCTCAGCTGAAAATGAACCGGCTGAGCAAGAGGCCCTGTTTTCCCAACAGAGCTCTGGATGCTTTGAGGAAGGGCTGCTCATCCCAACCCCCCAGATTTAATAAGCCTAAGAAGTTCCATCCTCCTCAGTCCAAGATGCAAGGTAAGTACTTGGAATATTTGTGTGAAAATTGGTGTTATTTCAATGATATGATGAGAAATGTAGCAAGTTTGAGCATGTGGGGTGCTAAAAATCAAAGTAAAAGTTTATCCAACCTCTTTTCAATAGAAAATTATCTACACCAGCAAAAAGATGCATCATATTCCACCTCAGACAAACAACTTTGCAGAAGGAAAAAAGAAGCAAAGAATAACTCAGGAATATCTTCCCATACTGAAAATGTAAACCATGTAAAACAAAAAGACAAAATGGATAAAAAAGTAGGTATTGAACCTCAATTCCTTATTATTTTTATTAACAGAAAAAAGAAATTTTAATTAAAGCTTGAATAATATTGTTGAAGTTGAAACTATTTTGTATCACAGATTGTGGCTGAAATGTTTAAAAATGCATGAAAGGTATTTTGGGGGGTTAAAATAAAATAAAAACTTACTAATATTAGAATTAGCTAAAATAACAGTTAAACTTTCATCTTTTGGATGAAATTGCTCTGGACTGAAGACTTTACATATAAATTTTTTCCCCTCCTAATTCCTACAGGACATTTCTGAGCAAATCAGGGAACATGCCTCTGTCCAGAACATTACAGCTCCTCTAGGAATAGCTGTGACAGCTCATTCCTTTTCCTCCAGAGCTGACACATGCCTGCAGGAATTCAGCAGGGACGTGGCCATTTGCTGCTGGGTGACAGAGCCCCTCGTGCTGCAGCCATCCCTGCCTGGGCAATCCCAGCCAAGCCTTCGGAGTGACCCCCTGGCAGCCTCCTTTGGCTCTGGTCCTGAATTTACAAACACAGGCACAGGTGACCAACCTGACAGCACAAACCCAGAGGCTGCTGCTCCTCTTTCCTTACATCCAGCAGCAAGCCAGGAAAACATCTTGAGGGTGGTGTCAGAGAGCCAAATATTTGGAATATCAGAGCCGGTGATCCAGGCCTCTGGAAGGGAGAAAGCTCCGAGTGAAGAAAACACAGATTCACCTCCCACAGAAAACTCAGCTCCCAGCTCCCAGCCAGGATGTTCACGTTTGTTTGGATCCCAAGCAGAGTCTGTTCCTGAGACAGCCACGAGGGCTCAGTTACCCAGCAGAGAGCACTCACAGAGGGCAAATGTAGCTCAGCATCTCCTGGAGCTGCACGGAAGCGCAGAGGAGAACAGATCCCACCTGCAGCCCAATCCCTATGGAAGGCCACATGGAACAGCTACTGCTACCTTAAAAAAGCCCCCAATTACTCTCAGATCCCCTGAATTCAAGAATTACTCTGCAACACCCCCCAAGACATACAAAAAGAAAGGTTTAGAGATGATGAGGAAACAAACGCGGGTGGAATATGATGACACAAGCAGTGATGATGAGGACAGGCTGGTTATAGAAATATAGCAACAGTCTGCTGCCAGGGCTTGTGTGCCAGCCTGGAAATGCCAGGGATCTTTGATCCATAGTTCTGAAACACCTGAACATCAGCAAAGCCATTCCTCTGTGCCAGAGGCAACACCCTCTTTGGAAGAGCCCTTCCTTTCAAGGACTCAACCTTTTTTTAAAAATGCTTACTTGAGGCTGGCATTGCACATTTAAATGCAAGAGGCAACCCTGTGCTCCTGAAAGGTTTCCAGCATTGATAACGTTCCTGCCAGTCTCAGAATTCCCACAAGTGCTGCCTGCCCTGGGTGTGTTACTGCAAGCCTGCAGTGGATTGGGTTACTTCAGCAATGCAGCTGCAGCAGCTTCCTCAGTTCACATTTCCTGAAGGGCTCAGGTGGGGTCCCTTCTCTATAATCCTGTTTCTTGTAGTCACTGCCTCTGTACTGGGAGAGACACGCTGGCATTAAGGGGAAGATATGTTCCCTAAGTATCTGTGATATTGGAAGAGTCTGGAAAAAATGCTGGTCTTTTTCCATGTTGCACAAATGTCAATGCTTCTGTGTGAGAAATGACACAAGCATGCTTTGCTTTGTGTTTTGTGCCTTTTATGCCAAGATCTACTCAAGTATTCTTGATTTTTAGGTGGAGAATATGGGTGTTAGCTATTAGTATTTCCTTGTGGTAAAATTTTTGACAAGGATTTTTTCATTATATTTGTCACATTGTGCTCCAACTGATGTTATTTGGAATGTTTCGTTTTTATTGTAATTTTAACTGCAATGATGCCATTTTATGGAGGGTAAAGAAGCTATATGGCATAGTTTGTTTCCTTTTTCTAACAAGTTTTGTGCTACAAACCCTAAAATTTATTGGTTTCAATGTGAATAAATAATTAGATATTTCAATTTGACCAAGTGTGTTCAATTGCTTGATTAAACTGATGAACACTTAAAACATTCCACTTCTGCATTATAATCAAATGCTGTACTTAAATTTCTACTGTTCTTGTATTCTGATTCATTCACAGGGATTAATGGATTAACCTACATTAACATTGGAGTTGCTTTTTAGTCATGCTTTTTAGTCATGCTTTTTAGTCATGCTCAGGTAAAAGATTAAGCAGATCATGCAAAGAAATTTAGCACAAATTATCTGAAAAAAAAAAAGTGTATGTGTAAAAAAATGCCCAAACAGCTCAGAGGGATAAACCATGTGCCAACTCTTGTGCAATTCCTGTGTGTTTGGATGTCCTACAAATGTGACAAGGCTTGAGGTTGTCAAAACAGAGCTTCACATTTATCCTTTATCTTGTTCAGTATTTGTGCTCACAGACAAACTGGTGGGTATTGGGGTATTGGAGTGACTCCCAGGTGCAATGAATTTAAATAATGTGAATTCAAAGAAGTACACAAATCGAATTTGGGAAGAAAAAGAGGAAAAGAAAGGAGGAACCATCATTACTTACACAATATAGAGCCATTCAAAGTTCTGGAGCCTTTTTTTTTTCCTGATGGAATCACTCACAGCTACAGCTGGATTCTGAATTTGTAGGAAAAGCAGGAAAAGAAGAAACACAAAACTTAGAGAGATCCCCAGATCAGCGTTCCCAGCAATGCTGTTGGCCAAGCACCTTTAGAAAGCACAGTACAAAAATCATTGTACCAAACCACACCAGCACCTCCACAGCAACAATTTTCATCACTTGCCTGTGCAAGAGCTAAATATTATAATACATGGACATGTAAGGAATATTCTATATAAGTTTTTTTTTTTTGCATAATGTTTGTGGCTAAATGTTGTATTTTAAAGTGGAATTTCTAGATCAGTAATTCAGAAATATTCTAATGACAGACTCAGAAGTGCTGTGCAAGGAAACTTTTATCCTGCATAGATTTTACAGCATGAAGTACAGAAATTTCTTTGTCATTCTGCAGCTGTAGCAGGAAGAAAAATGGGACAATGTTAAGGTAGCTGGGAAAGTAAATTTTAAACTCCATTTCCTGACAGAAGTAATCCTTGACATTTTAGTTCCCTATCCTGTGTAACAATTTGACCTAACATTAGTTCTTTAAAAGTGCCCCTAGATCCATGGTGGCATTTTAACAGGATCACAGCAGAAGGCAGTGACTCCAGCAAAAATCCTTTTGGCCACAAGAGCCCTTGGAGCAGCCAGGTCTGAGTCAGGTACACCAGTGTGTGAGGACTGGGAGAAAGGGGAACTCGGGGAGTCTGCACATCCAAATCCTACTGGCTGCATGGAAAACCTATATTGCAGCTTTCCAGAACACACTGTACTCACAAAAAGGACTAAACAGGCAAACTCTTCTCTCTGTATTATTTACACAGCACAAGAATCAGCCACTGATGTGTTTAACTCACTCCCAAGTAGCTGAACATAAAAACCACAGGAGGGCACCAGGCACAGAGGGAAAAATCTGTTTCCTTCTCCTCCAAAGCCAGCAGCAGTTCTGATGGATCATCTCTTTGCTATAAGCAAAGCTGAAATTCCTTTGCACATGAATGCAGCTCATCAACTTTATCCTCCTTCCAGTGAAGGAAGCAAATTAATAGGGAATGCTGATTACTAATAAGGTCTATATTCAACACCATATTCAACACCTACATCTTCCCAGGCAGATGCAAATTAGCGGATGTTTCAAATTTTGCCTCTTTAACTGGGAACACATTTTTTCTTATTGTTTCAGACTTTTCTAGTAGATTTTATTAAATGATGATACTTCACTGATCTGCCTGGCAAACCCCAACTCCTACAAAAAGGTGGGTGAGAGTGGTGTGAAACAGCCAGAGCAAGCCTGAAATCCCCAGCAAATACAAAGATATACCTCGAATAAAAGTTCTGGCTTGGAGCTGCTGGAGCTGGCTCTGTGGGGGAAACTTCCAGCAGCTTTTCACAGAGGCCACCCCTGAAGCCCCCCACTACCAAAACCTTGCCACACAAACCCAATACAACATGATGTTATTTAGGGCTGGAACAGATGATCTTTCCAGTCCTATTTTTACCCATAAAATCTTGTCTGTCAACATCTTCCCCAAATCACGATTCCTAATATATTTTGTGTTTCAGTATATGCCCTGCTGACACACACAGGGAGCAGTACACACCTAAAACCTGGTTTTGTATCCTGCCTAGGTTTTATTTGCACCACCAAATTTGTCCCATTCATCAGTGTTTATATTGTATTCGTTTTCTTGTAGTTAAGTAGCTTTTTTAAACCATTCATTTTACCTTAAGGATTTGTGTGGAATTATGGCCACAGATTAAGGCTTATGGCCTGATTTTTCATTTACTATCAGCATTCCATGAGTCACATGGATGAAAGGGTCAATAGTGGTGGGTTTTTTTTAGACTTTAAAATACTTTGAGATTTTTACAGCTGATTTAAAGTGTCCTGATGGAACTGGATAAATGTCACGTAGAAGTACTTAGAGGCTGTGTCTTCCCAGAGAGCTGTAATGTTACCAGACTTTGGTTATAAGCCATCCTTTTAAGTACTTAAACATAAAAAAGTGGTTTTCTTTCTCACAATCAAGGTACCTATTGACTACTCATGATAACTGCCTGAATATGTTCTACATTTATGTAATGCCTGAGGTTTAGAGGGGCAAGAGGCAGTTAAACAAGGGATTAACTCCCTTGAACAAATTTGTGGGTGCTTTGCATAGTAGTCAAAGAGAATTATTGTGCCATGGGTGTGCAGACTACTTTAGCTTTAAAACCCTCTCTATAAAAGCCTCATTACCAGTCCCTAATGACTGTCAGGGTTCAAAACCCAGTGCTGAACAAGGTGATTTGAATAGAGTCAATTCTTTAATCTCTAATCCATTTTTTAAAGCATCACAAGGTTTGTGCATGTGCATCTGCCTCATGTTTTTGATTCACTGATTGACAAAACAAGCAGTGTTGAGTACAGCACCAGGAGCATGTTCTTATTCCAGCCAGGACTGGAAGTGTTTCAGAGTGAGCTAGTTGGGATATATTAAACTGATTCTTTTTAAAGATTCTTATGCCATTAACAAAAGGAGGGATTGGATGAGGGCCATGGGAGCTGTTTCATAACCTCCTGTGGTCTTGTTTCCCAGCTGACTGTGAGGGCCACTCAGGTTCTGCTGCTCAGGTCAGACATTCTGGACCAGCACAGACAGTTAAACCTTGATGGAGTCAGGCTTCAATTACATGTTCTGCTTTACACTTAACCTCTGCAAAACAAAGCCTCTTACACATTACAGGGCTATTCACAGGGCAAAATTTAGGCCACATCAGCAGCCCTCCCCACTCTTTTTACACTCATAGAGCTATGATCAGTGTTTGTATCTAAAAATCTATGATTTATCATTCTTTATCATACATATCACAGTCAGATTTTTCTTGAAAACATCCTTATTTCATTGCACATGCCCAAATTAAACATTGTCTCACACAGCTGGGAGTATGACAGGCTCACTCAGCTGAGCTGCTGTCCTTTCTCCTTTGTAAAAAGAAGCCATTACAGAAATTTCTTCCTCTCCATCAAAATGGTTAATAAAAAAAAAAAATCAAAATTGATTTCCGTAACATGCTTTGGCAGCAACTGAGGTGAGCAACTACATGGGGAAAAGGGAGCCAGGGTTGTTCCCACCTGTGTTAGGAAACCACAGTCTGAGAAGAGCAATACTTCACTGGGAAGCTGAGCCAGGACTGTTACAGTGACCTCAAATCTCCAAACTTGTAAGTACAAATGCAATTATGAGATTGGCACGAGCAGCAGTTCTGAGGGTTCCGTGTACATACACGTTTGTGTTTTGGCTGAGGGGAGGAACAGGAAAAAAATTACACTCCTTAAAAAGTAATTCAACTATTAGCTCCACAGTGCCTCTTAATGATCCCCTTGCTCACAGGGAATCATTTGCATTGAGCTCCTCAAATGGAAAGACACAAAAAGCCATCACAGCCTCTGCAGCCCATGAGTGCTTGGTGCTCCAGCTCATCCCACTTATGAGAAAGTTTTGTATAACTTTGTTGGTTCTAGTTATGGGTTGTGTTAGGTCCAAATGGAGTGAATGCTGAAAAGGGAAATTATACAAAGGTCTCATACCTCAAATCACTGGTTGTCCAGAAGCAAGAAAGTAATATAGCAAAATAAAACATAAAAAAATACCTCATCCTGCCCAATATTATAAGTGTTAAGAGATTATATGAAAAAGGATTTACAAATTTTGATTTAAAAATAAGAACAAAACCAAAATGGTCATTATTACATGTTTGATATGGAAAACACCAAACCTTTTTTTATTTGTACCAGATGTGGATAGGCAGATGTGAACCGTTGGACAATATTCACAGACGTGGAATTAGGGTAATATCCATAATTAATAGCATGCCTGTGGAAACATGTTCTGCGCTTCAAAAAGAATTCAGGTGGTATTAGAATTGGAAGAACGTCCTTACCCTGAAGATGTTGACAAATTTGAAGAAATTCCAAGCAGTGAAAAAAAATCCTGATCGGAGAAACAGATTACTTGTGCAGAAATATTAAAGCAACCAATCTTCTGCTCTCAGTTCCACCAATGTGGTCCAGTTAAATTCAGTGGCAGTCTACCAACAGAACCAGGAGAAAAGCTTGATTGAAACATATGATATGAAGGATTTTCTTAGCAATGCTCAGATGAAGAATTCCCTTTAGGAAGGAAAGGAATTGGTAAAACATTTTGGGGAAACAATAGGTCCTGTAAGATTTAAAGTGGAAAGAAGGAAAATACAGCCAGAGAATGTTCCACTGCAGTAATATTTTCTAATACCCAGAGGAGGTCTTCTGGGATATTTAACAGAAGTCAGAACACACCCACTAACTGTACAGAACAATTACACTCAGGAGGTCTTCAGAGAAAGCCATCAGGCAGTTCTTCCCCTGGATATCCCTGTCATCCATGGAATACATACAACTGTGCTCATCTTTTCTATGCCTACATCCATTGTTTCTCCCCCACTTAATTCACACAGCAGTGACTAATGTATTATGAAAATTCATTCATGCTGGATCAGTTGTAAAATGCAGTTGCATTGCCTATGTGCTCCATGTACCAGATGTTGCCTTTTGTGTTCATCAAGAACACATTGTGTAAGAAGAGCTCCTCTAAGCAAAACCTCACCATTTTTGGTTTAATTGCAATGACATTGCAAAAAAATGGGGCCAGAAAGAGAGAAATCCTTGCCTCATGGACAATAGGATCAAGAGAGAGTTTCCAGGATAGATCTGACAATATGTATATAGAACCAGAGAATCACAGAACCCTTAAGGCCGGAAAAGACCTCTAAGGTCATCAAGTCCAACCATCAACCCAGCACCATCACCTTGTTCACCACTAAACCATCTCCTCAAGTGCCATACCCACACATTTTTTGCACATTTCCTAGGATGGTGACTCCACTACTTTCCTGGGTAGTCTGTTCAACAACTTGTCAAGCTTGACAACCCTTTCAGTGCAGAAATTTTTCCTAAGCTCCCATATAAACTTCCCCTGGTGCAACTTGAGGCCATTTGCTCTTATCCTAG
>QUSF01000056.1:38380-177822 GCA_003676055.1 Chloebia gouldiae
TGCAGTTTGCTGTCCCCTGGATGCAGTTTGCTGTCCCCTGGAGGGGTGCCCATTGCATCTGGAATCCCAGAGGTGCAAACACAGCCTGCCATGGGCTTCCTCCAGGGAGGCTCCAGAGCACCTGCAGTGAGCAGCTGACCTTGTCTCTGGGCTAACACAGCATGTCTTATTCTGCACACATCCCACCCAGGTCACTCGAGCTGTTCAGATGACTGTGCCACCCACCCCTGCGACTGCCTGATGTTTCTGGCTTCAGAAATCAATAGAAATCTTAAGCCAAAACAAAACCAAATCTGGAGTTTAGCATAGCAGACAATCGATCTAAAATTAAAAGGGATTTACTTCGCCTCCCAAGCTCTGGATGTGACAAATTTCAGAACGATGAGATATGGATCATTCAGAAGTCAGTGGTCAAAATAGCATTTCTGATGGAAAGATTCCAGATTGGACTCCAGCAACAGTAACTATGTTACAGTAAAGCCAAGTCTAAAAAAGCCCCTAAATCCTAAAAAAGTCCCTAAGATATACAAAAGGAAAGAGCCATTTTTTCACGTATCCTCACATGAATATTCCCCCCCTTGATCACTGTGTGACAAGAAGAGAGCTGAAGTCAACACAAAACTATTTAGTTGACTACCCCTAAGTTCATTACATAGCTTGTATTGCTTTAAATATCTTTGCCCCCTGAAAAGTTAAATTCATCCTCCATTCTTCTGAGAAGGCTCGGGGCTGGCATTCCAGCAGCGTTCCTAAGGGGACCCTTACAGAACTGGAATGTATTCACAGGTACTCTCCCTTCCCCTTAAGTGAGAAATCACAATTATGGGGTGCAGGGAGAATTAACATCATTTGGGAGACAAAGGTTTCAGAGTATAGCACAACTTAAAACAGACCACAAGCCTGCATTAAACACAATCAACTGTAAAATAATAAAAAAAAAAAAATATACAGAATGCAGTAAATGGCTTCAAGGGATCCTCAGCCTATGAGTCTTTTTTTTTTCTGTTTTTTGTGGGAAATCATGTGCTATTCTGCAAAAAGCTCAGGAATGTAAAGAAGTCCTCAAAGCAATGAAATCCCAATAGTTTTTTAACAAACTGAAAGGATTTGAATTCTCCAACTAAATTAACTGATCATAAGATTGATTCATTAAAATTCATACTTTCCCAATGCTGGTCTGCAGGGCTGTATGACCCTGGCAAGCACAAGGGTTGTGGTCACTGAAAATAAGACTTGTTCTTCCACTCAGAGCTGCAGATCCCATCATGCCTCAGGTTGTCCCAGTGTTGGCATGTGCTGGTGTTTGAGACAAATGCAGAGAGCAGGTTTACAAAACTTCCAAATCCCTATTTAATGAAAACGCCTGTTACCAACTTTTCTAATGACGTTTTACCAACATAGTGAATTTCATTTGTATTTTCCTCTAAGCTCTGGCCAAAGGGAGTGTGAGCTGCAAATGAATGTGTATGGAAAGATTTTCAGACTGAAAGGGGGGAACAGATCTCATCTCCTTGGGGCTGCACAGAATTTGGAAAGATGCCAGTATCTTAATTTTACCAATGCAGTTCAGGTGGCAAATTTACATTAAAATTTGATGTACCCAGCCTAATTTTTACTACATTCACATTATACAAAAACAAGATGCTTTTCTACTCTTATTTACCCTAAAAGAAATAGAACTCTGGCAACAGCTCCTTTTGAGAGCACTCCATGGCTGGTGAACATTTCTGGTTCATTTTATTCAACAACGGAACAGAAATACTTGTTAGTCACTGCAACTAAACCACTTTATAACTGGCATAGTCACAATTGATAAGAAATCAATTCCTTGTGCCAGCTGCATAATTTCATTCACAATTTTCCTTCTATCTTTCAAGTAATCTCAAAAGCCCTGAGGCCCTCTCCAGATGCAGAAGAGAGAAAACCTCTGTTACTCTGTTTTGGGAACACCCTCAACTGCCAGTTCAATTTAACACCATGGATTTCTGGATTTAACATCCTTGGCTTTTAGTCTGCTATCACAAAGCAGGTGCTTTTACTCGTAGAATTATCACTTGCAATGCAATTACTCACAGAATTATCTCTTTCAATGCAGAACATCTGACTTGCACATCAGATTGCAGAGTAATTTTAGAATTTTCTATTAATATTTTTTTACAAATCTTTGTTTCAGATAACACTGTATACAAGGTGGTTATAGCAGTGGTATTTACAGGCTTTTTTTTTCTACTCAATGAGCTTTTTTAGTTCTACCTAAAGCTGGATTTTCCTTTCATGAATAGTTCATGTCAAACCTATCGGCTCATAAGTTTGATCTTTATCTTTTTCATACAGGCCTTGGCATCTCCTATGGCATTTTATTATAGGGGAAGAACCTGTTTCATTGTGAAAAATATAAATTTCTTACTTGATCTTTGATTTCAGAGCTATCAATGTGCTAAGAAAGAATATTTTCAATTGAAAGTAAAGGTTTTAGGCTTCTTCTAGGATAAAATCTAAACCCCCAGAATGACATGACTGTAAACCTGTCCAACAACACACACAAACCACAAGTTTCCAGTTCCCTGTTGACAGAGAACAGCCATCCACAGTGCTCAAAAAGCAGTTTCCCCATTAGGTGCCCTAACGAAGTTTTCAAACTATTCAGACACAGAGGCATAAATCAAGAAAACAAAGCTTTTGCAAGATGTTACATGTAAGTTATACTAAGAAGTTAAAGAAAACCATCTGGGCATAAAATGTAAATACAGCCAGCATACAAAAATTAAGAGGAAAATAAAACCAAGCATGCATTTCAAATGCCCCAAAGACAGAGCTTTCATTCTGTAAGACCACTGAAGTTTAATTCCAATCATCCAACTTGGACAAAAAAGTATTTTTTCAAAATACCAATGAACCAGAGCACTAAAGCTTATGCAAGATGCATCTTTTTTCAACTTTTTGGCTGATTTAAGATGCAGTCCTTCAAGGTGGGGAATTATCAGCATCTCTTCAGTGCCACCTATGAATCAAAGAAAGAGATGGTGACTTCCTAAATCATCATGGAAAATATATATAAGCATTAAACCTAAAAGGTTTGGTTCAGTTTCCTGTATTGCTGAATCTTCAGTTTCTGCAGGGTAAATGAAGCACCCTGGACTTGCTTTATAGACCCAGGAGATTCTGAGCAACCCTGGGGGAAGAAAGTCTGAATGCATTCCCAAAGAGAAGGCTCTGCAGTGTTGGAAGGAGATTAGAAAAGACCTCAACATGCTCTATCCCTGTACAGCAACTCTCTTTCAAAGGAGTTTACAACAAACAAAGAAAAAAGCCTTTTTAAAATCAAAACCTAGAACATAATGGTATAAAATGCCTGAACTCTGGATTTTTCATGCTGACTTAGTTCAGATCACTTACATAAGCAACATACTTGAGATTTGATTACATAGCTAGATTTTTGTTTATTTATTTACTTTTAAACAGGATGCTTGCTTGGGTTTAAGTTAGTTTGGGGAAGGGGAAGTAGGAAGATTTTGAAAACAAACAAATTACTTACAAACACACAAGCTAAAAAAATAAACCTGTAGTGCCAAAGCTCTCCCTGTCTCTCGAGGCTGGTACCTTTGGATTCCCAGCACATTCCTGAGCTCATGGAGTCACTGGGAGGGACCAGCAGCCTGGAACCCTTGGCAGAGCCCAGCTCACAGATGATGAGACTCAGTTTATCACTGATTTCAGAGATAACTATCAAGATAGAGATTTCTGGCTTAATTTCCTGATTTGAGAAGGGAGTACGTGATCCCAATCATAAACCATCCTGTGAGCAGCAAATGATGTTTTAACAGCATTTATAGCTGAAGTTTAAAATATTCATGGAGCTTGTATAAAACAGATGTGAATTTTCAAACTAAACTAACAAAATAATTTCCTAAGAGGAAAGAAGTTGAAGCAGCAGAGGAAAGCTCTGTGTCTTCCTCTGCTTCTGAGGAATCACAAAGGGAGCGATGGTTCTCTGACAGCTAATGTATGGAGTTTCAGTTTTCCTGCTGATCTGCTGTTATTCTCTTCTTCCCAATAATTTTTTTATAGTCTGCCTTTCACACTTCTGAGAAATTCTATCTACATGTGCTTTGTTGGTAGGGACATCTGTTTATTTTAAAAATACACGTTTTTTTTTTTCCCCACAGATATGATATTTAATTAGTCTTATGTGTTGCAGATATTGTTCCAGATATTGTATTTACTTGGGCCTTTAGCCTGAAATGTTGCATCTGTTCTCAATCCATCCATAGGAGCCCAAATCTCCAATAGGCTCTGAAATCACCAATGTGTTGGGTTTTTTCTTCTCTCCTTTCCTAGGCCAGCTAATGTGGAATAGCCTGGGCCATAATTTCCTTGGTTTAATCAATCTTTTCTAAACCATCTGACCTTCAGTTTTCCAGCTGTTTAAACTTGTGTTGACCAGGAACAGTCAGAACAGAGGAAAGTAGCAACCACTTATTATGCATATGCAGTGAATTTAACAATCACATCCTTCTCTTTTGGCCCTTTAAGTTGATGCTCCAAACCAAACATTAAAATAAAATAAAAATAAAATAGCTATATGTCATTTTCAGGGAGGCCAAATGCTCACAGAGTGTATCCTTTAGCTCCAAAAAGCATATACTGAAAAATTTGCCACAGAATCATTGTGTGGAGTCATGGTGACTGTCAGAAAGGCAAGACCAACTAAATAAAATAGTTAATAATGTTTTTCTCTGAAAATTGGCAAATAAATCTGAATTTTATTAGAAAAGCTCAGGCTCAGAGGAGAATTTTCTTCATAGAAATAAAGCATGCTCCTTTAATTACTGCCTAACATGTTCCTGCCAAGGCACTGCTGTGAAACACAGGCTGGAAGCACAACGGAGGTTTCCAGCGCCTGGTGTGGCATTGCCTTGAGTGGTGATGGACTGGAAAGATGCAGTTCTTCCCAAACAGTGTGAACTGGGACCCAGCCTCCTCATGAATGGCAGCCTCAGACATTCTGAAACCACAGAAACTGTTTGTCTGAAAAAAAAAAATCTCTCCAGAACATCAAGAAAACAACTTTTAGTTTTTGGCAAAACAGACACGGGTCCCAGTGTCACTGTGCCAGAGCTCTGCAGAGTGAGAGTAGAAGAAATGCATTAATTAACTCAGTGTTCAACCCCTCCCCTCAAACCCATGAAAAATGGCTTCTGTAGTAAATAATCATGGAGGGTTTACCACATATGAGAAGAGTACTGAGATTAAACAGTGTCATGCCCTTTATCCCACTGAGAACTGCAGTATCTGGACATTTGGCACAGCTGCTGTCCTTGTGTACTCTCACAGTTTGGTAACAGGAGCCACAATCTCAATACCCCTGAGAACTGTAAATTTGTTACTTTATTTGTGTTGCTGCCTCATAACTTCTCCTTGATCTTGCTTTCTCTACTTATTTTACTGGCAGTAAAACTCAGTAGATTAATAATGCTATTAATACTTTACTTTCTCTGCCAGATCTTCTTGGGTGGCCAGTTTCCAGCTGTGTAACAACCTTTGCTTGCTCATATCTCCTTGTTCTCAATTCCACTGTTTTTACTTTTTTTTTATTGTATTCTGCAAATTTTAAGGCCTTAGTGAATTTTCAGGACTTAAGAAACTTTGAAAGCAGTGGTTACAATTCATTAATAACTCATGCATATTTTCTCAGAGTAACTAAAAGCAAATAAAATACCTGAATGACACTCTAGCTGGTCAGACATCTATGAGATTTAGTGGAAAAGCTGTTAATCATTATTTAATTCATAATTTATGCTATTTACCTGGAGCCTGTAATAATCCTCATTGCTTTTTGCAGCTACCCTGTAGCCAGTGATTTTCTGCCCGTCACTATTATGGCAATGATGGACATTTAACATCCTTGCCTGCAGATTCTGACTCATCACAAAGTGAATACAAGTCCTGTATTGTCATTATGACAATGACCTATTTGTCATTACAGAGTCACGGCCAGTCTGATTTTAACTCATACAAACATTAGGTTAAACTTCTGTGGCAAATTTACAAATATCAAAAGCAGAAACTCTGACTCCTACTCCTCTCTATTCCTTGACTGAGAAAAGATAAAACAGTAAAAGGAGAAATGTCAAAACAATAATAAATTATCCCAGAGCCAGGGATAATAAATTACATTATGGTCTTTCTAATGTGTGAAATGCTGTTACTCACAACTGGAAAGGCATGGAAACAATTGCACTTCAGAGTGAGAGAAGTGTGATCCCAGCTCTTTTGTTCCAGTTCAAACACCACACACAACCCTTGCTAACAGCTGTGGTGCCTTGTGCCTCCTTAGGTCAGCAAGGTATACCCAGAGAACAGCTTGAAGCATCATTGTTTCTTTGGAAGTGAGAGTCAATAAAAATACTGACAAAGGAATGCAGCCAGGATCTTGGAGTTGTACAAATTCCAGTCTTCCTTCATCCCCTCCCTCATCAAGTCCTTCAAGGAATGAAACGGCTTTTTGAACTTGCCTTTTTATTTTTTTCCTAATTTGCCTCAATATTCTTTTTGATGCTTGCCACAATGTATTTTCTAAAATACATGAAAAGTAACACAGTAACAAGAAGTTATTCCAGACTCTCTATTTTCTCCAAGCCTGCAACAACACAACCATGGCTTGACAATGTTTGCTGCTGAAGAATTCTCAATAGGGAAACAGCAGATTACTTGGGAAGCTCAAATGACAGGCAACCACTTAAACAGCCTGGTGGCTGCTTAAGTCTGCTTTAAAGAAGCACTCAGAGGCAAAAAACAGAAGCAAAACTCCAGCCATGCTGCTGGAGGGATAAACTTTACCCTTGGCCAGAGATTAATATCTCATTTTCTTCCTTTACTGTGTTTCTTTATTCCTTTTCTCTACATCTCCAGCTAATGTCCTATTGTATCTTTTTACTTTTTGTTTATTCCTCCTCTTGTTTGCTTCTGTTGTCTTTATAATAGAAAAGAGACTTCTGTGAAAAGCGAGTTAATTTGCTTTCTCTTTTTCCCATTATTTGTCTATTGTTTTTCCTCATTATCTTTCCAATTTCCCCACAAAACACTGCTACCTCCCGTGTTCCATTTTGGCTGATGCCCTAGTATTCCTAGAATTCCCCCCTGGGAGCTCAGAGAGGACACTCCTTTGGCATCCACTCTGTCCTTATAATCTGATTTACTGAAACTTGCTTCACCAACCCAAATGAGGGAGGGTGAAATGCCATTGTGAAAATGTGAGAAAGCTCCATCAGCTGCATGCAGAACTTCCATGCAGGTTGTATGGTACAGTTCCTCTCCTCCTACCTCTCTTCTCTGCTGTTTCAGCCACACAGAAGGTAACCCATGTACTTAAATGTACAAAATGTAAGAAATGCTGCTATGCCTAAAGTTCTGCACTGCTCTTATTCCCAGGCTTGTGTTCTTAAGCTGAATATGAGGTCAAGAGCCTCCACAATAAGTACAACCATGTCAATGAGAACAGATAAATAGATTCAGAATTCCCATGTTAGGTTTATGTTCATCCCGTAACTCCCTGTGTTTACTTTGCAGCCCTCTGCCTCTTCTGGAAAGGGCTGTTCCTTTTGAACCATCAAGGAAGATGCTGTCAACTCATGTTCCTCCAACAAACCAGACTAAACAAGACATTGCCACAGACATGAATTTCATAACTGGGGCTGCTTTGGATATCTGGTATTTACCAACAGCACCTCGAGCTGAGAACTGCTTGGTAACCTGGACCTGCCTGCAATTACCCCTTTGCCATGAGACATGCTGGCTCTGTAATCACACCTCAGTGGAATTTTAGAAGGCAGAAGCCCAGCTGTGTACCTTGAGCACTGCAGGAAGGGTTGGAACACTGCACATGCACCACACAGGGTCTGCAGGTGTTACCCCAGGCTTCAGTCACAGCCCCTGAGCCCCCAGACAGCCTCTCCAGGGACTGTGAGGATTTCATCTGCTCAGCCTCTGCACCAAACTGGAATAACCCCACAGGGCTGACAGGTCACTCACAACACTGATGCCCGACTTGTTCTTGTCTTTGTGTTCAGACATTTGTGCCATTCCATCCCAACAAATCTGGAGAAGTAGAATACCATGCCATTGCAAAAAGCAATTTATTCACAAAAAAATAGGTTCAGGAACTAAAGTTTCAGGTTCAATCAAAGCTTATCAACAAAACAAGCTGCTCTTAGAGGGCTAGGTGTGAGCAGCACTTACAGTTTATCATGTCACACTGTTTAAATAATACAAGTTCATTTTTCATTTTATTTTCCCTTTACTAGTTCATACAGGCAGACACTTGTTTATTTCTCTCTGAAAGTCTTTTCTTAGTGAGAGATAAGTTACTTGGGGAGAGGAAAGGTTATATATTCAAACATGGTGTCAAGGTTGTTGCTAAACTGATGAGTCTCAGCTGTGGATCCTTCCAAAAAAGAAACGGTCAGACCTGTATTTGTCTTTAAAATTAGATTTACCAAGAAGTTGCAATAGTCATTAACTTCATTAGTTGCTGGTAACTGCTGCAGAACTGTTCTTTATTATACAAGGCAGCACCAGAAACATTAATCTCTTACAAATGTTATTAAATACAAATTTGAAGAGCAGATTTGCTACTGAATAAAGGTGGTTATGACCAACCTCTTTGGTTTTTATATAGGTGAATAAATTATTATCATACAATATTCTGACTGCTGTACATTAACAGTCTGGTCCACCTGGGCACATCATATACAATAAATCAGGTTTTTGCCATCAATATGCACATTTTGCACCACATATTACATTAAGCTTTGCTGCAGACTGCCCTTATTATGTAACAAGACTGGCTGCTAGAAAACACCTGTCTCACCTATGGATTTGTAAATAGATATTCCTGTCTATCAGGGCTCCAGCACAGGGCATTTTTAATACTTGCAGTCACCTGCAGGTCACATCACAGAGCCACAGCAAGAGAAAAACCCCAAAAGTGTTTAACCAGGCAAAAAAGGAATCATCAGAACCCAGAGAGGCCAAGCTTTTCTGCTAAATTCGTGCTCTTAATTAAAAGCCAGCAGATGTTGTAAAGCTCTTCACAGCCAGAAGGTCTATGAACCCCATGATTTTCAGCACAAGCTTTAGGCTTTTATTCTACCCAAGCTGCTGCATCTCTGCTCAAAGAAAGCTGGAAAAAGTGCCCCAGTACCCCCCCACTGCTGTTCCAGGAGCTCCCAGGGCACAACAGTGGCCCTGGCCAACACTCACCTCTCCAGCAGCCCAGGGCACCCCTCCCTGCAGGCTCTGCTCCAGGCAGGACAGTGGGTTCAGGGCTCGTGGTCCTTTGGCTTTCCAATAAATGCAAAGAAAAAGCCTCTGCAAAGGCATCCAGGCAGGCAGCTCCAGGAACAGGAGCTCCCAAGGAGGAGCTGCCAGAGAAGCACACGGATTTCACTTTTTGTAGAATAACCTGAGGATCAGCCATAGCTTTGGGGATATCCCCAGTCTCAAACCCCCTTCCTCCAGCTTATCTTTACACCTCCCTCTCCTCCCAGGACTCCAGACTCCCCCAGCTACCCACACTACAAATGATTGACCACAAGTTTCCTATCAGTCTGCTGAGGAAGGAAAACCAGGCCAGACCCAAACCCTTACACATGCACACCACTCCCTCCCTCTCCACACCACCCTCCAGACTGGCTTCTGCCCAAAATGGTTTGTTTTGGTGCTTGAGTTTTCTTCCCTGCCATTGCACCTCCAGACACAAGCAGTCCCTCCCAAGCCCTTGCTCGTTTTAAAGGTGTGAAGTTCTTTTGGCACGACAACCAGCTCAGTTTTTCTCCTCCAGCTTCTTATTTGCTGGCAGCTCCCTGTCCATTCTTTCCAAACACTGAAGTGTTCAGATTGACCACATTTTGATATGGAATTCTCTTTGTTCAGTAACATGCCCAAACATGAATTAATGTGAAAGAAAAGAACTGTTTCATGCAATAATTATAGAAAATTCTCTTCCTGCTAAATCCTGTTATTTTCACAAAGACAGAGATTGTTTGGATCAAGGAAGGGAGGTCAGGTTCAGATCCTGGGGAGAGTGGTGTGTAGTGATAATAACACTTAGGATTTTTGCAGCATTCCTTATCCAGAGATCTGAGCCCTGTCTCCAGTACATTACAACAGCAGGATACGTTATCTTGTGCAAACTCCTTCCTAAATTTCACAATAGCTGTAACAAGCAGGAATCATTAAATTAGTGTGGCTGAAAAACAGCCACAGAGCTCCTTCTTCACTTTGCTTTTGTCTAAATAAAGTGAAGCAGTCAGAGCTGAGGCATTCATCCTCTTCACTGTTTACCAAGTATCTACATTACTCTTAATGGTATATAAATACTAAAAGCAATTTAAAAAATGGGAAAACAGAAGTGAGTATCTGAAGTCTCCTCCTTTAAGCAAGTTACCGAGTTGCAACCCCTACAAATGTTCAGTTGCCCTTTTACTACATCTGGTTCAAAGGCCACTAAAAATGGGATTCTTTGCACTGACATCAAAGGGCTCTGAACGGGACTGTCTGAAATACGAGGGGAGACAAGATTAACTTCAGTTTTCTGCCTATAGAACTCCAGCAAAAAGTAACAAATAATAATCAGAAGATAAGGTTTTCTTGAGAACCTACCGATTTAGCACATTTTTCCAACATCAGCTACCACTATGAAGTTGCTTGCTTTGTGAGAGTGGTGCAGAGTGTGCTACTAAACACAGTATTTGCAGCTTAATATGACTTTTTTTTTTCAATAACACTAAAGAACACGGTGACTAAGAAGGAAGCAAGAGGGTGGGAAAAGAAATATGAATAGTTTATAAAGCACTAGATTGGTTATCTTTATTTAGTACCATATCTGTATTGATCAGGCTTTCCTCCTGGCCTGCTGTGAAGCTGTGAGAACAGGCATCAGTGCCAAAAAATCCTGCACTGCTGCTGAAACCTTACCCCACCTTTTAACTACAGGCTTTATTACTCGTGTAAATACATCCTAGGAACTCAGCTTTTAAAGTGGTTTCTCTCAGTAACCAACTTGACTTAAACACATCTGGAACTTCTTTGTAACTCACAACTGCTTTGTGTAGTCACCTGTATGATGAAGGTTAAATGCTGTGGAATTACTTCTGGGGGCTCTGATTGCCCCACAATCACAGGAGTGGATGTATAAAGCAGGGATACAAGGGGCAGAGGAGTCCTAAACAAACCCAAGATTATGTTCCTAATTGAAATGGCAGCCTGGGGTTTTCACATATAAAATCTGGAATCTGAGCTTCCTTGCCTTAACATCATCTGTTTCAGCTGCTCCACATTCCAGGACTCCTTCAGCCTTGACCTCATCCCTGAGATTATTCTCCCTTCAGTCAATTAGAAGTTCTCAAATATACAATATTTATACCCAGCAATGAGGCAGATCTGCTGATTGTCTTTCTTCAGCTGCCTGGGTGGCCCCAAGAACGAGGAAGTGTCCCAGGACTGGGGAATTCCCATTGTCTGTACAGAGAGGAGCTGGGCTCAGCACTGCCAGGGCTGCACAAGGGCAGGAGGGGATGTGGTGGAATTGGGAAGATTGAAGGTGTAAAGAGAAGGATTAACTCTACACATTTTGTCCACGGCTCTCAAGATTTATGCCAAGTACCTATCCACCCTAAAGGTCTTGAAACTGGAATAGGAAAAGGAATCTATGGAGTTAAAACAATTTTAAAGGAAAAGCTGAAAGATACTATGAATTAGATCAGTTGGCTTCCAATCTCTGCCTGCTACCCTTAAGGCTACTACTGGTTTGGGTTTTTTTTTTTTTTTACTAAATGAAAACATAATAATCAAATAGATTTACAAAGCTATTTTGCATCATACATTAATATCACTGACAATGGTATCCAGATATCTTTTAATTTTTACCCCAAATTAAAACAGACCCTGGATTTAAAGAAAATTATCTGTTGCTATTTCCTTAACCAGCTTTCTTGTTTTGAGAGTGCTGTATATATGAAACAAAAAGTTACCAAGGCATTAGGTAATATATGAACCAAACAACTTAATAATCAAAGTAAATGAGAATCAGGCCTACAGTACCAGGAGTATTAATTCCTTTGATGAGAGTATCTTTCTTCCTGTAGAGTCTATGTCTTATCTTCTTCTAAAGCTTACATTAGGTCATTTGGCCAAACCCTTGCCCTTAATTTCTGAACCCTGGTAGCTGATTTAAGAATATATTTTATTGCCTTTTTTGTTTGCACAGCACTGGGTGCTGATATGGTCTCCCCTGTCTCTTCAGAGAGTAAACAGCACACGGAAGAAAAAGTAGAGCAATGTAGAAGACGTCTTCAAAATTTCATGTAGAAAACAGAACAATACTTTTTAGGAAAATGTTGTTAAATCAGTTCACACACAACACAACTCTTTTTTGTTATGACATATCTATATTTCCCATTTCTATGATAAAATTGCATTATTATTATAAAAATTCATAACAGTTGCAATAAGGAAAATGAAATTAATGAATCAGAATTCAAAGTCATGTAATTGTTACTTATAATACCTGCAACATAACCAGTACTTCTTACTTACTCAGTGTTCTGTTAAACAGTAACTGCACAATAAATTTTTTTCTTTTCCTGATAAGTTAAAACACAATCATAAGCATTTGTCAAAATCAATGCTGCATCCAACAGCACCAGAGTACAACATCTAGAACTTCCTGCTCTGAAGCAAATCATTTTTTCTAGATATAAAAGAAATGGAAAAAAACTTCAATTCCTTTTTTTCAGAGATGTTTTGTCACAATATTTTCCAAAACAGAGCACTCATGGAACCATGAGGCTGAGCTGTAACTCTGCTGATGCTTGGGGAGCATGACTTCAACACACACAGACCCCCAGCCCAGCAAAACAAAGGGTAAATCGTTCAGGTCACTGCAGCTCCTCACCCCTAAAGGTGAGCAAGCACCTCTTTCCCAGCTCGAGCATGAACTTCAATACACTGTTAAATTCAGTAATTTACAGGAGTTCTGTAGTAGTTTATAAGTTAGTAGTTTACAGGTTCTGTAGTTTACAGGTTCCCCCCTGTATTAATTACAAGAACATCTTGTCATTTGCACAAATGGTGTGAAATAAAAGCAATTTAAATTTCCACAGAGAGCTGTGGACTCGCTTGAGGCTATTGTCCTGCCTGGTGACCATCGTGCTTTTGTGAGCAGCTGGGAATATGGTCCACTCCAAAACTCTCAATCTTCAGGCACTGACAAAAGGCAAGGCTCAACAAGCTGACAAAACATGACATCTTAATGAGGTTTCTTTGCAAGTGTTACTGGATAGTCCATACCAGAAGCTGGAGTCGGGGGCAGGGCTGGAGAAGAATGTGAGGTTGTAGAGAACAGTGTTCCTCACTTGGACAACTCCTGGGTGATCCTTCAACCAGTTTCTTACAGATTTTAGTGGACATGTTAAGTTGGCATGATACATAAAAGAAATTTTGGCTACAGCTCTTTCTGTTAGTACTGAGACAGTCTTAAATGAAACATTCAGTTTTGATTTAAAATAACCATAATTAAGTTTGCAACCTATCTCTATGTGCTCTCTATAAAATGTGTGTCCCATACCAGGATATACTACACATACTACTGTCAGAAAAGATATAGCAAATTACCTTAAACACTTACCTATTATCACTTAATAGCTGATATTATGATAGAAAATGAGGCCACAAGATGGAGTGTTCTTCCAGGCCCAGCTATCAGGTATTTCACACAACATGAAATTTGTCTTAAGTGTTGCACTCTATGTGGCTTTGCCTACAAAGAAATGCTCCTAGTAAGTAGGGAAAAGAAAGTATGAATAAATGAGTAAGTGAATTTCACCCAGAGGAAGAAAAAAAAAAAGCCCCAAACAATCCTGAAATCTGTAGCCCAGCTTTGACTCAAAAAGCTGCGTTTTTATTACATAAGCGATTCCTCCTGGACTCGGACACGGAGCAGGAGGGTCAGGTAGTTGGAAAGCGCGGAAGCCGGAGCGGCAGAGCAGGCTGCGCCTCCCCGGGAGGATGCGCTGCCCCACCGCCGCCGGTACCTGCCGGGGCAGCGGGGGCGGTGCGGGGCCGCGCCCCGGGGCAGGCCGGCAGCTGTCGGCGGGTGGGAGGCGTCTGCAGCTGGAAAACAGCAGCTCCGCTCGCTGATCGGATTTGGGGGTGGGGTGGGAGGTGTGTGTGGGAAAAGCCAAGCGATGGATCTTCCCTTCTTTTGACAACGCTCTCCCCTTCAGGACTAAGTCTGCGCTGGAGGAAATTAACTGCGAGGGAGAAGTGCTAATCACACCTCCGCGTGGGAGCCAACTCCCGGGGCAGCGTGTGCCGCCAGCCCCAGGATATTCCCTGCCTCCAACCTGAAGTGATCCCTCCTGGAACGGTTCAGTCGTGCCTGCAGTTCACCTTTGCCTGCAGTTAACCAGCGTGCAATTTGGGTTTAATGGAGCTGGGTTTATTGTTCCTCTTTGGACTTACGATTACGTCGACTGCAGGTAACGTGAATTTCTTTCTTTCTTTGCCCACTTCCACGCATGCACACAAAGAAAGGCTGGGTGGTTTTTTTGTGTTGCTTTTTTTTTTTTTTTCCCCCTCCTTCCAAAAGGCTGTAAGCAGCTGCGCTGTAAAGAACGGGACTCCAAAGCCATCCTTTGGCCGTACGTAGGTTTATCGCAAACCCCGCGGGCTGGCGCTGCAGCCCGGCGCGGACACGAACATAACGGTGCTGCAGGGACTCCGCAGGGAGCGGGGATGGGTCGGGCGCGGAGCGGGGCGGGGGCGTGCGGGGTCGGGGCACCGGGATGTGCGGGATTTGCGGGATGTGCGGGATTTGCGGGGTTTGCGGGATTGGCAGGATTTGCGGGGTTTGCGGGGTTTGCGGGAGCTGAGCGCGGCTGTTGCAGGCTCCGCGCTGCCCCGGCCCCGCTCCGCGCTGCCGGCGGCCGGCCCGGGACACCGCGAGCGCCACGAGAGCGGAGCGGCGGCGGCCGCGGGCGGCAGGGCCAGGCCGGACGGCGGAGCGCTGCGGCGCCGGGCCCGGCGCTGCACTTGCTACACCTACAAGGACAAGGAGTGCGTCTACTACTGCCACCTCGACATCATCTGGATCAACACCCCCGAGTGAGTGCGGGAAATGGCGGGCGGCGGGCGGGGGAGCCCCGCCGGGGTCAGGGCGGGCCGGGGGGAGCCCAGCGCGGCCCCCCAGCCCCGCTGTCCCGGCACCTGGCCACGGCAGGGAGAAGCGGTGATTTCCCCCTGGAAATGTGTTTCTAACAACTCACCCGCTGGGAGAGAGGAATAGCCTGCCCGCGTACAGCTGTACTGCTTTTGATACAAACTAACGTGGAAAAATACCGAGATGTTAAGGTAATGCTAAAAAAAAATTCAACATGCCAGATTTTAAGATGTTACAAAAGAGAGCCTTTTACAACTGTGCTCAGTGGAAACACAAGCTTTTGTTTGAACTCGGAATAAAAACAAATTTTGAAGCTGTTTCCCCTGGATTGGAAGTTGTGAGCTCCACGCAGGGAGGTGGGGTGGAGCACACGTGCAGAAGAGCTGCTCTGCTGCCTGTACTGACAGCGCTTAGTGGGAAGAAAGCATCCAGGAAGAGTGACACTTTGCCTACATCCTAAAGGTTAGAGGCCTCCTTTCCCTACACCATTGTATATATCCTGTCTTGCTGAGTAACCAAAACAGACTTCAGATTTGTAAAGATTCTCCCAGGCTAATAGGCTCCTGTAGCAATCACAGTGATCAGTTCGGTACAAAAATAATCAGGAGATCAGGTGGACCTGACCACAAATGTCTTCAAGAATTAAAGTTTTTCAGACTCTGTGATGTGAACTTCTACACATGCCACCAAATATTCCAGTGATTAGTGTCTGGGAACAGTTGTAATGATTCAGACCTGCCTTTGAATAGATTGCAAAGCTTTTAATGAGATTAAAATAACAAAAGGAGTAGAAAAATAGAAAGTAGCAGTAAACTAGGTTAAGTCAAATGGGGTTTAGGGCACTTAATTTGTAAATTCATGTGTGTGTCCTGGCGACAGGCCATGTCTGATGACGTCTTTTGAACTTCTACCAACCTGTGAGTATCATGTATTCACACAAGTCATTCAATTCTTCAAGTTCCATACCTGCACTAATCCACCCGAGGATTACTTAGGGTTATTTTAGCCAAATATTTATGACTCAGTAAATTTAAGTCAGACCTCACCAGTGAAAATGGGGGAATGACATTCCTTTTCCCTATGCACTGATTAAATAGACTTCTGCTAATTTTAAACACACATTCCTCTTGGTTTTTTTTTTTAATTTCTGTTTTTTCAGGATATCCTGTTTTAAGTCTACAGGACTTACAATTGTCATTCCACTGCCAGTATTATTAGTGTGCATTAATTCAGTGATGTGGAGAGTTTTCCTACATGAAAGTTCTGTGCCAGTATCACTATAGAGAGAACAAGAAATTAGAAAACAAGGCACATAATGTTTTCATGATACCTATAGAATTGGCAATGAAGTCTGTATAATAATCCAGATATTAAACAATTTGGGTTCTAAATCTTTGTTTTCTTAACTGAAGTCAGTTGTACATAAAATAGCAGCAAATCTCGCAGATCTGTAAAGTCTACCCCCACTGGGTATAGGTTAACTGAAATGATTTAATGTGAGGACTAGGAAATTATCTTTTTTATAATTTTTATGTCATGTGATGAGACCTTTCTATGCAAACCATGGAATGAACACATTAAATTTCAATATTAATTATTCACACAGAATCATGAATAATGCAGTTTTACCTCCAAAAGCATGAACTTGTAGAACCTAACAACACTGTTGGAATTGGGTGAATAGGGGTGCTGGGAGTCCTCTGAGGTTGACAAAGAGTAGGTGGATGATGCTGAAATTAGTCTGGAATTAGTCCAGCAGGGATTGAATTTCCTGGCTCTGTCTGAACTGGGCAGCTTTGCTGTCCTGCTCCATGGACAGGTGACAGAGGTACAAAACTGTCACTGAAACAGCAGTTGTGATTTTCAAAACTCCCAGGATTCTTCCTAGAAATGCTCCCAGGGCAGAGGTAAACATTAAATTAAATGTATTGGATATTTTGATCCATTTCAGTGCAACAGGAGCAGGATTTAAGATTCCATGAGCCATCAACAGGCACTAATTCTGCTCTGGTGATTGATTTGGAATAAAATTTCAGGAAGTCAAGAGGTTCTTTGGGATGTGAATGAGGGGAACCAGGCCTGCTTGGGCAATTTAATATCCTGAGCAAGTTAAACTACTCTGAAATGGAAGTAACCACAGGATGTGTACAGACTGGCTGTTTGTAAAAGGGGCTTGTACACACGTTGTGGAAAGTTTTTATATTTACTAAAAATTTGGTTCCAATGCAGCTTAGAGGAGCATACACACAGTGAGAGGCCAGAAAGTTGGTGTTAGAGTTTGGAGAAGTTTTCTCGACATCTGTTGATTCTGGTATTTTTCTTGCTTATTTATTTTTTTCCCACTACATCAAACCCTACAATTGCTTCTTATTTTTTTCTTTCTTTTCCCTCTGACCTATTCATTTCATTTTATTGCTTCTAGTTCCCTATAAAATTTCCTCAGTACTTTCTGTTTTCAGGCTACTCTTGCCTCTATACTTTAAAGACAAACTTTAATTTCTCCTCTGGTTTCTTCTGCTTTTCCTAACAGGAGCTGTTAAGCATTGTTGTAATATATTCAAAACAAATCTTGGTCATGGCCTTTCCTCCTTTTCTGGAAAAGCAGTTAAAGTTTTTATTAAAGCTGTTGGAGGCAGAGTGACAATAGAAGGTCTATTTCTATCCCTGCTGAGAAACCACTTAGATCAGCAGGGTGACAGTTGTAGAAAAGCACAAAATTGCAGAATGTGGAGCCTCTGACTCCCTGCAGCTCTCACCAATTAAATGAGAAATTATCTCTGCACACATGTTTTGAGTATTGCTCTGTATTTGACTATGAACCACTGCTGTTAGTTCAGCCACGAGGAGCACCAGTGTTGTTTTGATATAGTCTTTTATTCTGGGAACAGAGGGAAAGTGGAAGAGAAGATGACCTGAAGAAAGGCAGGTAAGTCAGAAGAGAATAATGCAATTATGTGGTGTACACAAATGTTGCGTAACAAAGGTAATTGAAAGCTGGTAAACTGTTCTCACTGATAAGATTGATTAGCCAGGAATTAGTTTGCAATGTATTTTTTTTTTGTCAAGTGATTAATTATGCTTATCTTGATCTATAGCTACAGATACATTTTAAATAATGAATCATCTTTAAACTGTACCCACTGACATAATACAGACACAGCTTGATGCTTAATTTTGTAAGTTAAAGAAGAAAATATAGGCAAGAGAAGAAAATTCCAACAAGACTACTTTTAGATTTGCACTTCTTCAGACGGGTCCTATATTTCAATATGAACTGAGGTTATGCATCCAACAGCAATCATAACAGTTGATTAATAACAGTTCATTCAGTTAATAACACAAATGTTGCTGCATGAAGCTCTAGAGATGCTCAGAATGATGAGTGATAGATTAAAAAGGTGACAACTCCTAAGAAAGTGTTACTGTCATGAGGGCAGAGATACTCAAGTGGTCTTCAATTCTAAAATAAAACAATGTAATGAGAATCTATGGCAATAATCCAGACATTTCCAAAGGAGAATTCCTCACTCAAACTAAGCATCAAAAATAAGAACATTTCTTTTGAAGGGTCTGAAACAAAGCAAAAGGGTTTGTTTGTTTGTTTTTCCCCTAAATGACATGTCGTTTTGGTATCTATTATTATATTCAAAAGAGGAGTGACTGAATGAAATTCTGTGATCACACTGTAAAGACCAGTTACATGGTGATCTAAGAGTTCTTCCTGCCAATTCCATAAATTTCTGAATCAGGAAAATTGGATGGACAAAGTGAAAGGCAGATTTTGATCTAACACCGTGTTGCTGCTCTGGTCCTCTGTACTTGTCCTGTTTCCTCTGGGGGAGGACAGGGACAGGACTTGTGTCTGTCTCTGCTGTGTGGGGTGAGTGGAGAGGATCTGGTGAATGTCCCTTGCTGTGGGAGCACGTGGGGACACTGGAAGGATCTGAAGTTTTGTCACTTAATAAAGAAATTTGTTTCTGTGACTCAAGCAAGTCAGATAATCCTTAGCATCAAGTTAGCTCCAGCTAGTGCCCAACAAAAATGTGTTTTCCTGACCTCAGGTGACCACTGACTGAGGTGATGAAAGGCTTTTCAGACACTTGTGGTCGTTGCTGTAAGTGATGATGAATGGGTTTGTCAGGAACTAAACAGCCTGAGCAGATCCCACCTGCACCCAGCTCTCCAACAAATATGAGTTAATGATCTTTGCTCATTACTGACTTAGGCTGCCATCAGAAAGTCATCTCAGAATGGAAACAATCTGTAGCCCATCATCACTCAGTTTTACTCACACACACACAGGTGATGTGTCAGGATGATGTTCTAAAAGACAAAATTTAATACAGCCCAGTGGTTACTCTGCTCTAACTGCATGTTCTGCTGGCCAACTTTTCCTTCATAACATCTTTTTGTTACTTGCATCTCTTTCGTGATTGAATTTTTGTTGAACAGAATCTCACATAACAAATTTTAAGGTGCTTTTAATCCTTATGGACATTGATGTTCTAAATTATTATAATTCCTCTTAATTCTGGATAATTATATTCTTAATTACATAAGTATAGGTGACATCCTGTATATTACTGGAAATAAAAGTACACAGATAAAGCTGTCTTGTTCAGCAAAACAATGAAGCAGGTGGTTATAAACCCTAGATCAGGTTGAAAATCCCTGCTAGTCAGAGGCATGATGATAAAACAGTGGCTGCCAGCCAGGAAGCTCAAATAAGGAAGCTGATCTGTCAGCTGAACAGTGCACATGGTTAACCTTCAGAACCAAGTGCCAAAACTGAAATGATGAATCTTTGTTGAGTTGATTTTATTTTTCTGAATGAAGCTCACCCTGATTTTGCAATCTTTACTATCCATGGGAACATGGATAGTAAACATCTGTTTGTCTTGCAAAATCTTCATGTGAAATGAAGACTATTTCAAATAGATTTACTAAACATAGTAACAGGCTCCTGCTGTAATTGTTATTTTATTGTGGACAAACTGATTTGATTTTAAGCCTCTCTATTCAAAGAGATATTCTTACATATTTAAAATGTGTACTGACCACACTTTCAGTGGCTCATTGCCTGAAGTGTGCATAGCTTGCATGCCCTCCTCAGTCTAGAAGCAGAATATTTCCTCTGAGCTTACAGTACTGCCAGGACTGATGTTTTACAGCAGCCTCAGGAAAACTTGAAATGATTTGGCTGTGCAGTTACAATCCCACGTCCCTGCAGGAGCTGGCTCTGAGAAGATGAGGTCAGGGATGAGACACGCTGATAGCCAGGGCTTTGAAATTTCACCACTGCTGCTCCTGCTGGTCTAATTCTAAGAATAAACACTCTTGAGGGCTGTCAAACCACAGTCACTTTCACCAGTCTTACATTTTAACACCATGTGTTTATTTTCCCCCGGGTTTTTGTTTTATTTGTTTTTAAACCAGCAGTGGGTTTTGAACTATGCAGGCTGTAGAGAGAGGTAGGAACGTGCAGTTGTGTGTGTTCCTTGTGTGCACTGCTGTGGTGGCTTCTGAAGCAGCAATAAGTACTCTGAATTAGTTTGAAAAAACATTGATCTGATTCCTTTCATCCATATCTCCCAGCTGCTCTGCCTTTTGGGCTTTCTCTCAGTGGTTTTGTGCCCCTGTAAGTGGTAAGAACCACTTACTGACAGTACTGACTGCCAGTCAGAGGGAGAAAAGGAATCATGGATGTTTGGGCCTGACAGACAGAAGATGCTGCTCCAAATTGTACTGATTTCCTTAAATTAATGATCATCTGTCTTGTAACAGGGCTGGTAGCAGATTGGGATTGATATAAGGCACTGAAGGAGATGCTGAGAGTTGTTTTGAAAGAGATTTTCTGTGACACACTGGCTCAGTTTATGAGGTCAGGTGAGCTCTACCCAGCCTCTCTGGGGATTTGGGGTGTTAATGGACACCCCCAGGCTTGCTTCACATTGTTTACCCCAATAAATATACCCCAGCTTTTCACTCCACAGCTCAGGTATTGTTCTGACCATAGCTGAGAAACAAAGCCTGTGCCATCCCTTTGACAGTGCCAGGAGGAGGACAGAGAGTGATGAACAGCCTCCAGATTCTCACAGAGCCTGACCTGGGTACCAAGAAGCCCCAGGGGGAGGAAAATCAAAGAACTCACGTGGTCAGTGAACCTGAGTGGTGAAGCAGATGTGTGCAATCCTTGGCTTATTAACTAAGTTAGCTGTAATTAATGAGCTAAAACTAATTGGCACCCTTGGAAATTAGCAAGTATTAATTAAAGGATAAGAGAGCAAGGTCATGGAGATGCATCTTTTTGGATAATAGGAGCCTGCTCAGTATCTAGAAACACTGAGCACTACTAGATTGAGGATGTGGGAAAGAAATGTGTGGCTATAAACCATAGAAGTTGTTTCATTTGAAAATAACTTTAACTTCAAAAAGCTACTCAGAAAAAATGCAGCTCCTGAGAATGTGGACAGAATGACCAAAGCAACAAATCAGGCATCCTTTGGAGATGTTTTACTCCTTAAGTAATGGTAAGGATGGGTTAATATGGGAGATACTTCTATTGTGAGCTCCTAAAAACCCACGCCTGTTACAGGAAGAGCTGGAGCCAACTTCCAGAGCAGCCAATGATCTCTTCATCTGTAAAGCTACACAGTGCTACTGCAGTGCCTTTATATCAAAATATACACAGAAATATCTGTTATTTCCCCAAGCATCGTCCTTCATTCTGGGGACATTTTGTCTCACTTGGAGGATGGTAAATTTTGCTTCCTTTCTGTGTTTGCTCTCAATGGTCCTTACAGGGATCCCATACATTTTGGGATTGTCTGAAAACACTGGAGACTGTTGGGAGCCTTGCTGGCCTGGATGTGTGCCAGAAAATATATTGCTGAATCCTGAAATCACAGCATCTAAGATGATTGCTTCAACCCCCTCATCCCTTTGTTTTGGCTGAAACTCTCCAGTGCCCTGGAGGTATCTACTGTGTTTAAGTGGCTGGGAAAATAGAAAATAATAGCAGCTCATAGATCAATTATAACATAGCATGAGAAACTCAGCCACATGTTATAAAATTAAAATAAACCAATTGGATTTGTCTGCCTGAATTGTGAGCATTCATTGTGAGTGGGGGACAGCAGGACTCAGGCAAGTCTTACTTCCCAGTTCAGCCTGAAGGTATTAATCCTTCAACAGGCAAAAAAAAAAAAATCTTCTGTGGAAGATTTTCACTGTTTCAGAATGGCTGTTCAGTGGAAAAATCACTTGGTACAATTTCTTGGTACTTCCTGTCTTTTTTCAACAGACAAATGCCTATTTCTGTTAATTTAATGGCAAAACCTTCCTCCAAGAACTGGCTGGCTTTTAGGAGGAGGGCTTTTCTGATTGTGTTTTGTGGACACAAAGTACACAAATAATCCAGGTTTTTTCAGCCTCTGATATCTAATCTGACAAGAACACACTGTGCTTTGATTAGTTCTGTGCTGCTCTGTTATACATGAGATTATCTTCAGTTCATCATCTGTTGCACTGACTAATGACAATTACAACATGTGGAATAATTGCAAGTACTGGAGAGTTGTGATAGTTTTGTTGGTTTTTTTTTTCTTTTTGCATACAGAGTAAAGAACAAACAGCTTATACTGAAGAAGCAATTATTTCCTTAAACTCAGACATGCTCTTTGTTAGAAAATGCTTAAGAACTGAGCATGCAGATCTTGATGCACCCACTGGCTGGCTGGAGTAATCATAGTGAACCTCCCAAAAGAGTGTAACTCCTCAGGAATCACAGATTTGGATGTTGCCAATCAGATACCTGTTCAAAGAAGTACCTTGGAAAGGCTGATTCAGAAATGACTAGGTTTGCCAATTCTCCACTTCATAGAGAAGAAAGACATAAAGGGCTTACAGCACACCTTAGTTGTAAATATATCTTAAATTCATATTAGTTTACTTCAGGAGAATATTATTCTCCTAAAGGAAGAAATGCTACATACTGATTTAAAGGTCAGGAATTCAATTTTTCTTGTGAAATGTAAACGTTAATAGAAGATGAATTAATTAAAAACCTGTGATGCTGCAGAGAAATGTCCAAAAAAAAAAAAAAAAGTAAATGGCTTAGCCAGTACTTTGTCCAGGGACTGGGTCATAAAGGACAGTGTAAGGAACTGGTAGTTCAGGATCCCCCCAGTTCTGCCTCTGCCCTACTCCAGCTGATCCTTATCTTCACTGAGGGGACACAAAGTGCCCTGAGCAGATACAATTGATCAAGCTCTTCATGATTGTTGTTGGAAAGACTTTCAGTTGCTTTTGAAATGTTTGAGTTTGAATTTTTGGATTAGAAGCCAAAACCAGGCATATTTGGATTATTGTATTTCTATCTCTGATTGGCAAATCTGCACATTACCTTACACAAAAATTTCATTCTGGTTTAAAGTCTTCTGAACTTGAAACACTTTAAAATGTCATTGCATTGGCACATGTTGCTGGTCCACTGAGAATGAAGTAGCCTTGAATACACTTTCTAAGCTATGAAGCATAATGTACTTAATTAGAAAGATCAGAAGTATCTAAAATATCACTTTTCTCCTTTGCTTAAGGCTGTGATTCATGGCTCTTATCACTTGTAATTATAATTATATTCTCCACTCCTCCCTGTTGCTGGAATTTACTGTCTCTTAGGAAAGGCAGCAGATTGGTAATGGGCCCTTTCCTCAATCACTGGAGTTCACATAGTGATGGATTGAGATAAAATCGAAAGTTGATGACAATTCTGGTTGGTCCATTAATTTGCCAATTGCAGCAATTAAGAATAAAACTCATGCCCTTCTTTCTCTGGCTATTCAGGCAGAGCCTCTGATTCAGGGCTAACTGTGCCTCAGTCCCACAGAGCTTTTGGTAAAGCTTAACTTTAGTGTAAAAAATCCCAGTATTATATTTTGAAAGATTGAACTTTTGAACAAGGAAACACTTTAAATAATGAGAATAACATTTTAACAGTGTTTTATGTCTTGTTAGCATAATGTAGGATGACATCTGCAAAAGCTGCAAAAAGCTTCTTTATGCCCTGGCAAAATATCTATCGTTGAACAGGGCTCTCACATTGTCTAAACACATAAAATTCATCTTTCCATTTCAGTCTCAGTTGGAGCAGGAAGTTGAAAAGCAGAATTTTACCAGACAGTTTTCATAGAGGGTTTGCCACTGTTAAAAATAAAGGAACTTTCCTCTACTCCTGCCTCTAAATATTAGTTCTTACTTCATAAAAACCATGAATGTGTAAAAAATACAACCATGGAGCAATTATTTATGCCAGAAGTTCCCTACATTAGCCATTTCACAAGATGTCAGTATAGAATTATTAATACTCTTAAATTATAAAATGGGACTTGCTCCTAATCCTAAAGACAACAAAAAGCTTTTTAAATGATGGTTTGAGAAGGGAGGCCAAAATCAAGTCCTAAAGTCTTTTAAGACAAATATGGGGATTCTTGGTCTCTCCTGGTGTCCTGGCATAGGAGTAAAGTGGTGAAAATAAGGAACATTTTCTGCATGGAGGCAGACCAGGATCTGGTGGAGAAAAACCATTCCCTGGGCTCGGAACACAGAAGTGTTGCTTGTGATTTTCTCTCTCTCTCATGATGATTTTATGATCAGCCTAACTCTGACAGGTTGAGGCTGTGAAAGATAAGGTGCCCTGTTATAAATGTACTACATCTGCAGAGGCTTGAATAAATGATTTGCATCAACTGTACTGATGTTGCATCAAAAATTATTGCAGAGATTAGGAAAATAATGTTTCTGAACCTTTCAGCCCACCATGTGTGTGGGAAAATGGAAAATTTGCAGCTTTCCCATTAGCAGCCTAATGATGTTTTTATGAAAGCAAATGAAAGAAGCAGAGCTATGTGAGGTGGTGGTTCCAGACTCATTACTCAGGCTTTGTTCTGTAACCTTTCTGTAACCTTTCTAGACTGACTCTGACTTCCTCTTCCCTGCCTTTTTCTTTTTTTTTTTTTTCCACTCCTCCCCTCCTCTTTCATGCTTTTGAACACGAGATTCTCTTCAGATTTTTAGTGTTTGTGGATTTGTGGCTTGCTTAGCCCATCCCTCAAGTCCTCAGGAACTTTTGAGAGTCTCCAGAAGTTTCATGGGGAGTACAGCTGCTGTTGATTGAGATTCTTTAACAGCTTGGAGGAGAGTAATTTATGACATCAAGCCAAACTATCTAAGACTTTTAGCAGGCAGGATGAACCACGTCCTTTTCTGATATGAATATTGACTATAACCCATTAAAGAGAAAATCATGCAGGGAAATAAAGAGAGGTACCTCCTACTATTCTTGGTGTGCTCAGAAGAGGATCTCTCACAGAAAGGCAGAACCATGCAAGGAGGATTTTCTGGGAGTTTCTTGCATTTGTAACTCTAGGGGTCATGTTCCAAACATGACGCAGTAAATGAATTATGCTGACAGTTTTCTCAATTTCTCAATGATAAAATTAATAGCATCAGGCTCAGAACCATGAACTACATGACAGCTACACAATGTTAGTGATCTGGTGAAATCAGCACAGCTCCTCTGTCACAAGGCACTGAATGTAACAGATTTTGTGCATTGGCTGGGGAAACCAACACAACACAGGAATAAGGAGTAAAATAAACAATAACCTGGGGATGTATTTGCATAATCTCTTAGGTATTCCAATTTTTTTTAATAGTGTAGCTGCCAATTAATCCTTGTAGTAGAGCTGACTGCTAATTTATAACTTGGTGAAAGTCTGAGTTGATGGAGCAGAAGTTATGATCCAGTACAGGGAACACTTACAGGAGCACAAGGTTTGATTTTTCTGCCACTATTTATTGCTTTCAATACAGATCTCTTCAACAGATCTCTTCACTAAAATAGCAAAGAGGTGGAACATAACTGTAATTGGTTCCTGTGTGGTTCTCACGACAGGAGGACTGTGCCATATGGACTGTCCAACTACAGAGGCAGCTTCAGAGGCAAAAGATCCACAGGCCAGACCCGGAGCGTGGCGCAGCCCTCGCCCCGGTGCTCCTGTGCCGACGCTCACGACAAGCAGTGCTTGCAGTTCTGCAGGAGGATGCAGGACAGAAGGAGGTGAGTGTCTCTCCCAATCACTGCAGCCTGGCCACATGACGAGGCCATGGCATGGAGATAAATTAATCAAGATGCATTTATCAAGAGGAACTGATGGAAGGTATTGATTTGAAATGAAACTCCCCTCTGCAGTTGTGGTGGGTTAACCGTGGCTATCAGCCAAGCACTGATGTTTGTTCACTTCCCCTGCAGTGGAATGGGGGAGTGAACAGGAAGAAAAAAACAAGAAAACTCCTGTGTCATATCAGAGTTTAATAAGTGAAGAGGCCAGAGCCAGCCAGTACTGCTTGGAATTTTCTTTTTTCTGTTTCATTTTATGATGTGATGATTTTGAAACAGCAGATCTGTCCAGTTAGAAGCATGCTGAACATTGCACTGTTCTGGAATGTTTTATGCAGCCTAACAAAGAGCATAAAATTGTCATTTAGTCTGTGTTCTCATCAATGTCTAAAATTGTCATTTTAAACATTGATGAGAACACAGTGACAAGTTTAGGCAATCTCTATTCTACAGAAATCATGGATCAATGAAAAAGGCAGAGGAGAAAGACCAATGCAGGGAAGAGGAGCACAATTTTGTTCAGTAGCACAGAGAGTCTGGAGGATTCTGAACAATCAGGTACGTTACAGATGCTTAATGTTAAAAAGAAATATGCACTTTCTATAAATGTTCTTTGTACTTGCAGAACCCTTAATTCTTGCAACTGAATATTATCACTCCTTCCTAAATTAAGGACAGAATTTGGCCCATGAGTTGTTTGTTTTTGGTTTTTTTTCTAATTTAATTTTTAAAATTAACTTTTCTATACACAGAACTGCTGCAACCTTTCTTCTGCTGATGTATCTCCTTCAAAAGTTGGATTATTTGGCTATAAGCCAATACATATTTTGGCTTTTTTTTTTTTTTTTTTAGGACAAGGGCTGTCCCTGTCTATCATGTTTTTCCCCATTTAGCACTGCAGCAAATTAAGCTACACATCCCAGTGCAGTGCTCCAGTAAAAATTGAAGTGTTAAGGTAAAGAAAGAGGAAAAACTTTGTGGAAGAAATATCTGGAGGGAAAAGTAAATCTGCTTTTGATGTCAGGTATGAGGAGGTTACTGTGACCCAGTAGCCAATTTCAAATACTGCCACTTCTAAAAAAGTCACACCAATACCCCACATTTTTTTGCTATGAGGGGAAACCCTTGGATTACAAGTCCCCAAGCTGAATTTATTGCTATGATTATTTGAGCAGAGCTAATTAGAGAACTGTATAGAGCTCATTCTGTACACATAACCAAGGGGGCAACCACGATTATCTCAGGTAACAGGGACTTACTGATGAATATTCAACAATTTGGTTGTATTTCTTTGTTGGTGTGTTTTCTTTAAAGCTTTAACCTTTATTTGCTGGAGCTCAGAAACAAGAACTTAAACTACAACTCTCCCTTGAGATGGACAAACTTGATGCTTCAGTGTGATGCCAGTGGAGAATTCAGCAGCAGGCAACACTTCCATTTAAGCAGTGCCACTCTGAGGGCACGGGAACCTGTATGAAGAAGCTTTTCTCCCCTCGAGAGAGCCTCAGAAAAGGATAACCTTTATCATGTAACCTGGCAGGGAATGTATCACTATTGAGGAAAACTTCAAAGGCAGACCCAAACTTCAGCAATGCAGAGCTTCAGGAAACGTTTTTCTCTGTGATTTAAACAAGAATAGAAACTGTTCCACTCCCTGCTTGCTCTGTGTCTGAAGAATCCATCCACAGCTCTGTGCAGGCAGCTGCAAGTGGAGAATTTGGAGAGTTAGAGGGAGATTGCCTCTACATCAGTTCTCATCAAGAATAAACAGATAAAAAGTATTTCTCTTGTTAATGTATGCAAGCCTGAATCATCATATTGTAACTTTGTGGCAGATGTTTAAATGACAGTATCTATGCAGAATAAATATGAATGGCTAATATAAATATTATTATAAACTATAGCAAGTTAAGAGTATACATTGAGTATTCAATAGATTACCTAATTTAGGCACAAGTTATTCCTGCACTTGGAAGTTCCATTCAAACACACTTACAGTGATTATTTGGGGATGCACTGTAGTTGGTGGACAGAACTTCAGTGATTCATCCCAAAGAATTTTCCTACAGATGCAAGGGTAGGACTGAGGAACTTGATGCCATCAGAGTAATTTCTGTGCTGGCCATTTGCTGTCCCAGGCCCCGACAGGTCACACCCACAGCACATCCCCTGGGCTTTGCCAGTGCTACAAATCTCACCTTTATCTCTCCATTGAAAGCACCAAATAACCCAGAAACTTGGCAATAAGGATTAAATCCAACCCTGGACATTTTTCAGTGTAAATGATTTCTTCAGAAATTATGGACTTCTTTTTGCTACAAGGATGCAAGAGTAAGCAAAAGAAAGAGTAACTTTTGCAAATCCTGTTTTATATTATTTAAAAAGAGAGGAAATCCCTTACTTGTGACAGTACAAATTTTTTTTTGGGTTTACGACCTTCATGCAGACTTTCCCCAGGGCACAAAGGTTAAACTATAAATCCATGTTGTTAAATTATATTTTAGAAGAAGAAAGATGGAGACCAAAAGAAAAGTGAAAAGAAATCAACAGTAAAAATTTCTATATAGGGCTTAAACCAGTGATAATAGTTTTTGTTCAAAACAAGAAAGGGAGGTCTTTGCCAAAACATATGATATATTTTATATATATGTGGATATATTTCATAAATAAATTATTACAGTTATAAAATTAAATATATCTTTCAGTTATTGCATTTGTATCAGTTTCTTACTTGCTGTGTAACTGATTTTGTACATTTATAGAAAATAGATTATTTATTGTATAAAACCACTACACTTACTATTTTTCCATATTCTTTTTTTAAAAGACATTTTATAGTTTTGGGTTTTTAAAAAAGAATCAGGCTTTGTTATGAAGATTGCTTAATGTTCCTAATGTTCCTTTATGACCAAAACCTGGAAATTTCTTCCCCCCTCGAATCCCTCCACCCAGGTCAGGCAGCTTGCTGCCTTTAAGAGGTTGATAATTCTCCTGACAGTTTGGGAATTGAGTAGGAGAACAGAATAACAAATTCTGGTAGTAATTATGCATAAAAAGTGATGTTTTAATTTAGTGTTCCTTCTGCTATAAATGTAACTCTCAGTTGTTCCCCAACCCTGGGATAAACAAGTCAATAGTTATTTGTCCTTTTTGTGGAAAATGTCCAAGGTGTTCAGCTCCAGTCCCAAACACATCCCAGTGCTGAACAAGCCTTCAGAGCCTCCTCAACTCAGCTTTTACACAACCTGCTCAGCCTGTGTTTGGAATTCTCCTGTCCTCCCCCATGTGAATTCAATGTAAATGTTGCATTTGAAGATGAATTCACACTTTCCCCAGTCCCAAATGCTTTAATTTAATTTTAAACAATCACCAAAAAAAAAAAAAAAATCTAACTGGGTTCTTTCTTGAC
This sequence comes from Chloebia gouldiae, assembly GCA_003676055.1. Taxonomy (NCBI): domain Eukaryota; kingdom Metazoa; phylum Chordata; class Aves; order Passeriformes; family Passeridae; genus Chloebia; species Chloebia gouldiae. The sequence continues at coordinate 68,189 of QUSF01000056.1, forward strand.
ATGGGGGCGGATTTAGTCCTTAAGTGGTGGGCTAGAGATGTTACTGTTGTGTTTTCTCCTTAGGAAAGAGAAATCCCATTTTTTTCTATATGAATTCCACATTGAAGTAGTTTGGTTTTGGGGACTCTGGTGCCAATGTACCAGTTAATGTAAAAATCAGTCTGTTGTGAATACAGCAAAAGAACAAAAACGAGAAATAATGTTGTATCAAGCTCAGAAGAGGGAAAAGTTAAATGTAGATCTTTCCAAATAAACCTATAAACCCCAGAATTTACCTGAAAGTGGTGTGTGCTGGATTCTAGCTTTGAACAATCATTGTCCCATCTGGGAACAGTTAACAACCATGAGACAGTTTTTACCTAACTTCATGTTTGTAGAAAATGTCACCAGTAACATTCCTCATTGACTCACTTTGCCTAATTTTTAATTTGTACTAGAAGGTGTTAAGCTAGTGTGAAGTACAATTCTACAAAAGTTATACATAGAAATAAACTCATATACAACTAATATATGTTTTTAATTAAGAAACAACTCTTAAAATCTGATAAATCATAAAAGGATTATTTGCAAAATGTAGAATTAAAGGCTCTTTCATCTTTCAACATGTAATGTTAGCATAGTTAGATATCCTCAGAATCACTCTTGCTCTGGGATATTATTTTCAGGACACTTGTATTTTTACTTTTGTAACAAATTAGTTCCAGTTCTTATTCTAATCAATGTAAAACCATATGTGTACAAATCTGCTGTAGCTCTGTCATAGTTCCATAGCATTCATTCTAATTCCCAGTACTAATAGTTCAGTTTTGTGTTGTTAATAACCATATAAACAATAAATGACCAAAAGCAAAAAAAAACCCAACAATCTAGAAAGGAGCTTTGGAAGAATTTAAGTTTTTATCCTCAACAGAGGAGGAAGAGAAGAGTTGTGAGTGCAGCTCCCGTGCAAAGGGCTGTGAGGGAGAGGAGAGGCCCATTTTGTTCCCTGTGTCCCCTGAAGGAATTACAAGGAGCTCAGGGCTCCCAGCAAAGCCCTTCAGGTAACCATCAGCAGGAGAGGGGAAGTGCCATGGAGCAAGGTCTCCATCCCCACCTGCACCTCCCCTCTTGTGTGTGCCTTGTGACAGCCACAGAGAGCCTGGCAGGGACAGCCTGGCAGGGACAGCCTGAGAGGGCACCAAAGCTGGAAGGGGCCGTGTCCTCCTCCACTGACTGCTCCCATCCCCAGAGCAGAGCTCGTCCCATTCCCTGTCCTTTACAATAAATGGCTCCTTGTTGCTGTGCCTGCTTTTGGGGACACCATTCTGCTGATTCTGGTCCTCCCCACGTCCAAAATTCTTGTAATGCCTGGAAGCCAAGTTTATCTACAGATCTTTCTCCTTTATTTCATCCCTACATTGATCCCCCACTGGCACCATCCATCGTTCACATGTACTCAGATGCTGTTTTTAGGAGCTGGTTGTCTGAACAGCCAGGCAAAAATAACTCTGCTGTGACAGATAGCTGAGGACAATCATGACAATATGATTTAAGACACCAAAATAGTTTGTCTTGACAAAAGTAAAAGGCAGGCTGACTTAAGACTGAGTAATGTAACTAAAAGTTATCATTAGAAAAGGAACAAATTCTATCCATGTGAGCATTAAATCTTTCAATCCACAGCTTGAAATCTATTGGAAGAGTAATCAAGGAAAATTGCAAACAGATGACTCTGGAAACAATGTTTGTTTTCACTACTAGAGTTTTACAATGCCTAATATATAACCTGATCCGGAGAGCTTTATGCTACAAAGAAATGTCAGGATTGAGAGATGTAAAATGCTAAGCAAGTTAAACACAGCATATTGCACCCTCTGTTTATCTTGCAGTAGTATCTTCCAAACTTTGCTTAAAAGTAGATTTTAAGCAGTAGTTTGATTTCCGAGGTTTTCAGCAGTGCTTTAGAGGAGAGATGTGCCTTGATGTGCACATTAAAGCTCTGTGCAGAGGGATCCATGCAGATTGTTGGTAGCACAACTGAACTTTCAGAGAGGTTTGGGATGAGGTTCAAGCCTTGACTCCTGTTTTGCCATGGGAAACACCTCTCTGAAGCCTTTTGCTCTTACCACTAGCCTAAAGTGGCCCCATCAAACACCCCTCCCCTTATCTATGTCTTCTGGATTAGTACCATCATTTTATTTCAGTAGGATCCATTTTATAACAGATCAGGTGCTGGCCATTTCCTGAACTCACCACTTTCAGAAATTAGGGAGTTGTGAGGTCTAAAAACTCCTTGTGCACCTCTGTGTTACTTTAGGGATCTAAATATCTTTTCCATGTGCTATCAGTGGTCATTGGTAAGTGGATACCTTGGCTCACACTTCCTGCAGATGTCTGCAGCAACAAAAATGGAACTGACTGAAGTTCGAGTCCTTTAACAATAAAGATTAGAAGCCTTTGACATTCAGACTCCACTTTCCCCATAAATATAAAAAAAAATAAATCCTGTATGGAACAGATAATGTAGACACTAAAGGGCCAACATGTTAAAAAATGAACTAATTTTTGAGAAGGAGAGTTTCCCTTTTACCTGTTACAATGGATATTCTATCAGAGCACATTTCTGCTAAAGCTGTTTCTCAGAGTGTGAAACAGCTCTCCCTTAGGTTACTGAGTATTTATGTGTTTTATTAATGGTACTTTTGTCACAACTTTCCAGTAAATCTTTGCTCTACTGCAAAAAAAAAAAAAAAAAAACCTGTAATTTTTTTAATAGCTCATTTTGATTTAGTCATCCTGTTTTTACAATTACTCCTTTCACCCTCACCACAAAGAACTGACTGAATTTGGAAATGTTTTAGTGTCTCACTGCTTCCCTTTGATGTTCCAGGCCTGGCAATCTGTATTGCTCTAGAGGAGAGCTGCCTTCACTTACCACTGCAGGCCATCAGTTATGCAAATACTTCCAACACAGATGTGATTTTTGTCATTAAAAAATAAATGTGCAAACTATTGTAGCAATATAAAATATATATTGAATGGCTAGTGCATGAAGTGAGCTACAAAACTACAGAAAAGCAGATGTAAAAATCAAAGCCCAGAGGCTCCATTAGAAGATTCCTGGAACTATTCATATATTTATTCAATTCTGATATGATGCGTTCCCAAAGAGATGGCTTTTAAATCTAGTCTGTTTCACCATATCTATCACAGAAGAGGAATCCATTCATTTCACAATGAAGCCAGTTTGTGGCTCCTTCTGGTGTCAATTTGGATAGTCATGGGTCAGCTAAAGGTCACATTTTCAGTGGTTTTAAGACACTACAACTGAGAACCACATTAAACCAAAGTGTTTGAATTCTTAAATGTAAAAAATTTTCTTTATACAAAACTGCTTATGAATGAATACATTCAAAACACCTGTACCAGGTCCCAGGGGTTGTCTTTGAGTAACATTCTTCCTCTAAGCAAAGTTCCAAAGAGCTTGGATACTCTGTATTTGCAGGAGCACAGAAGGAAAATGAAAACTGGAGGAGAGGAAATCCTGCACCAGAGTTCAACAACCCCCGAATCATAGTTCTGATTCTGCTATCTTGCTATGGGATCTTGGGTAAATTACTCAGGCTCTTATTGCAGACACTGACACAAGGGCAAGACCCAAGGCTCTGTTTGTGTTAAGATCCCTACAGAGCCAGTTCCAAGCCATGCTTCTCTCTAAGTAACATTTTTACTTATAAATTCTTCTGGTCATCTTTGAAAACATGTGAAGGATCATTGTATTTTGGTGGAACTGTCATTGCACCTCTGATTACTTTCAAAGAATTGATCAGCTACTGCCTAGCAGAAACAAAAGTCCCTGAAATACTGCCATAAAGTACACAGAGGGGCATGCACACAGCCAGCAGTGTTTGGTCCTGGTGGTGATTCAGAGCAGAACCAAGGCATAGCAAAGGTCGTGGCTGCCTGTGTACTCAGGCACACACTGGCTGCTTGAAACAACCCAGTATTGCTTTGGCTGGTTGGCTCCAGCCCCCCTCGTGCCTTTGAGCAGAAGGGTCAGAGACACTTTTAAAAGAACACTGACATGTTATCAGTTAATTTAAACTGAGGAACTATAGCATTAGGGAAAAACCTGAAGAAAACTAAGTAAGGGGCATGAAAAACTCACTGGCAATGCACATTCCCTGCAAGAAGCCCCAAAATCAAACTAATGTCCATGGTGTTCACTGTGTCCAGGTGCTCAGAAACGTCTCAGTATTGCTCCTGCTGCTGGGACCAGGAGTAATTCAAATGCACATCCCACCTGCTTGTGTGCATTCTCAGAGGTGCCCCTTGGTGTAGAATCCTGCACATCTCCTTAGGGGCAGCCCAGGACATGGCACCAGCCAGGCTGTCCCACCCTGTGCTTGCCAGGGAAGAGGACAGCGTGGCCACCAGGCCCTGTGTCAGGACATGAACTTCCAGCACTGTGATGCCCAAGCCAAGGATTCCTGTCAAGGGCGTTTTACTGAACCAGGATTTATTTAATTGATGTTGCAAATGCTTTCTTCCAAGTATCACAGGGCAGACAGAGCACACATGTTTTACCAGTTACAAGCACTGCCTTCATAACAGTTCTCAAAGCCTTTATTTCTATATAAGCAGCATATATGATTTATTTTATTTAAAAAGACTATGTCAGTTGCCGAACTCTTTCTACTGTACCTGTCTCACTGTGTGAAAAATAACAATTTCAAAACAAACACTGCTTATTGGAAGAAAATGTTTTTCTTTTCCAAGGAAACCTCTTTCTTAATTTTCAAGAAATGCTGGTAAAGAAAGAACATGGCATAGCTATAGTGTCTGAAGTGAGAGGCCTCCAGCATCTGCATCTGCTGCATCATCTCTATTGCAGCAAGAGGAGCTTCAGTACAATCTTTCAACAACTCATTTTTTCCCCTTTTTTTTTGCACAGCTGCCAGCATTCTTATCATGTGTCTTTCCTCAATTGGCTTGAATAAAGTATGACTTTTTTTTTAAAGCAGTGCTTTTATAACGGGGTTGTCTAGCAATCTGAACTGGAACCTCAGCCATCCAGAACATATCTAAGTTGTCAACTCCTGTTTTTCAAGTGTTCCTCTGTAAACAGTGAGTTGTTTACACGCCAGTTTTTGTGCTTCATCTGCTTCCCCTACTGCAGATTCCATTGTCTGCAGATCTCACTTCTGGAAAACAGTCTTAAGGTGTTTATCAACTATGATTTTCACTTAAAAGCCCCAGGAACATTTCATGTTGTACAAAATACCACAACACTGATTTCTTGAAAAATTCTATAAATTTTTCATTTTTCTGTCAAAGTTGTGCATATCAGCTCAATCCCTCATGACTAGTAACCATAATAAGGAATATGATCACTTGATATATTGGTAGCACTTGAAGTGTGCTTTTAAAAACCAGCTGGTTTAGACACAGACCCATTAGAAAGATATAATTCCCATTATTTATTCACATTTTCTGTTACCAGAATCATATTAATGGTATTGGAATTGAATCATTCTTCAAGTTTCTCAAATACAAAACATTCTTCTAGAAACTACACAGACAAACCCAGTTCTGCTGTCCATTGCTGTATTGTGCCTCTTCTGTACAGACAGACCTTGCTCAAAGTCAAGCTGTAACATGAATAAAAAGCTGCCTTTTAGGTAATTAAGGAGAGGAAATCCTATGTGACATCATTCAAAGTTTATTACAGCACTAGGAACACTAAGCCATTAATCCTTTGAAAACAGGTTTAAAGCAGTCTGTCATGTACTTATATCCTTGTAAATGAACCTTTTATTCAAATATTGTTTTTTCTGTTATTTCCTCACATATTTACACAATTCTTTCCTTCCCCCCCCCCCCTTAGAAAGTCTGGGTTCTTCAGAGGATTTTGGTAGAAACAAGGAGGCTGCCTTGAGTCATGACAAACACTGGTGGATGGGTGATTTTGGACAAACCTGTAATGGAACTTTCTGTTGCCTGATGATCTGCTTGTACTGAACCTGGCATTCAAGGATATCTAAGATTATTAACTCAGCCAGACATCTGTCAAAAGGGTCATAAGGAGAAGAAAGTTTGAAAAGTTCAAACACTCACAGCACTTGCCTAAAAGGCAGAAATTTGCTTTCTACAGGAAGCCAAAAATGCCTGGAATTTCAGAAATGTGCCAGACTAAAATAAAAATGTAACACGTTACCTAACTAAACAGCTTTTTATGCAGGCCTTCCCACCTAAAAATAGTAAGTCCACATCAAAAGTATAATAAAATAAATCCATTTCTGTTACAATTTCATAGAAAATGGCATCTCAGTCAATGTAAAGGAAGAAATTTATGGTTGAGATTCACTGCCAAAAGTATCTAAGCTTGGGGTTTTTTTGAAGCAGCCAGAGACTTCACTCTTGTCATTGCCCATAAATACAAAATGCCTCTGTCACTGTTTGGCCATCTATGTCTTGGCATTTTCACACTCTACCTTCCCACAGGTAAAACATCTACCCTCTGGAATTTTCTTTCTTGGAAGACAGGCAAATTCCCCCCACCCGGGGTGAAATGAAGTCCCATGGGAGACTTGACTCCTCATTGACACCAAAAATCCCTCTACGATGCAGCAGAAATATTGCAGGGAGTCTTTGCTGTCCCAAAGCTGTCCCAAAGAACGATTCATGTGAATAAAATTTCATTTCTGTTCTCCTTTGTCCCTTTCCTCTGCCACCACCACTGCAGGCAGGTGGCAGTCCTGGGTTTGATTATGGAGATTTATGTATTGTACTCGTGGAGAAGTCCTCATATGGGAATGATTTGTGATTCATGAATGATCTGGACTTAAATGATTTAGAGGTTGGTCCAAGAATATTTGCACAACTATCCAAATGCTTGTGTAAGTTACTTTCACACACTGTTCCATACCACTTCACATCTTCTGCTACATCTTTTTTGCATGAAAAACCATCCCCCCTCCCCAAATTACTGAAGGTAATGCAAAGTCATTTAGATTTAAACTATAATACCTGACAGGCAGGTCATGGTCTGTAGCTGTCTAGTAATAAAAGCTTCTTAGTAATCTGAAGTCTTGATCTTACATAAAAAAATTTGGAACACTGAAGTTTCTGGCTGCGTTGCCTTCCATAATTGTTCCGTATTTTTCATCTACTTATATTAATTTAAAATACGTGACTTTTTTTGAAAATCCAACTTTTGTAATTCTTGAAGTTTTAAGTGGAAATTTGAAAAACTGGGCAGGGATGTTAAATACCCAAATTACTTTTTTTCATCCTTACTTTTATTCTGTAGAGCAGGACAAAAGTAATGACTGCATTTCATTTTTCTATGAAGGTCAGTCATGTTCAGATACAGTTGTATGGTGTGTCCAGCCCTTAAAGCTTCACTCAGTTGTTTTTGTAGCACACCTCACCCTCAGAATACTCAGTGATAGTCATAACATGTATTGGAAACAATGGCACTCCTCCAGTACGTAAATGCAATTTTTAGCAAAGATACACAGAGGAAAGCAGAAGTGGCTGTTTACTTTTGAAATGCTGCCAGGAGTGAACCTATTTATGTCCCTTGGGAACTGCAGAGATTCTACTGTACAGCCTGGGAGAGCAGGATTATCTCACTCTTACATCCCAGAGTTTACCCACAGCTCTCAAAACATTGCACAGAAATCAGTGTCAGCCCTTCTGTTTCACCAACAACCAACAGAGGCTGTGAAACAGGCAAAGCTTTCCCCAGGTTCACCAACTGGAAACCAACCCCTTTCCTCACAAAACTGTTCCATCTCTGAGGAAACTGCAGCTTTCTGGGGATGATTTTTTTTTTTTTTGGGTGCGGGGCAGGTTGGAGGGTGTTTATTATGTAATATCTTTCAGAATTCAAGTTCAGCTTGCAATATTGTGTGTGTATCCAGCCTCTCTTGAACGCAGTTAGCAAAGAGCCACAAACACTGTCAAGGCATGGGAAAAACGCTGCTCTCGAGAAGTGCATGTTCAGAAGAATAAACAAGAGCCTGTCATTACTCATCTGCAGAAGCAGAGGACAAAGGGAAGTAGCTGCCCTGAGGAGCTTTGTTAGCTCCCAGAGCAGAATTTTATGCCTGCAAATGTCCCTTAGGCATAGAGCTGGTGGGTTCTGTACCGACAGCACTTCCACAGCCATGGGGTTACACGGGAGCTCAGCAGGAGGAGCAAACCTGAGCAAAGCAGGAATTTATCCTGGCTCAGTGCCATCAGTAACTTCTATTCATGTTGTTCAGGCATTTTTACCTTATTGGTGATTTCCATGAAAGAATCTTTCCCACTCCAGGAAAGAGTATCTACCATATCTAGCAAAAGTAGTTCCCTAAATTTTAAATAACACAATTTCTAAGGCCAAACACAGAACCTTGTAGTTTTTTCACTGAACACAGTAAGATTTAGACATCACTAATTAATTTATTTCCTGAGCAACCTCAACTGGAAGGGAGGACCTGCGTTTATAAGTACTCTTGATAAAACAAATACATCTCTGACATTCAGTAGGAGTGAGATGACCTTTCTGGAAGAATACATTTGAAATAAAGCAGCTGAAATTGCTTGCACCCCTTACACATTTGAGTACCAAAATTTATGTTCAGGTTCAGTCCAGACTTGAGAATTACGGGGCAAAAATAAAAATGCAATTATAATTAGGATAAAGGAGAAAAAAACCCCCAAAACTCTACATCCTGAAAAGGACTGCAAAGGATGCATTTCCCAAAAAATGGACTAACAAAGCCCAAACTTTCAGTTTCCTCCTCTTTTTCTACCTAGGAAGCTAAAAGTATACAAATTCAGTTTTTATATAGTATTGTTATGTACAAGTTTGGGGTTTTTTTAGGAATGTGAAAAGAAGCCAGCATTTCTTCTCTAGCTTCATGTTAAAAAAAACCAACCAAACCAAAAAGTGTTGGCTTAGTTACTAACACGGAAATGGGAAAGGGGAAAAGGGCACATCATCCCATTTGCAATCATGTTACAAGAGCATCCAGGCCATTCCCAACACACACACACACACATACACCTATTCTGAGAAAACCTTTGTTGTTTAGTATCCAATAAACAAGAGAGTGGAGCAGGAAAGACACACAGAGGGATGGGCCCAACCAGCAGCCCAGAGCATGAATTACCGGAAACAAAACTACTGCAGCCAAAAGCAAATTCCTCTTTGGATCCTGCAACTTGCTGGTGACATTCCCCACTCCTTCAGCCCCCCAGCCTTCCCTGTGGCCTCTGGAAGCAGCAGAGACTTCAGCTGCTGTGTCACTCGTGTGGGGGACAGACTGCAAGCAAAGTTTAACAGAGGAGAACACCCACATCACACTGCAACTTTGTCATTCCTGTTCCCACCTACTCATCCTCTTCCCGTCTGCTTTGGGGGAGGAATAAGGAATTATCTACAGCACACAAATAGAAATAATCCTTTAGTTGCATTTTCCAGCCATTATTCTGATGATTACAGAATTCCTGGCTGAATTCCTGGCATCATCATACCTGGTAGAACTAAATCTAGGGACAGCACTGATCCCCAAAGTCACAGATCACAGCAACTCCACAACTGTTTTGTTCTAGTGCAGCAAAGCAGCTCTTCCACTCAGAAGTGTAATGCTCCCAGGCCTCACACTGCCAGTACTCTGAGGGTTTGGGTTTTTTCAAAATAGAAAAAAAAAACTCAGGAAACAGCCACTTCATCTGCTCTTCTGAGCCACTCTCTTTTTGGCCTTTCTTTAATGGTGAAGAAGAGAGCGATGAGAAAAATGGGGAAAAGGAAGAAGGAAAAAAGTGTCCATCATACACTTTTAAATTATTATAAACTGCTTCAATTAAGGAAAAAGTATTTTTTTAAATAGTAAGGCCAGGAGAAACCCTGCTTTCATCCCTCAGGTGCAGCAGGGGAGCTGACTTAGTCCAGATGCAAACATTTGCTCCCATAGCAGACAAAAGCACAGGCAGACAACATCCCAGTACTGGTTTGTGCTCATGGGCTTACCAGTAAAGACATCTGGAATAGAACAGTTCAGAAATTAGGATTTTCAGTCACTGTGTAAACTTTTTAGTGAGTCCTGTTATTACATACAAGAAGACTCCATATGTCCTGCTTTGAACCTGAGCTTATTAAAATCCAAGAACGACCTAAAAATTGAACATACACCCTTGATTTATTGCCTTAAAAAAAGTTTATATTGGGAATTGCTAGTTTTTAGTATTTACAACAGTTTTTTCAGTTATTTCCTTATTTCTGCAGGATTCTCAATATGCCTCCCCACATACTTACCTACATGTGCATTCCATATGTGCTTCCTTCCCTTCTCCAATGTGATTAGTGCAGTATTTTTTCTCTTTCTGTCTTCTAAATACAGAGCTATAGGATTACATATTGTTGGGCTTTAATTAAGATGTAAGGACTGGTGTCATGGACAACCATGACAAGGAAACATTTATCAGAAACCAGGATTAAGATTTTGATATTTTTTTGTAGCAAAGCTGGGATGTGGAGTTTTGATGTTGATCCACCCTGGTCTTTGACACCATTCCTGACTTCCCATGAAGAGCTCCCAATCCCTTGCAGATTTAAGGAATTAGTGCTGCAGAGCGTGATCCTGGTCTGATCCCCTGTTCCTGTGTGGTGCCCATGAGGAAAGTGATCCACACCCTCTCTGTGCTGTGGTGGTGCTCTTGGCACAAAGCAAAGTCAAGGACAAGTGCCAGAAGTGCCACACAGCCCCACTGTCTATGTGTCCAGCACCCAAACCTATCCAGGAGAAATCCTTTGGCTGCTGCTTTTTTCTCTTTTCATCTCTTTTTTTTTTTTTTTTTCCATGCCACAGTTACTGCCCCTACACCTGTGCTTAAACAGCCATTTCTGAGACTACATGGTGAACCAGACAGGTAAAAGGAAAAATGTTTCTAAATAAGCTGTATCATGTTAGATTACATTACAAAATGATCAATATTTTAGAGGAAACCTTTGAAAATCATCTGGTTCAATATCACACCTGTCTTAAAAGCTAGAGGAAATTTCAAGTTGCGATCAGGTTGCTCAGGACATTGCCCTGTTAAATTTTGAAAATTTCCACAGCTCCTCTCAGGCTCTAAGTGCTGTGACTGACCATCCTCACTTGGAAGAATTCTCCCTGCTGTCACCTGTCTGTCACTGGGCATTGATGGACCCCAAGGGCCACCCCAGCCCATTGCCTGCCAGGCATGGGGCCACTGGGCAGCCCCTGCAGCCCCTGCCCCAGGCTGGACAAACCCGGTGCTCTCAGGCTCTGCCTCAGGTTTGTTCAGCCCCTCAGGGCTCTGGCACTACCTGGCACTCTGTATGAGCTCAGCAGTATCTTCTTGAGCTTGGCTCCCTCTCAAGCACTAAAACATGATCCCACAAGTGAATACAGGCTACAACCACTTCCTTGCCCCCCCCCCCCTCCCCCGGCAGCTTTCCCTGGGCAGAGAGCATTTGGCTTCATTGACAGAAAGGAAGGAGCAGCAAAATTCACAAGAGTAGGGATGCCTAGAATGCGAGTTTCCACTGAGACTTAATTCAAAACTTAGTGAAAAATAACAGAATCTTTCTTAGCTTTACCCATTGTTCACTGAGATCCTCACTAGGGCCAAATCCCTCATGCCTGGGGCTTATCTGCATGAACACCTTTAACTCAGAAAAAGGTGCATCAAAGCAAAAAAAGTACTTTATAAGTGCTTTGATCAAAATGTGTCAAAATGAACCATTAGTCTTCTCTTAACCACAAATCTTACTTCCCCAAAAGGGGGTGGATTTTTCCCTAGGGATATGAAAGCCCTGTAGAAGGGATAGAAGGGATTTCTGCAGCTCTTTGTGTTGCTGCCATCTCGTAAGGTGGGAAATAACTGGGCACATTGGCATAACTACAGTGCAGTGGCTGGGATTGTGCCTGGCCACAAACTGAACCCAGGACACACAACACCACACTGGCACCAGAACAGCAGCAAAGAGCACTGATAGGTTTGGGGAACAGTACTGAAAGATGTGTGAAATAATCCCTCCTTTTTTTGCTGTACCCTGTCTAAAAAGAATGTTCAGCAAATAAAGAAATAGCCCAGAAGAACAATAAAGAAGGTGAAACATTATGCAAACGTGCTTGTGAGAGCAGAGTCAAAATATGAAGGTTTTCTACCCATGGTTTTCCATATTTTCCAGTCCTTATGCAGAATTTTTGGATTTATTGTGCAATGCTCCCATGTTATCATAGTCTCCTCTTTCAATCAAATAAAAATTAGACTAATCTTCCATTAATTTAAATTTAATTAATACTGCTCTCTCCTCTTTGCTGTGCTTACATGAATATGTGCATACCTGGTTTAAAGGATTGTCTACACAATTATTTCAAACATTTCTGCAGGCAGAGAAAAGCTGGTTTAATGTAAAGAACAGACAATGGAGGAGGACACACAAGACAACAATTGTCAGCTGTGTTTAAAGTGCAAAAAGAAAGGCAGCAATTGTTTTCTCTCTTGGCTACTTGAATAGCCTTAAATTACAACAAATGTTACTCAAGTGTTACTCATTGTTTCAAGGTTTCTTCTGATGAACTTGATGTCCATAAGAAAGTGAGCAAGGAAGATGAATCATAGGAGGATGAAGACAACAGAATCCCAATGATGCTGTGAGAAATTCTCTTTCTGGTACAGCTTCACTCTGCATTTTGCTCCTTCTGGGTCTAAAAGTGAATGTGGCCATCACATGTCAGAATGCTTCTCACACTCATGAGTTTACAAATAGCTTTTGAGTCACAGGATTTCTGACATGGAATAGGGAATTTGAAGATATCCACATTGTACTTCTCTCTTGCATGAAGCCTTTCCATTCATAAATGGAAAATGAACAAAAATTTCAGACTTTGGCTAATCACAATAGGCTTGTTAATCATGGAGAAGTCTAAAATAGGATCAGCTACAACACCAGAGCTTTAGAGACATCTCAATAGTCTTGGCTCCCTCTCAAGCACTAAAACATGATCGCACAAGTGAATACAGGCTACAACCACTTCCTTGCCCCTATAAGAAGTCAGATGGTTTAGGAATGAGCCATTCAGTGCTAAGTCTACTTGTTGTAGAAGATGTGATGGAAAACTGAAGAATTAATTGGAACTGCTGTGATTAAAAGGGTCTTTGTTTACACTCCTGGCTCACATCAGCTGCAGGGTGACTCGTGTGACAGTGGGGGACCAAACAGGAAGACACAGAGTCCTGATAGGTCACCTGAAATAATGGGGCAGTGTTTGCTGTGCATCTTAAGGATGTGTTTGCAGAACACATTTCAGAATTTCTTCAAACAGAAGTCCTTTCCCTCCCTGCAACACCAAGATGTGTGTAAATTTAAAATATTTCTGTGAGGTTCATTGAAAGCTGCTGTTCTCAGCAAAACCCAGTATTGCACAGGTAAACCCCATAAACCCATTATTTCCTTGGCAAACAATTCAAAGAGAAGATAGGACTTATTTATTTGTGTCAAGTCAGACTGTTTCACCTTTCATCTTGAAAAGAGATGGAAAAACTGATAAATGCAATCTGCTGAAGGAGATATTTGTGAATTTATTCTTCTCTAAAGCCACTGGGAGATTGGCTTTAGAGGTTGGAGGTTAATTTCAGAAGCATAATAATTAGACTTTTCAGGAAAAAAGAAGACCATAAAGTGATGAGCACTTAACAGGATTTTAAAGCAAAACCTCTGGTTGTAGTTCTGGTATTTTGTTCTTATACCATGCATCCTTTTTTTAAATTAGAAGGAATCATCAAATATATTAACTCACTTCAGCATTCATATAAATATTCAAAAGCATAATAAAAGACACTTAAGAACAGCACTTTAACATGTCTGCTGCAAAGCAAAGAACCACTTAAAAATAAATGCAAATGCTTAAAAATGGGTAACAGAAGAAACAGTGCCCATAATAAGCTTCAAAGTAAACAGAAATTATTTATGACACTGTAATTTATTGAGAGAATTTCAGAACCAATCAACAGGTCACATTGTCTCTTCATTCCTAAGTATTGGAAGACATTAATTGAAAAATTGTGCCAGAGAGAGATAAACTTCACACAACGTCAAATAAACTAGCAATGAGGAGTATTGATTTTTTACTAGTACATAATCTCTCCCTTTTAAAACAGTTTTAAACACACAAATGTGTTAGCACCTTGAATAATGAAATACCCTCCTGATAGCTGCATAAAATAAATTAAATTGGATGGCATAGGTAGGCCTTAGACCCACATCTCTCCCCTCAGGAAGTTTCGAAGAATGATACAGGAACATGTATTGTATTTTTGTTTCCCAAACAGGTAAAGAAAGGCTTCTTGAGGAAACAAAGAAATTTAAAATATTTAAAGCATGGTGATAACAACAAAAGAGGAGTCAAGATTTCAGTATTTCACCCCCAATCAGGACAGAGTTGAAGGAGTGATTTAACTTTGTTCAAAACATCTGACATAGCCCAGGACAACAGATTTACACAGGGACAGCCCTGCCACCAGAAAGGTGGATGTGGAGACACACCAGGCTGATGGTGCTTTTAAATACTGCTTTCTCTGAAGTGTTTAATTTTCAATATACATTGTTTCAAAAACCAAGCTGTGGACTCTGACGCTGCAGGGTTGACCGGACCTGTGGCTGGCGATGGCAGTGAACAGAGGTTTAGTGCCTGAGGGCTTGGATGGAATGAGCAGGCTGGGAATGCTGCACCACGGAAAGGGAGTCCTAAAGAGGGCACCCCAGAGAAGTGCAGGAGCAGGGTTGGAGGCAATTTGTTTAGGAATTGTCACGCTGAGGACCAGTGTTTGTCAGGGGCTAGAGTGGAATCACCACTAGTTTGGCAATTCAAAATCCCTCAAGCAGAACAACAAATATTTGGAGATGCTCTTCCAGCAGGCTCTGCCTGCACTGCCCTGCTTTTCCTGTCTGTAGGAGCCACGAAAAGCAGTTTTATGGAAAATCAAATAAATAAGACTTTCCACACTTGTACTGACATTATCTCAATTCCAAGGCATCATTCTCAGGGGAATCTCTCAACAGGAGAATCCCTTTGCCCTCATCAGAATGTTCTTTCCAGGCCTTGCTTGCCACTGAACTACAAAAGGTTGATGAGATTACAAGTTACAGATGCACCTCTTACCTTTATATCTAGGACAAACAATTCTTACCATAAAATGGATTTAAATATATATAAAATGGCAAATGCAGCTGCCAACACTCAGTGAATAGTTTTAACTTTGGAAACAAACCAAAACCATCTGTGCTTGTAACAATACCCACCCCTCCTAAAACCAGACGACAAAGCCTAACTCAGAACTGAGAAGGGCATTCATTAAAAAAGCAATAAGCAAGAACACTTACAGAGATTAGCTGTAATGTAGTGCAATAATGGAAAAGTACCAATTTATATAACAATTTTACAAGCCTCTTGAATTTTTTTTGTTATTTTTCCATTGCCTGACAAGGTCTTGCTCTTTCATACTTACAGTCTGATTCCAGATTATTTAACTGAGAATCACTAACAAACACAGGCACAGGGAAAAGCGCTCATGTGTGGATGAATGCAAAATGGAATATATTTTCCAAAACTTGGTTCTGAAATATTTTGACTGGCTTTGACTAATTTTGCAGGAAGAGACTCTCAGAAAATTCCCTGCTGAAATCCTATCCAAGCCCTCTCTGGGCAGTCTGTTTAGTGCTCAGTCACCTGCACAAGACAGAAATTCTTCCTCATGTTCAGGTGGAACTTCCTGGGCATCACTTTCTGCCCTTTTCCTCTCGTCTTATTACTTGGCACCACGGAGAAGACAACTGAGTTTACTTTGTTGGGATGTTTTTCATTAGTGCATCCCTAGAGGCACCAAATGACTAATTTTACAGACTTCATTGAGACTCCCCGAGTTATTCAGTGAAAGGAAGGCTCTCAGAAACGACTCCAAGCATTTCCCTCTGCTGAGTCAAAGCTCACTCTGTTTCACTGGGCTTCAGATCAGAATCTGAAAACTAATTTCTCTTCAGGAAAACTCACAGTTCCATAATCATGTTTACTGAGTTTGCCAAGCAACCTTCACCCAGATCCAAAAACATTTCTCTCTTGGGATATCCATTTATATTAGCAGATCTTAGTCAATGTTTTTAATTTAATTCCAGAAATTTTCTGTATTTTTTTTTTCTCTTCTGCACTAAGACATCCATTTAATCCAAATGTAGCCCAAGCAAGTACCGATCCTTACAGATAGGCTGATCCATATGATGGGGTTTTTGAAAATAGCTAATAAACCTTGGGAGCACACATTCCTTGTGCTGTTAAGCAGCTGGAAGCTTTGACAAGTCCCTCCCCTGAAGCCAATGTTCCTACAACATTAACATGATAAATAAGGCAGTGTCTGATTCCCCAGCACTGCTTCTGAAGTAGCCTTAAAAACCTGCTGTGCCACAAAAGCAGCTACAGTTAAGATTTTTTTCTTCTAATATTGACAGTATCTCTTCATCCAATAAACACAACTAATGTCGAGAAGCGTGGATATACATTGTCAACATAACTACTGCTGGTTTGAGTGCAAGAGTGTCAAATCAGCATTCAAAGGCAATTTAAAATGTCATTTAGACACAATCTTAAAAGAGCTGCAAATGGAACAACTCTTTAAAAACATTGCAAAGAATTTTAGAAAGGTAAAATGTGAACAAAATTAAAATTGTGGATTTGGGAAGAACGTGGTCTTGGTGCTGGAAATGCCAAACTGCTTGGCCTAATAAGGAAAAACACCAAATGTAAATACAATCTCTTAGAAGAAAATGTTACAGAATATCAGCAGGTACAGCCAACAGTAGCAGTGACAGCCTAAATGGACCCTTACCAAGGTATGTCTCTATTGAATCCAGCACCTCAGAGTCTCTGTGAGGAACAGGAAGCACTGATTCAGACTCATCTATTCTATAATGTCTAAATATATTTAATACCACATCCGAACCATTCACGGTGCGTTATAACAATGCTCATTCAGAACTGTAACACAAGTAACACAAGTCCATAATGTGCACATGATTTTTGTATTTTTGCCAAAGGAAAAAGAGCAAATGGGTGAGCTGAAATTGGACAGTGGGATAAACTGAAAAATGAACAATAATGAAATAAAAGTTTCAAACTTGCTGCCACCGGCCAAAGTAGCTCCCAAATCCATAGTAGTCTTATAACAGTTTATTATTCCAATTCACAGAACAAATATCTACAAAGAATTCTCCCACACGCAGACCTTATGCCTTATGGGGAAGGTTTTTCTCATGACCAGTCCAATTCAAACCAAAAGACAAAGCAGGAAATTAGGGTCAGCAAATGATAATAGAACAATAAAAGAGAATGTTGTCTTGTAAACTCCATCCCAATTAAGTTATTTTTACAGATGGGGCACAAACAAACACTCAAGGAGTTTATCAGTGAATTTACTGGGAGATTAAAACCAAAATGTCCTTTTATGAGGCTGCCACATTTAAACAGAACTTCCATCCTTTTGGAGATCCTGAGTCACGCTGCTCTTGGAACCTGCTCTGTAAATGCTTTCAAAATCCTAATTTTGCCAAAGGTTTGGGAGCTGCTTCTCTGAGAGAACTGCTGTTCCCACTGCGACAAGAAAATAATTTGCTTGGCCAACTGCAGAATTTTTAGTTTCTTAATTCTGATCCTTTTGGCTGTGTCTGCAGCTGCCTCCTTCTCTGTGACTACTGAAGGTAACGTTACCCACTGCAGCTTAGCAGCAGTGCAGGCAAGGAGGCTCTGGCTGGCAGCATAGTGGGGCCTTTTGTTCAGAAGTTATTTATTTTGTGGAGAAACCAGGGCTCGGTCCCATAACCTTTGTATGGCGGGATATTGTGGAGGTTTACGTTAGAGTACAGATAATCTCTTCCACTTCAGACAAACAAAAAAGAGTATAAAAACAAAAAGAAACATTAGACAGGAATATTAAAAGCTTGGAATACATTACAGTCACTTTCAAAGACTACATAACCTCAAGGCAAAATTTGTTACGTAATGAAATCCAGTGACTTATTTGTATTTAAACAAAATAGGTTTGGTTTATGCTGTGGGAATATTTAAGAATGATGTCTCGATGCAGGCTAACACTTGGCATGTGGATTCAAGGAGAATCAGAGAAATCTGATTAAAACTGTGAAAATTCAGAATCAGTGCTAGAGAATTCAATTAGTTTTTCAATCTCTCTGAAATGCTTTGGAGAGATTCCCCTCACCTTAACCAAAACCAACGTCTATACAACACTCATCAGAATTTTCTACAGCATCTGGACCGTGATCCAAAAATTGCACACTCCAAAAAATTATTTTCTTTTGAGAATATGAAGTGAGTGCGTCAAACAAAAAAATCCTCAAACAGATTTTAGTGGTAGAGAGGAAGGGGAAATTAGTTGGTGTTTATTGTGTTTAGCTTCAATAATTTTTTTTTAATCTGTGCTTCAACCTTTTGTGAGAATAGCAATTATAAATATTAAAAAATAAAAATGTCAGCTATCATTCCAAGTAAGTCTTTAAAGTTTGTTCTCCATTCTCATATCTGGCTTTTAGGGAAAATTTTTCTCTTTTTTCTTTTCTTTTTTTTTTTTTTTTTTTTGTGGTGAGGCAAGTCTGGAAAAGGAATTTTTTGCAAGTTTAATATCTTTAATACAGACGTATTTTGGTCAAGCCTGATAATTGTATTATCATTTCTCATAATTTCTCATCCTAATATTTCATCAGTTTTTTCTTTAAAAAGTCCTAAGAAAAATTCTTCATATTAAAATATTCACAGTTCATTAGTCTGATTTCCACCCCCCCTTTATGCTCAGATAATGAGATTTCTGACATCTGAATCAAATATTTTCTTTGAAGGTAAATGTTCTAAATTATGGCAGTGCTGGGAAGATTCCTGCTGTTTTACCTTTGGCAATCCATACCTGTAAGAAATCTGCCTAGAGAGGATGGGGTTTGCAGCACACAAACAGTAGCTGGGGGCAGGGGCTTTTGCAAGTTGCCCTACAAAGCTTATTGCTCTGGGAAGTGCATTTCCAGAGCATTCTGATATTTATTTTTAAAACCTCTTCCCTTAATTTGAATAACAAACCCTCTTGTTTGCTTTCTTCTGGCCCAACTCTTTCCTCTAATATTATTATTCTTACTCTGATGGATTTCTACAGTGCATGGATGTGGCCATGTCACAAAGTCGGGATGAGCAGCCTCTGTGACAAATAAAAGCTGCAAGTTGTGACTGATTTCACACCCTCCTCTTGAGCATTGTGTTGTTCTGGGCAGACGCCCCATGTCTGCAACCCAGGCCAAAGGTACCATGTGTGTGCAGTGCTTTTAGCACACAAAATTCATTATTCATTAAAGGACTTCCCACCTTTCTGAATACCTGGCTGCCAGGTGGCCAGGAAAGCAGCCCGTTGGTTTTTCCCATATTTTTATGATGCTACATGGAGTTTCTGCAATAAGTGTGTGCCCTCTGGGTATCCTCACTGGATGCATGCCTTCCTAATTCTGTCCTTTTTTACAATCCAGGAATTCCCAGACTGGGTCCTTGCTCTGGTTGATGGGTCACAACACCTCTTTGAAATGTAGGCTGGGAGCCTGTTTGCTTACTGAGTTTTGTAACTTTTGCAGTTCTTCAGAGTCAGTTCATCCCCCCAGGCAGTTCAAACATATTAAACTCTGCCTGTCACCCAGCAATTATCTCCAGAGCCACGAAACAGCTCCAGCTGCTCCCTGGCTGTGGAAAGAACTCTAAAGAGAATCACCAGTATCTCCTGAAAATGACCTCCTGCTGGCCAAGAAGGGGCACTGAGGCAAAAGTGAAGGGTGATTGAAAATAGAAATTGAATTGAGAATTCGATTGAGAATAAGAATTGGAAATACTTCAGTGGCTGACTGTTCTCCTTGTGGAAATTTGTACTCGCTTCCAGCTGGAAGTCACTTGTACGCATTACCCCTCATCTTCTCCATATGACTCCTAGAAAAAGGGAGTGTCCATCTTCTTTTTAGCCACCCTTTAAATACTGGACCATGATGAGTCTCCCATCAGCCTTTTTAGCACCCCAGTTCAGCCCTTGGATCCTACAGGTTTCCCAGCCCTTGGGTCATTGTGGCCACAGCTGCTATGTGATTAAGGAATGGCCTAAACTCAATTAAATCAATGGGTGACTCTACAGCAGGACGTACATCTCAGCACAGCTTTTAAAAGTGAGAGTTTATCCTTCACAGAGGTGGCTTTGCCATCCAAGGTGACCTAACCTCAAACACCTTGACAACTCTTCAGGACAATCAGAACACACAGCCGCAGGCTCCGTAAAAGAAACATGCCCCTCAGGGCAAGATGGAAATCATCAGTACTGGAATGGCAAAATAATAATAATTTAAAAATCTATTTATTAAGGACAGAAATGGTTTAATCCATCCTGGGATCCCAAACCATTCCCGCGCCACTCCGCTGAGGGCTAAGGCGACCCCACAGCGCCACCTGGCGGCGCGGGGCCGCCCCTGAGGGACCGAACGGCGGCCGGAGCCCGGGGGGGGAAAATGCCAGAGCCTGAGGGGAGAAAGACAGAGCCTGAGGGGACAAAGGCAGAGCCTGAGGGGACAAAGGCAGAGCCTGAGGGGACAAAGGCAGAGCCCGGGGGGACAGAGCCAGAGCCTGAGGGGACAAAGACAGAGCCTGAGGGGACAAAGACAGAGCCTGAGGGGAGAAAGACAGAGCCTGAGGGGACAGAGCCTGAGGGGACAAAGACAGAGCCTGAGGGGGAAAAGCCAGAGCCTGAGGGGACAAAGGCAGAGCCTGAGGGGACAAAGACAGAGCCCGGGGGGACAGAGCCAGAGCCTGAGGGGACAAAGACAGAGCCTGAGGGGACAAAGACAGAGCCTGAGGGGAGAAAGACAGAGCCTGAGGGGACAGAGCCTGAGGGGACAAAGGCAGAGCCTGAGGGGGAAAAGCCAGAGCCTGAGGGGACAAAGGCAGAGCCTGAGGGGACAAAGACAGAGCCCGGAGGGACAGAGCCAGAGCCTGAGGGGACAAAGCCAGAGCCTGAGGGGGAAAAGCCAGAGCCTGAGGGGACAAAGCCAGAGCCTGAGGGGACAAAGACAGAGCCCGGGGGGACAGAGCCAGAGCCTGAGGGGACAAAGACAGAGCCTGAGGGGACAAAGACAGAGCCCGAGGGGACAGAGCCAGAGCCCGGGGGGACAAAGACAGAGCCTGAGGGGACAGAGCCAGAGCCTGAGGGGACAAAGACAGAGCCTGAGGGGACAGAGCATGAGGGGACAAAGACAGAGCCCGGGGGGACAGAGCCAGAGCCTGAGGGGACAGAGCCAGAGCCCGCGGGGACAAACCGAGAGCCTATGGGGACAATTCCAGAATCATGGGGACAGTCTCAGAATTTGCAGGGACAATTCCAGAGCCCGGGGGGACAGTCCCGGAATTTGTAGGGACAGTCCCAAAGCCTGCAGGGACAGTCCCAGAGTCTATGGGGACAATCCCAGAGCCCGTGGGGACAAACCCAGAACCGTGGGGACAGTCCCAGAATTTGCAGGGACAAACCCAGAGCCCGCGGGGACAGTCCCAGAGCCCAGGAGAGGGTCAGTGGCCCTCCCATGGGATGGCTGCCCTGAAGAAAGGGAACGCGGCTCTCGATGGACACACGAGTGGGCAATTCCCACCCAAACCTCCTGGAGCTGGGTGGTCGAGTCAGGGTTGCTGCTGGCCAAAACATCTGCTGGTGGGAGCCGGGAGATCGGGGATTGTTTCCTTTTCGTTGTGCAGCAACACGTGGAAGGGTGCTTGCTATATGTGTTATAAAATCTCCATGAAGAAGATAAAAATTCTCAGAACCAAAACGTTTAAGCTCCATTTCCTCCCTAGAATGAGTGCACAGAAACCAGATATTCTGCAGCCCAGTGAAGCCACGAAGACTGCTCAGAATGGCTCTGGTTACCAAAACTACTCCTGCACCTTCATTTTTACCACTAGAACCTCTTCATTTCCACTAGAACCTCTTCAATGTGCCCGTACAGTTATTTCACTCAGCCTGTTCCCACATGTGACACAGTAACTTTGATTCAGACTAAGACCCATGGTTCTATGGTTCACTGTCAATACCTTTAAATTAATTCAGCTCTCTAGCTGTAAGATCTTAAATGGGTTGACAAAAATATCTCCATCAACGTTCTATTTTCAGTGGGGAAAATGCTACAGAGCCAACCTGCATTGGTTATAAATACCCGACTTGATATTTAGTTTAGTGTGTGACAAATGAAAAAAATTTGAAGACTTAAAAGAGGGGTTTTGTTCCACAAATCAGCATTTCCACCTGGAGATCTTTAAAGAACAGCTTTGTGATAATTAATCCCTATGTGAGAAAGGGGTCAGTCTCATTCATCTGTGGAACAAACTTATCATGGACCAGGAAGAGATACAGGTCTCATCTTCAGTGTAAGGGAATTATCTGGATGCACTTTTTTCCCTGCATGAAGCATTTTAAAATTTTAGAACTTTTTTTTTCCTTCATGTTTGTTATGTTTTATTAGTATTTAGAATTCTAGAACTTTGATATAATGTGCTCAAGTGGAAAACACTCCAAATTCTCTATATTGCCTGCAATAAAGTATTCTAGGCTACTGCATAGTTTAGGATCGTTTAAAAATAAACTACTCCAAATGCCACAGATTAATAGCACAAACAATAGGCACTACTTGGTCTGCAGGACAAGAACTGACCAAACCTCTCACAATTCCTAGCAAAGATTAAAAACCAAATCAAAAAATAAACCCCCCAAAATTCCCAACAAAATCTCCAACACAGAATTGTTGTCACTGACCAAACCCCATGGGAGGGAAAACAACAACAACAAAAAAATCTCTTGTAATGTTCCTGGGTGTTTTTTTGCCCTCTAATTTCAGCTTCAGTCAGAAACAAGTATTTTATACTAGAATGGATGAGCAAAGCACTGAGTAAAGTGACTACACAAAACATTAGTTAATGTCATGACTATAAAAATAATAATTTAATTTTATGAAATTGTTTAAATGAATCTTGGACCTTGGCTTTTGAAACGTCTTGAGAAAAATACTTTGCACAACTAAGTATGAAAAGTCAGAGTTTGAAAAATGTGGAAAACTTCAGAACATGTTTTCTGATCACTGGCATAAACCAAAAAATTTGTGTAAAATTTGCAATAATATTATTAGGGTGGGAAGAGAGCAGAGTACTTCTTGTGCCTCATAAAATAAACTTTATCTCCATTCTCTGTGAAATCTCATACAAAATGTGAAGAGGCAATTCTGGAAAAAGGAAAGTTATGCTTAAAAATTCACAATTTTTTTTTCTCCATGCTTATTTTGTTTCTGTTGATTAAATTATTTCAGAGTTGACTTACTGCTTTTGAGTAGCAAGAGTAAAATCCATTATAAATATTATGTATTTCTTACTTACAGAATGTAACTGTTATTGTGCTTTATTCCTAGACTTGAGTATTAGCTGCCTGGTTCTGCTATCAATCTTGTATTTTTGTATGTGTGATAACTCCATTGAACAAAAATTCTTTCAGGCTTACTGCAGATGCAACTGGTTACAATTTTAGATCCTTATCTTTTGTCCAAAAGAGCCTTATCACACAGTCCCATCTATATTTAAAACTCTGGAATATATCAGCCACCTTCTTAACACCATATGAACACTCCTCGCCAGATTGTGTGTTGCTTTGGAGAATAGAATAAAAGAACTTTTAATTTCTTCAGAACTGGCTCCAAGGCAGAAGCTAAGAAGGTTTTTATTTCTGTTCTTAGTCTATTGCTTCAAGAGTCACAAAACAATCAGATAGCACAGTATAATTACCAGATGAGAAAAAATAAACAACAAATAATTTCATTATGACCAGATTCATACCATTGACTTCAGAAAGATTAGTCATGAGCCCAAGTAAATGTAAATAAGATTACAAAGCTAGATTGGAAACACGCAGTTTTCTAACTGGGTTTTAATCTTGGCACAGTAGAATTCTAACACAAAATGACAAATTTACCATGTAGTCCAACACAAAATTCATACCACTGCAGGTCAGCAGCTCTATGCAGTGCAAGGCTGCTTGCTCCTTCCTTCCCCAAGAAGGAAACTTAGTTCAAGTAATTTTCATTACTGCAGCTGAGGAACAGGGACAGAGCAAAGGGAGATTTCTGAGCCTCCTGAAACTAAGCTGATGTAAAATGAATGGGAAACAGAAAATCATAAAATTGGACAAAAATATAATGTATATACATTTATATTTTGGAGCTCCAGGCCCCTTTCCTGAAATCTCAGCTTTCCCTCAACCCCTAATTTTATTTCCAAAGTTTAAAAGCAACAGAACACTTTGCTTGACACTGAAAAGTTTTCATCTCTGTAAGTAAATTTCAGTATAAGATTTTCTTCAGATTGTAAAAAGAAGGGCAAAAAGAGCAGAACCCCACCCTAACAAATCACTCCCTCAGCCATTACCTTGATTACCAAGGTCTGGATTAATTTGGGAACATAACAGAGCAAGAAGAACTTTGAGTATTCTCAGTTAAGCCTGAGAGCAACTGAATGCCAATAACAACTCACAGGAGACCTTCTTTGGCTTAGACTGCCTTTTCCTCTGTCTGTGTTACAGATTATAATTATAGTAAGGCCACCACTGATCCTTATTTTTCAGCATTCCTGGAACTGTGTATTAAGACACTGAAGACTTCTGCAAGCTTGAGTGTTACAGACAAGAATCTTTGCTAATGAATTTATATTTGTTCACAGTTCTTAAGCCCAAACGGTACATCAAGAACTTTATTTTCTCCTTCTCTGAATACAACTCTCCATTCTCTGTATGTGGAGTTTGAAAATCATTCCTAGAAACAACTTTAAGAGGAAATCCAATAGTCTTCCATAACTCTGAGGTCCTTTCTAATTTACCATTTTACCATTGTAATACAGAGAAGTTGTGTAGAATATTTAAAACATTTGCTTTTAAATGCCAACATAATATGTAAGAATGGCATAAGATAAACAGGTAGTTTACCATAACTATGATTTTTTTTTAATTCTCAAGAATTCTTATGAAATAATTTCATGCTGGCTAAAGAATAAGCAAACTCCTCTCTCCTTTTGGGCAGTGAGCCCACAGTGGTCAAGTCCCCCAAATAACTCAGTGCACTCATGTAAGTTATTCACATCTTTATGGCCTCAGAATGGAAGGCTTAACACTAAAGATGACAAATATATCAAAGATCATGAGGGCTTTGAACAAATAGGGTGCTTAAAATCGCATGCGAGCAGCCCCTTCTCTTCCTGGCTTTGCTTTGTCCAGTTATGAAATGCATTTTGTTACACAAAGTCTGGAATTCTCCTCACCAACAGGCTCACCCCAAGCATAAACATGTATAAAACAAATATAAATAAACTCAGTCCAAAACCAGCAAAGGATTTTTGCTGAGGACTGAACTTCTTACCAGAGAACTGCATTTTGGGAGTAAATGGAAAAATTAGAGGGGTTTTGTTTTGTAGGGATTCGTGTTTGGTTATTCTTTTTTTGAAAGAATGAAATACATGGACGAAGGGTTTGAGCTGCTTTTCAGCTCCTATAAATATTCTACTCTCTTGTATTTAAAATCGATATTTTTTCATGCATTTTCACAGTTCTTACATCAGGATCCTAATTCCTTCAGAGGCATTGGTTTATGTTAATTTCTGAATAGATGAGGAGTGGATGAAATTAACACTTAGCAATTTTATCTAGTTAGCATCAACTACATTACAGTACTATTCAGGACTGTATATTTTGTAGTCATTATTCTCCTGCTGGAGAACATTGGACAGATTATTTTAGAGTTATTCCAGCCAAAATAGGGATGCTGATATGACAACATGACAAAATGCTTTGAGATCTACATAACACATAATTTCTAATTGGTGGTGGCTTTTATTTATGAATGAAGGATGAATTGAAGTCACATTAGCTGTACATCAGACTGAAAAGCTATTTATCACCTATAAGATAATTATTCTTAAAGTCCTCATTTCTTGTGTATATTCTTTGAAGTGATCCACTTGCTGTTTAAATGTCAAATGACTTTTAAAATACTTAATACACAGAGCCTGGACTCCATCTGTTAATAAACAGATTGGAGTTTCAGTTGTAAAAGCAAATATTAATATCCTATTTGCTTTAATTTTCCCATTATTTCTGGTGCTTTAATATTCTTAATACAGCACATAAAATGAAGAAAACTAAATACACACTAAACTTCGTGGCCTTTGCACTAAAACCCCACATCTATTAGAAACAGCCTCTTTGCCTGTGTTTGGGAAAAGCCATAACTCTAAAGATGATTTTGATTAATCAGTGACTTGAAAGTAAAACAACTGTCTCAGTGCTTGCACATTTTCTTGGCACAGCCCATAACACCAGAACTGAAACCCACAGGCTGAACAGGGAAGGAACAAAGTCATTGTGCCCATGACAAACTCTGGTTTTGCTGCTCCATCACCAGTGGCACCCCATGTGTGATGAACCTTTGGCCCCAGTTATGGGGAATATCTTTTTCCAACAGCCTTTTTCCAAAAGCTGATCTGCACCCCTCAACGCTGATTTCAGCGAGATGCAGGAGTGCTGGGAAGGGACAGAGAGGGGATTTTGGGACTGCAGGAGCAGCTTAAGGACAGGCTGGGCACTGAACGGCCGAGCAGCAGCTCTGCAGAGCAGTTTTGGGTCCCAGTGGAACTGGAGGCAGCAGGGAGCCCTTGCACAGGGGCAAAGGACAACTGCACCAGGACACAGAGCAGCAGCTCCAGGGAAATCACTGCTCCCCTCTCATGGCACATGTGAGGCTCCTCTGGCTCTGGAATAGCAACTCCAGGCTTGGAACACCCACAAGGAGCCAGAGATCCTGAACCCAGCCAGGGCAGCAGAGGCCACCTCACACTGAGGGAACTGCAGCACACCAAGGCCATGGAAGTGGCTTTAGGCAGCCCGAGGAACGATGGGCATCTTTCCCTGCCTGAAGTGGGATACAGAGAAGCTGTTGCTAAATTCTTTGTATAGATCCATGGGAAAGGACAGCACAAACGTCACAGTAAGGGAAATTTTGATTGGTTTTATGGAAAAAAAGTGTTCAGAAGTACAACGATTAAGCACTGAAGCATGTTGCTCAGGAGACTGGAATCTCCATCCTCAGACATTTTTGAATCGTGACTGGACACGGTCCCAAGTAACCTGATTTAACTTACAAGAGGGCCCTGCTTTGAGCAGGAAGATCAAGGCCTGGATAACCTCCACAAATCTGTTCCAGCCTAAATGTTTTTAAGGGTCTGTTATTTCTAAAGAGAGATTAGATTTAAATTAAAAAAATATATACAAGAGATCCTTGAAACGCAATCGTAACATTGCTGCTTTTACGTTTCAGAGAACTAATGAGAGCCAATTAAAACACAGAGCCCTTCACTGTATGTGAACTTAGACAGACCAAACATACTTCTTTATAGGTAAATAATCACCAAAAATCTTTCAAAACACAGTGTCTTTTAAGACTAAGAAATTACAGGTCACCTCTTAACCTTTCCTTTACATAACTGATACTATTTTTTTCAAAGCATTGGCTTATTGTCATTTTAGGGATGGAAGATGTTCTTGCAGTTCTATGTAGAGGTGGCAGCATCGTTTCAGCACAACAGGTGCTGCCAGGATGGACAAACACTGATGTTCTTGGCCACATACAAACAGTAATTTATTATCTGGGCATGGAAAAAAGAGTATATTCCATTTCTTATCACCAGGACAAGGGAGCTACTGCAAACTGCAGGCATGCAGATTGTGTTGTGGATTCACTTTCCCTCTTTTATTTTGCACTAACAATGGAAAAATTGAATTTCAATTATTAGAAAACCTGCAGAACATTTCTTTTCTTTACTCTTCCACATAAGTTTTCAGGGCAAAAGGGCACAATGCATAAATAGAAAAAGGCACTACACGAGAGCAGAAGACATCAGTGTTCTAGATTTATTGTTAATTAAAACTGACCTAAGTTCAGTACCTGAGAGCAAATTTAGAGGATCTTTGTTATTAACGTGCTGATGTGCTGCTGTTTTCCACACAAACTCTTAATTTGTCTAAAAGCCAAACTCGTTATTCATCAGTCCATTCACAATGTTTACAATTCATCAGGTCAACGACTTGCCGGGACTGAGCTCCACAAAGCTCATTAGTTCAACAGGTTTATTTTCATTACACTTTGGTTCCTAAACTAAAGTGTTTTCTCTGTATGAGGTAAGTAGCTGTGGTTAGGTAATCAGAACTTAAAGGGTTATTGCTGGTATGTAACACAGGAAATCAGTGAGATTTGGGTGGTTACTGTGCCAAAAAACACTGCAAAAAAACTTTGCTAATACAGATGTTTCTCCATTCTGGGACACAACAGTAACGTTGTCATTTAGCACCATGGTGTAGCACATACATAATACTGGAAACTTTCTGTACCAGTTGTCATAACCAAAAGACTGAAACAAAACAAGAACTCCTATTAAGAAAAAATGAAAATTAGCTCTATTTCACAGATAAACTTTTCCAGATAATTGTTCTGCAGGATATATAAACATGGCTAAGTGTCCTATGCTTAGACAGAGTCACTAAATGTCAGTGTCAGTTTATTCCTGGGACTGTTTTCTTACTGCCCAGATGGAAGCAATGGAACAGCATAGAAAAGAACACCGAGATGCACTTCACAAAGCCACTGCCATCTCTCACCTCACAAAAGCCTCCAGGCAGGCCGAACAAACTGGGGAAATCCCACTGTGTGAGCAGAGAAGGGGATAAACACCCAACACAGCAGGAAGTGTCAGAGCTAAAAGATAGATCATACTGTTAACTCAAAACAACCACAACACTGATAACATTCTTTATTAGAGGGAACTCATTGCCAGCTGCTGTTGTAAAGTTTAAATATAAAAGAATGAAACAAACTTGAGGCTGCTTTTCAAAAAGTTACCCAAACCTGCTCTTCATACACATCACAACCAACCTTCAATTTTTCTGGCCAACTTCAGCCAAATTAATAAAGTGGTAGAGAAATTTTAAAAATTTTATATTAATTTCTAAAGGTTTGCAAAACTGATCATAGGTGCCAGAAACTGGTGCTGTCTTGGCCTGAAGGGGAACACTTCAGTATCTGCAGCTCAGTCAGACTAAAAGCAGTGTGGAACACAGCAAAGCAGTCAGTGCCTATTGCCCAACTGTTGGTTTGGGAATTTGAGAGGGAGTTGTGGATAGAGTGGGGATATTTTGTGGGTAAGCAAAGAAAACAGGAGGGGTTTGGTCACTGAAGTGAAAAACATTTGATAATGAGAGGCCAGAGACTGGGTAATGCCAAGAGTGCAGTTGTGGGAATGGAGTGAAATTCTGAAAGACACTGGGCTGCAGCAATGCTGCTGTTTTGGGAGCAGCTCACTGCTCGTGTTCACCCTCTGTGACCTGAGCTGCAAACTGGGCAAATGCCACCAGAGCAAGGGAAATCTGCTCTGCAGCAGGAGGTCTAATGCACAGAACTGGAAATGTGATAGAGAAATGAAAGTCACTGACTGATAAGGCCATCCAGATCTCAGAATGCAACTTGAACAAAGATATTCTGAGTTTTACAAAGCAAATTTATTACCTGTGCATAGACCATTACATTAAATCTCAAATTTAGGTAAGACATTGATTTTCCTGCTTTTCATTATGCAGGTCTGTAATTTGTGGGCTATTTTTGTTGTTTGTCTTGCCTTTTTAAACAGAGACTAAGGCCAGGCTTAGGCATTGGCAACAGAGGTACAAACAGTTCTGCATTTACCAGTAAACAACAAAAAAATGGTGCTGGATGGCCAATTAGATAATAAAACACCCAATATTGAGATAAGCAGAGTAATTGATATGCTGTCATATCATTCATCACGAGAACATTAATCTTTCAACTGTGGCTAAAGCAATTCCAATTTCATTACTCCCTAGAGGATTCACCTTGGCAATAATCTGCAGCCCCTCCAGGCTTTTCTAAGTAGATGTAGGGGGTATTCTTTGATCTTTTCCTCAGTTCTACAGGAATGGCAATAGCCAACTAACATTTTATGACCGAGTCACACCATTAAACCCAAGATAATGCTAGCAACATATTCCCCCTTGCATTATTGTTTTTAATCCTATTTCTGTTGCTTATTTAATTTCTCAGTGCATATGGAAAAATCACCTCACAAAAGAGATGTGAGAACATAGGATATTTGCCAGATTCACTTCTTTCTAAAGACAAGAATAAAATTCTAGAACGCAAAGTAATATTAAGATAGAATCAAGAAGTGTTCTTTTGCCATGAGTGATAATAGCAGAAAATACAGAAACCTTTGATTTACAGAGAATGGATGAGTGGCCCCACTCAGCCTGTGTGGATGAAAGGTGTGTTGGGGGAAAAGACTCCAGACAATTTCAATGCACTGTGTCCAAACATGCTGCAGCTCATTTGGCACCACAGTTAACTGCCTTCAGCAATTTGGGGTCCTAATTTGTGTTCATTAGCAGATCCATCACACAGCCTTCTGATTTCCTAGTGTATGTATTTGCTTAGGAACAAGCTTTTCTAAAAATTTTGTCAGCTTGTAAAGCAACTGGCATGGGGATAGTTTGGATTTTCATTTCTCCTGTCTTGGATAGTCTTAAGAGGGAGGATAAACTGAACAGGTCAGTAAATGTTTGCAATTTTTTCCTAACAGCATTTCTGTATTGAACCACAATTAGTTTACTGTACAATTTTATTTTATCCAAAACAACTACCAGAAATGAAGCTTGGACTGTGGAAAGATGCTATTGCACATAAAGCCTTAACAAATACTGAATTATACATTATTGTACAGAGTGAACCAAATATAAAGGCAGCAACCCAGCTCCAAGAATAAGAGCTAGGGAAAAAACCCACAATATATTACACCTACATAATTAAATTTGCAGAGCAATTCACAAGTCCAAATATTGTTGTATTGTGATTTTTCCAGAAGTCATTGAATTTACAACCTCTACCTCAGCTGTATGTAACAACAGAAAAGAGTTGCTCAATTTCATGATTTAAAGTTGACCCTCCTGTATTTCTGTTCTATAGGATCTGAACCCAAAAACCCTCTCTCTGTTTGCATATTTAGATCCTGTGACTGTGCCACAAAAATCAACTAAGCCAACATTACTTACCAAGATATCATTGTCCCAAATAAATCATGTAGTTACACAAGCATAGGATTTATGAAAAACTGATGCAAGGCAAAGATGTTTATTTAAATATCACAGCATGAGGTCTCAGCCTGTCAGCTACAACAGGACTAACTCCATCCAAAGAACAGCTCATAGGGTTTTGTTCCCTTTCTAAAAAGGAGAAGAGTTGCAGATGATTGAGCAGATATTATAAACAAGACAAAAGCAGCAGCTGGAAAACAAGGTAATTAATAAAACAGGTAAGAGCACACACTGTTCTGGTGAAGTACCAGTAATCACAGCAGAGTGCACCAGGTTCTGCCATAAGAAAAATCAAGTTCTACTGTGATATATTTAGCAATATTTTTGCACTTGTCCTTACATTATTACTGAATAAACAAGAAGCACTCAAAGGCAGCAGTAGGTGTCTGGTGGCTTGAGGAAACCCCATCAACTTTAGATACACAATTAATAGCCAGAAATGTTGAGTAAACTTTTAACTTCCACTATGAAATAAATTTGAATCAGCAGTGTCATCCGTCTCTGAGAAAGGACACCCCACAAACACACATTAAAGAAAAAAAATTACAAATTCAGTATGAGAAATACAGTTAAAAAAAAAAAAGCAGAGAGAAACTGCTCTGGCCCCAAGTAACTGCACGTGCCAGTCCTAATTCTGGCAACAGCCTCAGCTACTCCAGGAAAGATAAGGGCATTCCATAAAGTCCTCTTAAAGGTAGGGCAAATGCTATCAGGGAGCACAAAACCCCAACATCCCCATCCTAAAGGTGCCAGGCCCAGCAAACTTATCAGGCTTGGAATGCCTGGCAGGGCACCAGCAGGGCCTTCACTCACCATGGGTTATTTGCTTTCTCATTTCCATTTCAGAAGCAGGATTATGGAATAGTTACACTACTCTGGCCAAGAAGACACAAATAGTGAAAATCGAATTTTAGCACCCAATGAGCCAACCAGGCAGGTTTCACTAATGATCTGTCAAAGTGAGCTGGAATTGGTACAACTTTTGCTTCACCTAGACAGAATTTTTCAAGTAAAATCCCAGTCTTTGATTTAAACATTTCCAAGCTACCTACTCAGAATATCACAATCCTGCTGTATCATAAGTATCTTTGCTTCCAACTCTCCCACAAAAAGGTTTTTGCAGTTTCACATCAGCTCCCACTGAGCTGGATTCCCAGTGAGAACTCAACTGGCCCAAGTATTTTCCAGAGAAACAGCACTGATAGATTCACACATGACAAATCTAAACCCAAATGTTAATTACAGGCAGGAAGCATTTTCTCCAGGTGTCACAAAACAGATGAGGCACCTCCTCA
Source organism: Chloebia gouldiae (assembly GCA_003676055.1). Classification (NCBI taxonomy): domain Eukaryota; kingdom Metazoa; phylum Chordata; class Aves; order Passeriformes; family Passeridae; genus Chloebia; species Chloebia gouldiae. The sequence goes on from QUSF01000056.1 coordinate 100,786, forward strand.
CAACCAGGAACAGAAACTCCACAGAGGAATTTCCCAGTGGTCACCCTCAGCCTGTTCTCTAATTTTGCCCACTTTGAGTGCTCTGCTCTGCCAGATGTTTGCTGCCTCCCTCACCTGTGAGGCTTCACTTGCATTTTAGAGACAACACCTTCCACCTGGAACAGGAACCCTCCAAAATTCCCAGCTGCCTTGCTCTCCATATTCCAGTCTGTCCTAAGGCTCTCATCTTTTACTCTCCAAATGTAAACTCATCTCACAAGAGGAGATACCTGGCATAATATATAAATTCCCTTGCCAATTCAGAAGCAATCTTTTTTTTGGTTTACCATTCTCTACCCAGCAGCCTCTTAATTTTTAGATTTTTTTTGTTTGTTTTGAGGGTGTTTCTTCACTTTTATTTTCCTACTCTCCAGCCAAATTAGTAAGACTTGATTTAAAAGGTTATTCTGGAAGACTGTGCTCAATAAAAACAAAGTCAAGTAAGTCTTTAAAGACTACATTTCAGTCCTTCATATCTAGGTGTGATGGTTGAGAAATTCTTAATGCAAGTTCCTGGTATCCAGTATAAATTTGAATCTTTGAGTGTTCAACTATTACTTTTGCCTGTCTCCTGAATCCAAAGTCCACAATCATGGCCCAGCATTCACATGTACTCACTTCATACAGATAAACGTTGCCAGTGATTTTAAGATAAGACACATTCTGACAAACCCAGACAGGACAAAACTTGGCTTTTTAATCTTTTGAGTTGAATAACTGTTCTTGGATGCTCCCTAAAAGAGAGGAATGCATGTTACAAAACCAATATTCTCGCACAAGGGGTGCATCCTGGTCCTCTGTAGCTCAGTGATGCAGTTGATTTTATCACCAGCCTCTTAAAGCAGGAGGAAAAACCTCCCCAACTGAGGCTCAGGTATGTTACTCCCAGTTCATGTTTTATCCCCTTTGCACAGGCTTGGTTGTCAGAGGGAGCAGTGAGAGGAGTGGTTAAAGCACAAGAAGCAGCACGTTGGGCACGAAGCCCTTTCCCAGCTCGTTAAGGTGCTGCTGACATTGGTCTTTTAGCCCCGTTGCCTCCGGGCTCCCCCCTCAGCCTCTCTCCCCCATCTCTCCCAGCACTAATTGGTCACACCAGTAGCAGCATGTTTGAACCAGTCTGCTGAGGTTTAATTATGGCATTTGATGACACCTGCATGATACAACTTCACACTGTTATGAAATATTAATTGCTTTCTGTACTGCAGCATTTAACATATTCAAGAGTGAAAAATAATGCTGTTACTGGCTTTATAATTTTTTTTAACCAAGGACTTTAGATTTTTTCCCCCATTATCATTAAGCATGTCTAAAAGATTCTGTGTTTCTCCTGAAAAAAACATGCATATTACCCATAGCCCTTTTACCTCTTTGACTAAAAGAAACTTCCATTATTATTTGAACAATATTTCTCTTTCACTGTCACCTTCTGCCACTCAAGGCAAAAGGACAGAACTCCTACTATTGTCTCACACAGAGAAAAATAATTTTTCTCTTATACAGGCAATAATTCCTTTACCCCACATGCTCTGTCCATTCTCTCCAGAATGATTGTAATCTTATGTCCTTCTCCCAGAGAGCTGCTAAATGAGAAAAGATAGAGTTTTTGCTTTATGGAAGAGTACATGCAATAGTTTTCATTTTGTTAAAAAAAAATAGACAAGGAAATCTATGGTCTTAAGAGGAGAACATATTCTTCAAATTATTTCAAAGAGCTTCACTCCTGGTAAATATTTAAATTAGTATTATAGGAGATTTGTTGTACGAATGCAACACACATTTCAAGGCTAACTTTTAAGCTGTTTACATTTCCTAGATTACTTTAATTAGGGACAGCCAACATGTCCAGGCTCAGCTACAAAGAGGGAACATTGCAGAACATGTAACGTGCAAAGTGTTCCCTGAGGACACTGGGAAGCCAGGATGAACTTCGGGCAGTGGCTCCAGCGGGGCCAGGATTTCAGGGCTCTGCAGCAGCTCAGCCTGTACTTCTTTCTCATTCACCTACAGGAAATCCAGCATCACACCAAATCATGCGAATCCTGATGGATTTTCTTCCCTCTACAAACCAGAGGGAAGAAAATCCAAGAAGTGGTGCATGCAATGTGCCCTCTGGCCCTGGCTCCCCTGTTTGGTGGGAGGAGTAGCACAAATGGAGCCTTCCAGGTGAGTCTGAAGAAACCTGAACCTCAGTGATTCATGGAAATCATCTCAAAAAGTAATTAAAACCGATCAGTGAAAGTCATTGTAAATAAAGACCTTGCCACCTCTACCTAAAAGTGAAGAGGGAACATTGTTTTGAAAAATTTAAATACTTAATACTACAAAAAATAAATATTTGTCAGTGCACTCATATATATATATATATGCATTTAAATAAGAAGAATATACAACAATTGCCTCAAATAAAGCAAGTTTAATGTTCCAAGACTGAAAGGGAAAGAGCAGATTCAAACCCCACATTTGGGGATGGATCATTAGCCAATACAGATCACGGCAGTGTCAAAATTCAAGAATTATTTTGATGCATTTTTTCTCCTCCAAGACATTTATTTCTAAGATAAAGCAGATGAACCACTGACAGGTATACCTGGGAGGAAGTATGCAGAATATTTTCCTTGAGGGTTAAGATCCAATCTATATGGCTTTCATAGCCAGAAAAAACAGAGGAAAGAAACAAGACAGAAGAATGTATCTCAACCAAGTAAGAAAATCTAAAAAACTTAGTCACACTGGAGCACACATGAAAAATGTTGTGCTTTGAAAAAAAGATGCAATGAAGTGGCTTAGAGTGGGCTGGAACAAAGTAGAATAACATTGCAAGTATATAACTGGATAATAAATGAGAAAAAGGGTTGGGTAACTAAACCAAGGTTTACTAAACCACTTGGAATAATTCTTTAGTAATTCCCGTAATTTTGCTACATTTAAAGTAATAGATAAAATGTTACTGACTTCTCTTATCTCACTTTTCCAAGTGGGGAAAACATAATCCTACCACTAATCCCAGTACTGTATAAAAAAAATCTTGTTTTATTCAAAAATAATTAAGAACATCACCATTAATTTTGATATGGATTTTATTCTGTAGTTTTTTTTCCTATAAGAGTGAAAACCAAAAATACTTTCTTTCAAGAAAAGAATTTAAATTTGGAAGGAGTGGACTCATTTTGAAACAAAAGTAGTTTAAAAGACTTAAAACCTTTGTAAAACATATTTTCCATTCTTTTCCAAAGTGGATTAGTAATATCCTTGGAGACATGCAAGAACTCCAGCCAGAGGCAAGCCATGTTGGAACACAGAGAGCAGACATTAAAAAGGAATGCTGCCATCCCACTTCAAATAGAAAGTTTTTCACAGTGAGAATTTTATCGTTTTAAGAAGAACATACATAGAGAGATGAGAACTGTGAGGAACTAGACCTGACCAGCTGGGTAAAGGAATCTCATGGAACAAGCCAGAAAATATGACTTTAAAAATACAGAGAAGGAGAAATTTCACTTATATCAAATAATTCTGGTCACCAAGGGAAGGAAGAACTTTGATTAACATTTCTTCTAAAAAGCTGCCATCTAAGCTAAGGGTGGTAACCAAGTTCACAACTTTGACAATAGCAACTCAAAAAACAAGCTAAAATGCCAGTTGTGCTGTACTTAAAAATTAAATTAAGAAGTGGTGTACAGAAGCCCTCCTCAGACAGTAATCTAAACCTTGTGGACCTATGTTGTCTAGATGAATAAGCCCTTTCTGGCTTGTAACTCCATTATATTTGAGACACTTTCAAACATTTTCCAAAATAATATATTTTTTCAAACTTAGTAATTATTTCCGTTGCCTATAAATGACACAGACTGCAGGAGATTTAATTATTAGCTGCCCTCCAGAGACAATCCAATTTAGGGATAATTTCTGCTGCTGTCTCAGTCATAGCAAAGAAGACTTGTTAATGTAGACAGGAACGAATATAAGGCTGGATTAAATGAAAAAAACAAAATACCCCATTTTTTTCTTGTAACTTTAAGAGAAATCACCACTATTTCTTTAGCAAAGATACACCTTTAACAGTAGCTGCAAAAAACTCATTCTCTATCCAAACTCTGCTTCTGTATTAGGCAGGTTGATTTCTAGGCAGTCAACCTTACTAAGCCAGAGCTTCCAAATTACAGAAAAGTGCTGAAAATTTATAATAGAAAATAAAGTTTCCTAGAGGAGCGGGATACATGGAAACAGAAGGAATAACTCTCCTTTTTTTGGTTTTAAATCTTGCCCCAGTTATTTACAAGCATATAATTATTAATTTTCATTTGGTACAAATGGAAACTAAAACCAAACCCAAACAAACTTCAAATGGAACAACCCACAAAGACAGCAAGCATTTAGGTGCTTAATCATGCAGACAATCAAAAGGCAAGTGCAAAAACACCGACCACAATGAAGTGAAAAGTTATTAAAGAAGAACTATACCTCAGACTCTTTTCCAAGCTTTGTGTGGAGCTTAGCTGGGCCCCACATCAACTCACCCCGGAGCTGGGCTGCAGGGAGATGCTGGATGGAGGCACCAGCCAAAGCTGGGGCCAGCAGGTGCTGGTTCTAGGCTGCTCATTAACTCTTTCAGAGGTTGGTCATTAAATCTTCCAGCACATTTCCAAGCTGGCTTTGCAGGACACTCTTCATCTGCTCCTGCCGTGTTTTACACGTGCACTGTGTGCCCAGAGGCGTGGTGGGAAGGTTTAATTGCTGGCTCCAGGTGCCACTGGAACCAAATCACTGAGCTGATCACAGCTGGTCCCGTTCACAGGGGAGCTGACGAGCCCTGGGATGGATCCTCATTTAAAATCAGTGGCAAATAATCTTAACCCTGCCTTAAAGTTAAGATTTCAGAGCTTTTAGCATTTGGCGAAGCGTTTAGATGGAATGATGGCATTCCTACTTCTATTTTCACATGGATCACCCCAGACCTTTTTCACTGTGACAACAGTTTCTAGCTTGGTGTGGAATCACTGCAGTGAGATTATGATAAAGAAACTGCTTGTTCTCCCTTTTCCTGCCTCAAGAGTTAGGAGCAGCCATACCATGGCAAGCTCCATCAAAACCTCTCCCTGCCAGCTGGGTTTTCTACCACAGGTTTGCCAGCTCCTCACCATTTACATGTGCAAAATCCTATTGCCAGGAAGGGCTCTCAGTAAAGCAGCAACATCTCCTGCCTGAGACACCAAAACAGGCCCTGGAAGGGATTGTCCCACCTCCCCTGGACCAGATTCCTGCAGAACCTGGAGGGCAACTTTTGTCACTGAGGAAGGGCTCCAAGCCTATTGGGGGCAGTGGCCAGGAGGAAGAAAAAAGGAGAACTAACATCTTTTTCCTCCCCAGTTTCTTTCAGCACCCCAATTTACTCAGGCTGCCCCAGCAAGCTCCAGCCCCCAGGGTAATTAGTTGTGCTCTCAGGCTTTGGATTGCAAAATTCACTTTTGCCTGACGGGTGAAATTGTTTTCTTGCTGTTCCACTAGATTGAGCACAAAAAACCAAAGCCACTGTTTGTCCATGATACTCTTGAAGAATATAAATAAATCTCATCTGTACATAGGATGTGGATGAAAAAACTGGGAGAAAATGAAAAACTTCAGGAACTAGGTTTTTTTGTGAGATCCCTGGGTAAGCTGAAAATTTACATCTCTTTAAAACTAAGCCAGGCAATCAAGGAAGATTTATGCTTGTAGAAAAGCCTTAGAAGTTTCCACTGATTTCCTGCTTTACAGCTTCTCCCTTTTGCAGAAAATAACCAATTAAGATCAGAACAAAGTTCAGCTGGGCTGCTCAGGAGCACAACCTTCTTTTCCATGGAAAAGGCAGGGAGAAAGTTGTGTAGACCCAGCAGCCTAAGATATGTTAGGCCAAGCAATCAATGGTCAGGTGTAACACAAAATCTGAGTTGATTAACAGCTTTACCCTGCTGAAAACATATTTTCCTGCCTTTCTGTGTAGACTGAAAGAATTAAAATGATTAGCTAGAAACCAAGACACATTATTTCACACAGAGGAAAAGATAACTTTGTGCATTTCTGTGGTATCCAAACTGTACCAATTACTTTAGATTTTATCTTCATTCACATATCTGTGTAATGTGTACTTGGTGCAGAAGAATATTTTAATGTAGCAGCACATTTTGAAAGTGCCAGGCATGAAATTTGTGCCCAAAAGACAGATTTCCATGGAGCAGATATGGGAATGTTCCTGCTCTTACTAATCCCCAGAACTCAAGGCTGTAGAGCCCTGCCAGGTTCCAGGCCAGGGCCACTGAAGGGCAGTGGATATAAACAGGGATAACTTCTGAGATCTTTCATGAACATTTTGTCCAGAAATTCACCCAAATGGCAGCACCAAACTAACAAAGGCTCTCAGAGAACACGAATAAAGAAAGTATCAACAAAGGCACAGAGGTTGCTGGGTGGATGTGGCTGCACCAATTCCTGCACCAGGATGTTTTGCAAGCCTTCATGGCATTTTAGCAGTTGGAGAAATAAGCACCACATTTTATACAAAGTTTTATTTTAATAAAATATTTTAATATTCAGCTTTCATACAGAATTTGAACTTCAAATGTTCAGGTCATAATTTACATCTGTACTTATCTGTAAAAAGTGTCTGTGCCCGGGTTAGAATAAGTAGAAGGTATTCAGTCTACAAATATTCCTCATAAAAGGATTCTCAGATTTCAAACAATGCATGTTTTCTCTCAAATAGAAAAACTGAAGGCGCAGTTCCATGACACTGCTACATCAATTAACACCCAGTTTCAGCCAAAGGAGCTAATCTTCACCTTCTGAAATAGAATAGAATGAGATAATAAAGTTCAGTTCACTGAATTATTGAAGAATCTGTACTCATTTGAGGAAATTATATGGGGGGAAATTTTTTTTTTGAAGTGCTACTGGAACTAGTTTTTAGAAAAATTACCTTCAGGAGTAAATTTACACAGCAATTTATGACAAAAAAATGTAAGGGTCTCTAATGTAAGCAAACTGGAACCAGTTTTGATTTCTGATCTTCTTATTCCCACAGCCTTAGTTAAAAAAAAAAAAAAAAAACCAAGCCCATAAATAAGCCTGTTTTGATTCCTAATCTTTGGTCAAATAATTTATATCATATGTAAAATAGGAAGTATTACACTTTTATCTGGAGGTCTTACACTACTCAACAGAACTCTAAAAACCATTATTTCCTCTTTACGCCCACAAAAAAGATGAAGAGGATTGGAATATACAAAGAAGTTTCTGCAGGGCAAGCAAGAAGGATAAACCTGAAGAGCTCCAGTTATTCCATGAGAAATAGATACACGCAAATCCTTATCCTAAAAAGCAGTTATTTCAAAAGGGGATAAAGTCCTGTCTTACCTCAGGAGGTGGATGGGAGGTGGATTATTTTGTCCTGGGGTAAGAAGGTCTGTTTGGCAGCCCTGCCAAGAAGCTGATGCATTTCAAGTTCACCCAGTGCTTTGAACCATTTATGGCCTGGAACAACTTGGTTTGGTGTCCCTGACCAAAGGGAGTTATCCCAGCTCAGTGACAAAGCCAGCACAGATCCGTGCATCCCCTCTGGAGCCAGCCTGGCAGAGCTGGGGGTGCTCATCTTGAGAGGAGAAGCTCCAGGGAGAGCCCCTGGCAGGGCCTGGAGGAGCTCCAGGAGAGCTGCAGAGGGGCTGGGGACAAGGATGGAGGGACAGGACACAGGGAATGGCTCCCACTGCCAGAGGGCAGCCATGGATGGGAGACTGGGCAGGAATTCCTCCCTCTGAGGGTGGTGAGGCCCTGGAACAGGTTGCCCAGAGAAGTAAAATTCTGAGCACAGTTTTTATTCCTTTGGTGTTCAGGCACCTCGTACCTGAGAGAGAACAAACAACTCACAGCAAAGCCCTTGTTCCAGGTACTGGGGAAGTAAACTTAGCCACTGGTCATTCCTAAGTGGAAAGAAAACTCTGTCCCAAAGAGTGTTTTCCCAATGCATTATGGAAATTGTCTGTGTCAGCTCTGCAGATGAAAAGTTCAATACTTGCAAGGAAAGTGATGCAGACACACAGAGCTGAGGGTAACAGCTGGACTGATAGCTCCACTCAGCTGCAGCATGGAACTCCCATTAGCACCATTAGTGTTTGGTTAAAAATTCCACATCAAAAAGAGGAGGGGACTGCCCAGTTTTAATATTTCCATCCTTTATAATATATGTGGGCAAATATTTTTCTGTAGAGGTTTTGCTTGGCCTTTTAGTTTTACTTGTTTACTTCAGGACATGTCCAAACAGCTCATGTAAAGCAAGAGAGAGAGTTCTAAAATCTTAATTGCCAGCTTGCTGGTAGATATTGCCTGATTGCAACACGTAAATGAGAAAATTAGATGAAAAAACAGGGACCAGGAAAAAAAAAGAACTGTTTTTTTAATGTACTGTAACTTTTATATCTTAACCTACACACTGGAGTTGCAAAAAGCTCCCATTTGAAAAGCACCCATTTGAAAACTATACTTCACCTAATATGTGTTTTTTTGGGGGAAAATAAATACAAAAAATTTGAATAAGATATCTGAGCTAAGGGAAACAAATTGCTGACCCATGTCTTGGGACTTTTTTTTTTTTTGGCCAGTAAAGATGCTATTTTAAGGTTATAATTAGAGTTGGTTTGAAAGAAGCAGTAAAAAGAAACGTGTTGGTAATTTGACTAAATTAACTCCAGTTTTGATGAAAGCCAACTACTTTGAGTAACATCATCTACAGGCATTATAAAGTCAGTGGCATTTACTTCTTAATTTTAAAGTCTTCATATTTCTGATTGTAGTATTTCCCTTGACACAGCAGCCATTCAGTGTAACATTACACCAGGAGGCACAAAAAAGTGGTTTCTCTAACTTGTCATGCCAGTTTTGCAGTTCAAGCTCTTCTCAAATGCTGCTTTTTGGCAACTCATATTGTGCAATGATTATGAAAGAGGCTTTCTGGAGTTTCTAAAGGGTACTCTACGAAGGCAGCTGACTCCCTCATTCCTACAGTGCCTCAGTAATTATTTCTAATCCTACATGGCTTCCAGCATGTAATTTTATTATCAGGATTAATCAAGGAGAATGATTCATGCTTAATGGAAAGCAAGGTAAGTTCAACACAGCATTAGGACTGAAAAATGCAAAGTCTTACACTAAACTCACAACAGGATGAAGCTTTAACAACTGGCTCATGTAGACTTTTCTCTCTGCTGTCACTTCCAAAAATACAGTTCTATTCCAAGAGTGACAAAATAACAAATGGTTCCACACCTGCTTCATTTCAGTGATGGTACAGAAATGGGTGCTTTGGCTCATTTTCCTGAACTGATGTAACACAAAGAGATGTGAAAAGGAAAGGAAGGGACTGGAAAAACTACAGCTTTTAATTTTGTTTCTGAATCAACAAAGATTCAAGCCCCAGATCCTACCTCTTTTGGGACATAAGATTATCTGTACTACTCTTTACTTATAGTGTCAGCTCTAATAAATATAATTTAAGGTGACATTTTAGAGCATCTCAATGCCTTTTTTACTGGGCTCAGAAGGGACTGGCACCTCCCAGTGCTGAACACGTATAACTGGAGATCACTCCTTGCTTAGGAGGAGACCTGCAAGGAATCATCAATGTATTTTTGAATTCTCCCTTTTTTTCTTTTTGTGCTAGAAGAAAGTCAGCAAGATTAGAATTTTTCAGGTAGCTCTGACAGACCAGAGTGCCTTGATTACACACCACCACACTGTCCTTGTGTTTCTCCCTCTCAGAAAAACAAAATCACCTTTGCAACAGACCATTCTGGGAAGATTGGTTTTACTTTCACCTAGACCATGAAAGTTACCTCAGGACTGAGGACAACAGCCAGACAGCAGTTTAAAACTCCAGTGCCCCAAAGGAAAATATATAAGCATATTTTTCAAATCCAATTAAGACTTTGGCTCCGAGCATTTGGCAGAAGGAGAAGAGTAAACATTTTATGACATGCCTTTGCATGGGTGGTGCTATGAGGAGTTCATTTATTAACTAACAAGGTCCACTGAGTGATTTTTGACTTTGTGAGAGGGACAGAGAATGGAGGGAATGCAGATTGCACTCAAAGATGTTTTATCATCATTCCTGGGGGCAGTGTGTTCAGTAGTGTGTTTTCAGAGGGGAAAAAAAAATCAATTCTGTGGTAACTGATTTTAAAACAGGAGTTCAAGCAGTTTCTTTGCAGGATGCCTCAGCTCTGCATAGACTGATGCTTATCTCTGACAGCAAAAAAATGGGAACAGCTATTTCCAGACCTCGAGACAAAATCAGGGCAGATGGGATGTGAGGAGCTACTGCAGTTCCTGTAAGGACTTTTGAAGGCAATTCCTGGAAAGAGTTTAGATCCAAGACTTCCTAGAAAACCTGGAAAAATTATTAGGAAGGCTCTAAATCTAGGATGGGAAATTCCTTGAACAGCACAGGTTCAATGAACTACTTCAGGTTCTAGACCCAGGAATCCCTATAAAAAGCATAAAAGGCCAAGAAATGTTGTAGGTCCAGAAAGTCTAAAAATAGTCTCTTTTCAGGATCACACATTCAGGAATACTTGCAAAGCCCAGGAAAATGAGAAAATATTTAGACCAATTAATTCCCAGAAAGTGATAGGAAATTATTTGAAAATTTCTCAGTACAGTAAATCCTAACAGAGGTCTCAATCTAGAGATTCCTGGGAAGAATCTTGGTCCAGGATGTCTAGGAAAACTCCTAAAAAGCCCCAAATATTCCTAAAAAAATGTATAGATGTTAGAATAAAAAAAAAAAAAAACAAAACAAAAACAACAAAAAAACTTATCTTGAATGTTGTTTATTCCAAATTGCTTAAACAAATTGTTTTAGTAACTTTGACATTTTATCACTTGATTTAAAGCCCGTAACACTTTCCATATGGTCAAATCACTTCCCAGCTGAGCATTCTGGTACTGCTGAATAGAATTGGAGTCTGTCTTACGAAGTTTCTTCATTATTTGTGCAGAAGAACCTCAAAAAAAGCCCCAAACAAACCCAACAAATGTTCAGTGACACTTGTGAGTTATTATTTTAGGCAGTTTGGTTCCACTGTCAGAGAAGCAATGTGGGCTTTGTCGCCAAGTACTTCAAACCAATCCTGCTAATTAGAATTTCAAGTTTAGCACTGACATAAACAGATTGGCAAACTAATTTGGGGATCTGCAGCCCAAGGGAGGTTTTTTCCTAGGTCTGGTCTATTTAGGATGATGTGATGAATACCATTGTCATGAGAGGGGTCTCTCACATCATATCTCACGTATTCCATTTACACAGCTGACCCCAACATTTAATCTCAGCAGAATCCAGTTTATTCCCCTTCAGCTGCTCTGACTCGATAATGCTGACAGAAAAATTTCACTGCAGTAGAACAAGTGGCTCTGCCCCTCAGCACCAATTTCTGCAGGAAGGAAGGGAGCACCATTCTGTGACAATTCCTTTGCTGACCACACCTGCACTCACCACTCGGTGGAAGCAGAGCTGCAGACCTGGGGAGGAAAACTTTGGAATTCTGGGCTCCTCATTATCTTCTGAGAATGTGTTTTTTTTTCTACAGGCACCGCCAAGTTTTAAGCTACAACCTTCTGCTCATAAAATAAGCTGAAATATACAAATTATTTCAATGAGAAAGTCCTCCCAAAAAGGACACAGGAGCTTTAAAAGGGTGAAGTATAAACATTAAAAGTCCAGCTGATTTCAGAAGGATGTATGAAAAGAGAAAAAAAATCTTGAGGCACAGGTACTTCAAAAGAAAATAATTTTTTTTTTTTTTTCTGGGGGAATATGAGATAGGCCACAGGATCTAAAAAAAATGCAGTGCCAGTCAAATAAGGAAACATCAAATACTTGGATCAGTGGAGACTAACGGGTTAATTCATACAACATTTTCCCTTTAAATCACCATTTCTCTGAGTTTACAGATTTACATAGACACACTCCATTTTTCTTGTTTGCTGATTTAAGAATGATTTGAGACAGAAGTTTTTTCTAAGGATAAACCAAAGCAGAACTAGATTCTCCCAAGGTTGTCTGTGCAGCAGGCAGCAAATCATCATCATTCAGTCTTACAGTAAAAATAGCCTGTAAATTAAATACTACAGGGGAATCAGTGAAACCCTACTGAGGGAGAATTACATGTTGATGGAAAAAGCCACCATGAATAATAATTGTGTAAAGCAAAATTCCAGAGGTGCTAAAATCTTGGTTTAAAATCCTCTATTTTGTATAGAACACAATAGGTCTCTTTAGAAATGTGAAAGAAAAAAAGCCTTTCACACTGTAGTTCACCACACCCTGCTTTGGAAAAGAGATAATCCCGTAGTGCTCTCTAGTGGCTGCCAGTCAAAAAACCTCGGCAAGTTTAAAAATACACAGAATTATTCGTTTGCCCCTGTAGTCAGCCACGAGTGCCCAGGGAGAGCAATCGGTGTTTGCATCAGTGCTCTGCACTGCCCGGCGCTTGTGCTTCCTTCAGGACTCAATCCCACAACAGAACTGCAAATAACGATGTGCCTGGAATCGCACAGAACAAATTCAACACATCTGATGATGATGATGAAGTGTAAGAGGTGTCTCACAAGTTGGTATCAACACGTGGCATCTTTTGAGTCTCTCACAAACTCCAGCTGTGCCAGATTTCCTCCTGAGCCTACAGATGGTGAAGGGAAATCCATTCCTTTCTGCTTGATCTGGACTTTGCAGTTGAGAGAACCACGTTGCAAAACGGGTGCCTGTTTTGGGCTATAAAAACTCCCATTGTGCTTAAAACACAATTCATAAACCAAGTCTGAGGCCATCAGTCCTATATAAAACCATCTGAGTAGAGACAATTATTGTCTGCCCACAATTAGTGACACATTTCATAACCATTGTCAGGTTACACTGCTCTTGTAAATTGTCTTGTTACTTGTAAATTATACATTGATATTTATTACTTCAGATGCATAAATAAAGCCTAGATGGCAACATTACCCTTTCAGATAATAAATTAATTCCTAAGGTTGGTACACCAAGAATTTCCTGTCCAACAGAATTTCCTGTTTCCCCAGTGGATTCTCTCAGCTCCATCAGACATTTATCAGCTAAATAAAGAACAAATTGCTGAGTGTAAAACCACTACCAAGGGTTTGCAGGATCATCCACTAGCTCCAGGATTTCCTTGACAGCACAAAGGATTGCAGGCTGCCAATTATAATTAAATAGAGCTCCCTATGGTCTTTAGCAGAGCTCCTCACTGCCCTGGATAAGAAAACGCAGGTTAAAACAGAAGAGTAATAGAAAATGGATCCTGAGCTGGTCCAAATAACTGCAATTTTCAGAACTGGAAATATCTCTGCAAACAGCATGTAGATGACACTTGCCCTGGGTAGAATGCACGGGCTGTGACATTCCTGGGGTGTCAGCTGAACTTCTACCCAGGAAATCCGGTCAGAGCCCATGAAATGAGAATTTCACAAGTACACACTGTAACGTTCAGCTGCACACACAGAACATCCTTACAAATGGAGACAGAGATTGATTTTGACACCTTCAGTTCTTAATGCTTTAATAAACAGAATTTTTGCAACAGCCACGAAGCCAAGGGAGAAAGAAGCCTAAATATTAAAATAATTCATGACTTCTGAATGATTTGGAAAAAGCAAACCTACTGGTATCTTCCTTGACTGCTTTAATTGGATTTATTTCCACTTTCTAGGAGAGGTGAAAAAACAACATCAGAAAAAAACCTCTTTACTAGTTCATTAAGCAAGGGTATAATTACCTAATTATAAATACCACAGATCATACAATCCTTAGCTGCATGAATCTCTATCTCCATACACAGGAAGACAAGCTAAGCAGTCATTCATGTACACAATTAATTGCATATTTAGCAAAAATGTGTGTTCCAATCTCTGTATTTCACTTTGGGTTAAAATAAAACATTTTTAGAGTACATGTTAATAATAACAATAGCAACAACAACAACAACAACAATAATAATAATATTTAAAAAATCTTGTTCTGCAACTGAACCTTAAAACTTGAAAGACTTGGTCTTTGATCTTGCAGAATTATTTATAGGAGAGAGAGGTTTAATGCATCTGTGTGGTCCACAGATTATATTAAACTGATGTTGGGAATTCCTTTGCAAAGCATTTTTTTTGTGTCTAGACCTAAAAGAATACATTTGTATAACAACTAGAGGCACATATCGGAGACAAGTGCAAACAAAGGGACTCTTTGTGGCAACCATCTGATTTTTGACTTGACTGGAAGAATTTACCAGGCGAAGTCTGCACTTAAATTGTTGGATAAAGATGCTAAAGGATTTATTTCTGAAATCCTTGAGATCACAGCTGCAGGGTCTGGAGGTGTTTCTCTCATTACAGTCTAGGCTGGTTGGAAGCAAGGCTGGCAAAGAGAGTTTTTACACCAGAGCAGCACAGAAAATTCCATGATTACATTGCACTGACTGCTTATGACAGTGTCCATCTCCAGCCTCGAAGTCATGGAATAGAAGACCCACTGAATTCTGTCCTGGGCTAACTTTGCAGGTTAAAAGTTTGCTGTTAGGGCTGATCCTAGAAAAACAGCCACGGTCTCTGTCCAAGAAGGGAGCTGGGATGGAGCTGCTGAGCAGCCTGGCCTTGCCAAGCTCACAGCAAGATGGCATCAAAACAGCAAACCGAGCTGCAGCCCCGAGGGGAGGGGTGGCCCACATCCCCTCTGCTGCCACGGCAACTCCACAGCTGCCAAAAACCCCGTATTTAAAAAGTAAACCAAGGCAGCTGGGTTTTGCTGAGGAATGGTTTCTCAGATGACTCAGTGCATCTGCAAAAGAGCAAAGCACAGCCTCCCCAGCAGGGATCTTGCTGCACATCCACTTTCTGCCTAAATGAGGATGCAAACTACTGCCCAAACCCTTCAGCTCTGAGGAAGCAGTAACTTCACTGTGTAGGAATGGTATGAAGTCCTAGTCTTCCTTAAAATTAAACTAGAAATTCCAGAAATGTATTGGTAGCTGTTCTGCTTCCCTTCCCGAGTGTTGCTTCAGGAGCTGGTGAGCAGGAAATTGAATAGCTGGAATTGATGGAACCAGCCCGAAGATTAATCTGTCCCAGCCAGACATAAACCCAACCCACAGGAGCACCCACAGAAGGATGAAGGTGTAGCATAAAGTCACCACAGTGTTTCTGCCTAGGAAAGCTCAAACCTTGAGCTTTAAATCAGTTCTCACACTGCAGCTCCCTGAGAATGAGACCTGGCAGGGCTGGCCATGACTCCTGGGCTCTCATGCAGTGCACAACTTCAGTCTCAGAACAGAAACTGCTCTGCTGTCCTGGACCTTGCTCATTGGGAGTTCCAATCAGTTGGAGCTTTCATTCTCTTGCCTTCAGCTGCTGATCAGCTCTAGACTTCCTATATTTCCTTCCATGAATTGAAGCCCAACTGAGGTTGTATCTTCTGAGAAATGCTCAGAAATCCTGATTATTGTGGTCTTCACTGGATTTCAGGTCCCAAAGAACTGCAAACTGTGACCTACTGAAGGAAGCTCTGCCACTTGTTTCATGTCTCACTGGCCCCAAAAGTATTTTAACTCTCCAACAGCTGAATTTCTCGTGCATTGTGCTCCGAGTGTGAAACACCACCAGAAGTCCTGCGTTACACAGGAAATGAGGTGAAAATAACAAAATGCCATTGAAGTAAATGTTGAAAGGTACTAACATGAGTGGAATCAGGATTTTGTCCTGCACTCTACATCAAAGACTCGCCAGCTCTCATCTAATTAGCACAGAGCACCACTTTTCCCTTTCCACTTCTGCTGACAACTGAATGATCTACACTGTTTGAATTAATTTGAAAAATGTATACGTCAGAATTATTCCAGATTTGGCAACAATGAGATCTGAATCAGAATGTACTGTCTGAATGCAATATATAATAAGAAGAAATGACATCTCTGATCAGGCTACAAGATATCCAGACTTATCTCTGAGAGAAAAATGAGCCGCTCTTCTTCTAAAATACAAAGTCTTGCAAAGCACAAGCAAATCAGAGATTCCTCTTTTTCAGGTGTATTTTGTTTCCAAATTGAATTTTAGTGCTCCAAATAGTTATTTTAAAAGTCTGGGATCTTACACTGTATTCTTTTATATTTACAATCAATACCAGTTTCTTGGAGTTATTTCTACTATCCTGAATTGTGGAACCTGCAGGACTGATGTTACAAATGTAACAAGAAACAGTTCACTGGGTTTTTCTGTATTAATTCAAAGAGCTTGCAGGATCTCAATTACACCAAAAATGGCTTTCAGAGCCACAGATAGCTGCAGTTTTTTTGGAGTTTTGGGTATTTGAGATCATGGAATACTTTGAGGATGGAAGTGCGAATAAGGAATTTCAAGCCATGTGGCTTCTTAAGAACACAGTGCCTGTAAAAAAACCAAGATATTCCATATATAAGAATATTAATTCCCCAAAATCTGTGCAGGAAGGAGATTTGGACTTGCAATAGAATTTATATGTACATCCCTTCTCCTCGGACATCCTGAGGGCTAAGGGGGACAAAAAGCCAGAGAGGATAATGAGATTCAAGCCTTCAAACTGGCACAAACAACATTTATGTGGCACATCACCTGGAACCTCTCTGGCTTGGACAGCACCTCAGGAGCCCCCCAGAGTTCCCCTCAGAGCTGCCTTTTCCCTGCTCCTCTTGCACAATGATAGAGCTCAGTGACCCCATCCTGCAGCTCCCTGCTGGCCTGGGCACGTTGCAGACACGAGTTCACTCCCCACACATGGGGCTGTTACTGTTCTAAGCTGCATAATTTGAAATAAGAGTAGAGGTTTCCCTTCCCATCATCACAGCACAGAAGGAGGTGAATAGGGCTGGGTGTCAGGGTGGGGAGTTGAGCCGAGGGTCCTCCTTCACATTTTTCCCAGCCTCTTTTTCCTGTTCCTTCACCTGTAAAATGGGAGTGAGCGCTGGAGCTGGGAAGGAAAGCAAACATGAAAATCAGATGGGTCATTGCCAGAATAGCTCCTGAGTATCAGAAATTCTCAATGTGCACACGAGGCCCCCAGTAAACAAGCCCTTGATGCTTATTCATTTTTTATTTGCCTTCTGTAGTAGTGCTTTGGAGAAGATGTGTTTCAAGTCTTTGTACTTAAAAAGTTGTGACTGCTGGCTGATATTTTATCTCTTCTTGGTGACATGCATGTATGGTCTTGACAAACAAAGGCTCAAAATAGGCTCTGTGTCCTCTTTACAAAGAAAGCATCTTAGAGGAAAGAACCCCCAACAAAGTAAATAGAGACAAGAGGTTTTTGAGCATGGGAATGATCATCTCTGTTATGGTGAGCATGCTGAGCTACAACAAGCTGGCATAAAAATCTTAAAAACTAGGTTAAGACTCACAAGCAGCAGAACAAATGCTTTCTGTTGCTGCATCTAAGAAAACTGCTCCTAGCAAGGCTATCTGTGCCTTGGTCATCAGAACAATTTGATCATGAAAGCTGATACTGTCAATCCAAATGTACCCTGAATTCATTTTTCTAAATAACAACACAAAACCCCCACATCAGTGGTGCTCAGAGATCACACATAGGCTTCAGACTAAGGAAAATGAGGCTGTTTAATATTCTACTGATTTGAGAAAAAAAGCACTGACATGACTCATCTCTTTTCTTTCTCCCCGGAGAATCATTCCTTTCTAACACACATTCGGCTTTCTCTTTAAATAACCAGCTCATACAACAGGCATTCAACTATCTGTCAGAGAGAAAACAAACTAATCAAATAATCCATACAATTTATATAGTTGCATTAAAAAAATATCAAGGAAAGTAATATCAAATGGACATGCATTGCTTTGGCTATGGACTATGCATCAAAATAAATAAAATGATAAAAAAATTTAATTTATCTTCTGTGTTCCTTCTGTGGATATTCCATTTCATGAAGTATTTTCCTGCAACTGAATGGATTGCAAAGATATTTGCTATTAAGCTAAAAAAAGTCATCATAACCTTTCATCATAAATATAAAAGGCTAGAAATCCTCTGAGAGATAACTAAACAGATCAGATCATTGAACTCTGGGAAAATGCTGAAAACTTGTTTACCACAAGACTCCTATAGTGAGAAAATAAACCAAACAAAAGGGGAGTCATGTTTCTACTAATAGCCATTCTGATCCTGCAAAGAGTTTTGTTTGTGACACCTACAGAATCATATGAAGTAGTGAATGGAAAATTGAGGACGATTTTTCAGATGCTTTGTACCCATAGGTAGAACAAGGCTTAGTTTCATTCCAATTTCAGAGGGATTTACAAATCAATATACTTGGAATATATTAGTTAGTGCCTGCCTCCATCAGCTTTATTTACCTCTGTGAAAAGGCTCCATTCCTGTTTGGTGCTGGTCTTTCAACACAAAGACAAGGCTTTGCCTCACATTGATTTTTCCCTCTCTAAAGCCCTGCCCCAGAAGGAAAGCAGAGCCTGCTTTAAGGCAAGGAAATGCCATAGATACATCATCATCACCTCTGAAATTTGAAGGTAAAAGACAAGCAGACAATCCTACTTTTAACACAAGAGACATTATTAAGAAACATAAGTTTGAATAATTCAACACTTTTTTTGTTTTTTGGTACCTCCTCTCCTAAACATGATGATGGATCTTTTTGGAAAGAACAAGGTCCGGGGGCAGCTCCATCAGCTGGCACAAACCACTCCAGGGATTTATCCCCAGACTGAGCCTCTCGATTCTTGGTTTGTCAGGAATGAGAGAAAATGCTCTTTAACTAAGTGAAAGCAGCAAGGCAGATTCCAGACCTGTTTGACTGTTTTGTACCAGGCAATGTTTTAAATCCAAAGGCATTCTATAAAATGTCCTCTACAGAGTATGGGAGCTGGTTAAAAATACATCCCTCTCATCCTGTGT
Source organism: Chloebia gouldiae (assembly GCA_003676055.1). NCBI lineage: Eukaryota > Metazoa > Chordata > Aves > Passeriformes > Passeridae > Chloebia > Chloebia gouldiae. The sequence continues at coordinate 119,807 of QUSF01000056.1, forward strand.
GCTAAAGATGTCTTGGAGATGTTTTCTTGGGTTGAAAATATTTTAATATATTCAGTCTTATACAAATGCTTAAATCTGATATGAAACTTCTCAACCCTACATTTTAAACATGAAATCAGTATCATTCTTCATCTCAGAAGGCAGCTATTGATTAGTGCAAACAGACTTTCACAGAATTCACTAGAAACCATCAGCGTTTTCTAGCATGACCTAAAAGCTATATAGAGAAAAACCATTTAGAACTTGCTACTTCCTCTCCTTTTAGGACTAAAAATAGATTTAGCTCATTATCTCACTTGGCACCTTAATGTATTCCACGGCATGATGGCACAGCTCAGATTAAACCTCCACATGCTGCTTTTCCTTAGGCTCTACCATAAGGAACCATAGCACACCCCAAGAAGGGGCAGTGCTCATTGAACTAGAAACTTTTTGATATTTTACTTTAAACCCTTTTTTGGGTTCTTTTCTCAGGACAATATTCCCACGTGCTGTTGGATACAGCAGTTCACCGCAGCCATGGGTGGATGCCACCCCAACACTAAGGCCTCTCTCAAATGGAATCTTGGATGAATTTTCTCATCAAGCTCCACCATTAAATCCATGCCCACACCTTTTTCCTTTCCCCAAAGGTCAGTAGGATAACTGACTCTCAGGAACACACAGCCCAAAAGTGACTCCCAAATTAGATATATGCACACTTAACTTTGAAATTCCTGCTTAAAGAAAAACTGCAAGCACTTCTTAGTGTGATAGATGTGATAAATTTGGGTTAAATCCCCCCAAAACACAACAAAGACACAACCCCACACAACTGCTTTGTTTGCCTCTGCTTTCAGAAATGGCCAAACCCCATTTTCTTTATTTAAGAGTAGCAAAATGTTTTCCACATATTAATGTAAAAACAGAGCCAGGCTCTTCTCAGTGATGCCAAGTAATAGAACAAGAGGCAGTGGTGAAAAACTGACGCTAAGAAAGTTCCACCTGAACATGAAGAAGAACTTCTTTGCTGTGCAGGTGAGGCTGTGGAGTTTCCCTCCAGTGGAAATATTCCAGAGCTGTCTGGACACAATCCTGTGCTCTCTGCTCTGGGATGACCCTGCCTGAGCAGGGGAGTTGCACCAGGTGACCCCACTGTGGTTCTTTCCAACCTCAAGCTGTGCTTCTGTGGGAATGAAAGACTCCACTGATGGGAAATTTTCTGATAAAGGTTCAACCCTAAAATTTTGCAAACTTGGTCAGCTGCATGTATAAGCATTGCTCTTGAGTCAGAAAGAATCTACTTGTAGGTCAGTGTATTCCTCAGCACTGGTTCCATGCAGAGACAAAAACAGAGTTTAAGGCAGACACGAGATGAGAACTCCCACAATCCCAGCAAGTGCTGACCACACGACTTTACTGGGAGAGCGAATAAAAGCATTCCTGTTTTTTACAGGTCAAAACTCCAAGAGCTGACCTGCACCACCGGTTACAGACCAGCAGCTCCTCTGTAGGCACCCTGTGCTGCACGTGAGGATCAAAAAAAAAAAAAATCATAAAAGCAGTTATTGCCTTTAAACAAATTCCCAAACCAAGCTACTCAGTCGAGTCGGAGCATCCCGTTTCTGCGGGGTCCCTGTGCGACACCTTCACCACGAGGCCCCGGCCCCAGCCCCACCTCCGGCCGAGCTGCGCGGGGGTCCCGGGGGTGCGGAGCTCGTCCTGCCGAGAGAACCCCCGGGGACACCCTGTCCCGTGGGACACCCTGTCCCGTGGGACACCCTCTCCCGTGGGACACCCTCCCCCGCGGGACACCCTCCATCTCCCGCCGGCCCCGGGGCGAGGCGAGCGGCGGACCCCGAGCCCCGCGGCTGCCCCGGTGCCGGGGGGTCGCGCCGGTCCCCGCCGCGGGGCAAAGCCCCCGGACGGACGGACGGCTCCGGGGACGCGGGCGGGTCCCGCACGGCCCGGGCGGCCCCTCCCCGCGGCCGTGACGCCCTCGGGCGGGGCGGACCCCCGCACCTGCGGACCCCCGCACCTGCCGACCCCCGCCTTTGTGCAGTGCAGGTGCGGCGCCCACCCCACCCCCGTGACGTCAGGCGGGCGCTCGCGGGGCACCATGGGAGAATCCCGATGTTTTCCAACGGATGCGCTCAGCAGCGCGGCGGCTTGAGGCGACTCCGGCAGCGGCGCTCGGGGGGGCGTCCCGGGAGGGGGCGGCGGCGGCGGGGGGCCGGGCCGGCGGCCCGCGCCCCGGCTCTTCCCCACCCCGCCGGCCGGCATGGCCCACCCCCGTGAGGCGCCCGGAGCTGCCCCCTGAGCGCCCGGAGCCGGCGGAGCGCCGGCCGCAGCCCTGCCGACGGCGCCGGGGAAGATGCTGCCGCGGCTGGTCCTGCCCGGCTGACGCCCCGCCGCCGCCGCCGCACCCCCGTCCCCATTGTCCCCCGGCCGCCTCCGGCTCCATGAGCGCCTCCTCCTCCCTCCTCCTCTGAGCTTCCCGCCCTCCACCTCATGGCTGCGTCGGAAGAAGGGACCGGCTGCTTTCTCCCGCGAGGCAGGTCGCAGAGTGACCCCAGCATCCTCACCGACCCCGCGGGTCCCGGGGAGCGCCCAGGTAACGCCCCGCTCTGGCCGGCGGCGCTCGGGGCGCGCCGGGAGCATCCGCCAGTTTGCAGGGAGCCCGTCCGCCACGGGCGGGCAGGAATGGGGAACACATTTCCTGCAGCGAGTGCCGGAATGGTGCAGCGGCCGAGCCCCGCGCGGGATCCGAGCGAGCTGTGGCCGCGCGTCCCGGCCGGGGCTCCCGGGGCCGCCGGCAGCGCCCGAGCCCCGCTCCCGCGGAGCTCACCGGTGACTTGGGAGGGGGAAATGAGCGCTAATAAAGCGGGCTGTTTGCATGGCATCGCCATGGAGACAAGGCAAGCAGAGTCATAATTAAACGCTTTCTGCCCACAAGAAGGTAATTTTCACTTCAGAGGGAGAAGCGTAATCTCCTAATGAAGTGTGGGCACAGAGGGTGGTGCTGAGGGGACACAGCCCAGTCGTTAGTGTATAAATAGAATATTGTGATTAGATTTTTTTTTTTTAAACAATGGCTAATGGTGTTTTCATCTTCACTTTGAGGAGTAATTCTAAATGTCTCTTGGTGGTGACTCAGTAATTTCAGATCATCAGAATCTAAGCAGTCTTGAGATCTTAAAAAAAAAGAAAAAAAGAAACAAATAGCTACATGACTTTGATGTGATGTGATTGCACGGAAAGGCACAACAACAAGCTGGAAGCAAAGGGTAAAAGCCAGTTTACTCTCAGTTTCCCTGAGTAGATGGTGGTCACACAAGAGCTGTCAGGTTTCTTTATGAGAAAAGAAGTAATCAAAACAGTGCAAAGACAATGAATGGCATTGATCATCACTACCCACTACTGATTCCTAAGCCTAGAAGAGGGTTTAGGTTTTGGGTCAGGCACTATCAGCCTGCAGGAGACAGTCCCTGGATGCAATTACAGGTTGAACTTTGCTCCCCTTTCTCAGATTACTGAGTAAATAAAATATTCCAAGCTCTATTCATACACCTGCTATATTGCTTCCTTCCGAGCCAATGAGGATATTAATATTTGTATCTAATTTAAGTTCTTCTATTTATTTGCCTTATCAAGCAACTGTGAGCACACTGGTCTGGAGTGAAATACAAATTGAATTAAGGCAAACAGTGGATGATTTATCCCTGATTACCAACTGTTCCGATCCCCTAAGTGAAGGGAACAAAGGACTCTTCTAACATGAACTGCTCGACTCACTCCCAAAGGGGCAATCTTGACTGAAAGAGGAATGTATGTTTCTGCCATTTGATTTCTGGAAGTGACTAATGAAAGGAAGGCGTGTGCAATCTCAGGTTTAATTCCTCTAGACTGCTTTCTGCTAATTAATTCTTTTGGCCATTGTGAGATACACAACAAAGAAAGTACGCAACATGTCCGACAAATAGACAAAGATATAAACATTATTGTGCTTTTTGTTAGGAGAAGGAACTGTCAATACCAAGGAAGATTTTTTTCCCCTAATACAGACTCCATCAGATAAATCAGTGCTCCTTGCATGGCAGAAGCTCTGCTAAAATGCAAGAGAAGGTGTTTTGTATGTATTTTGTTCTTCATGCAATATGTGGAGAGAAACAAAAGGTGTTAAATATGGTTTTTGTCCAGGAAGGTATGAACAGTCAGCAGCAGGATCACTATGCTTAGTAAGGTTTTAAATTTGTTCATCAATTAGTATTGAACATCTGTGTGCTTCCAGATGATAATAAAATGAACCTAAATTGCTTAATTTAGATAAAATTTTACCCTACAGTGTTGTGAGCAATCATTGTGAGCAATTTCATACATTTGGCTACTTAAAAATCTGGAATACAATTTATATTATTTTAGGAATTATGAATGCTAGATGATGTAATTGCAGTTTATATTATTTTACTGTCCTGGAAAATAATTTTATCATTATCATTATAGCAACATAATTATCTATGGACTCTAAGTCAAAAGACAGTCTTAGGAATGGGAAATGATATGTCCAAAGTTTGTGTTTACATCCCAACTCTGCTTGCAGACAAACCATGTAGAGAAGTGTTAACATGTAAGATTCTTCCTTAATCTAAACATTAAATTAATGTAATTAACATTTAAGTTATATGTTTAAATTACAGACAAACAGACCAAAATTATACCAAGATATGGGTATAATAGGATGTAGGATCCCTACAAAAACCATTCCTACTTTTGCCTGCCTTTGTGTGATGCCATAGCCCATCTTGTTTTGGAACAGTTTTTTGGCTGCATGATGTGGTCAGGGATTATTCTGCACCAACTCATTTGGCTGTGCCTACTGAGCAACGGATATTGGGGTAGGAAATGTGGGAATAGATGAAGGCAGCCTAGACTCTCAAAAATTTCCTGGTGGTTTTTTGGTTTAAAGACGTATTTATATTCATCCTCTTGACCTGTACAATTACAGGATTTTTGGTTTAGCCCAGCTTTATGCAGGAAGTTTCAGTGCCATGGCTGAGAGTGTAGAGCTGGCAGCATAAAGATTTTCATGTATTTCCCAAAGGAAATCCTGTGATGCAAAGCTTCATTTCCCTTTCCCTCCTGAAACACCAGTTTAACCTGTAGAACTGATCCATCCCAGCGGGGTTTGAGCCTTGCTGGCTGTCTCAGAATCTGCTGCCACTGGACCAAATCACCCCTTTTTAGCTGACCCTGAGCAATGTGAGCATCAGATCCAAGGAACTGGGGATGAGCATGCTGCAGATGCAGATGTTGCTTCACCTTCCCAGTACTTCATTTGCAATTTTTTCATGAACTGTTGCTTGGGGGAAATGTCAAAGGGAGTTTCCCCATGTGAGAGCAGAGCTGAAATTTGTTTGTGAGGTTTTTGTTGTGTTTTGTTCATTTTTAAAGAGGACTCTGTTTGCATCCTGCAAGAGCATGGGATAACTCAGTAACTGGCTGGTTCAAGTAGCCTCGGGTGCTGATTTTTGAGAAGTCCTGCACACTCACAGTCCTGACTAACACCAGCAGAAGCTGCAGTTATTCCAAGCCTTGAACAATAAAGGCTTCATGATAAAGCCTCTTATCTAGTGTGCTTTTCCTCACAAGGCATTGACTGTAGAAATGAAAAGCTATTTTATAACCTTGATTTAGAAGAGCTGTAATCTTTACAGACTACAGTGAATTTTATCACATGTAAAAAACTTAGAAAATTACCACATGCCACTACAATCTTACAAATATTCCTATAATAAGTCAGATAAACAAGACGTTCAGTAAACTAGACTAGGGACAGTTAACAGCTATTTATTCCAAAACAGAGATACAAATTCACTGGTTTAGATCCTTCATGTGCAACTTTAATTAAAACAGCAGCTCCTCACAGTGATCAGTAAAGATGTCACAGTCATGGTCTAAGAAAAAAAGATGGACTTTAGTTCAGGCTCTGCTGACCAAAAGATGATTTTCTCCAGCATTTAAATAGTGCATAGAGGTCCTATTGGTAATGCAGAGAATACTGGAAATAGTATAAGAAAGATAAGAGGGACTGTGTGTTTCTTTGCTGTAATTGGATCAGTTATTTATTTTCTCCTTTAAGATGAAATCATGCATTTCAGCCTGTATTTAAGATTATTTTATGGCCACTGAGCAGTATTTTATGAGAATTACTGTAGTACAACAAACACTGGGCTTCATGTTTGAGTCTGTTTAAGTTCAGTGTCACACTGAGTGAGCCTTGAAACAGGAAGATGTCCTTAGTTTGGGAAACAGACATCAAAATATTCATGTCTTGCTTAACTATAGTCTGTCTCTAGGCCAGGCTGTTGTTAAGAAAGTGAATCTCATCTCTTTCATAGAATGGTAAAATTGTTTGGGTTGGAAGGGCCCTTACTGATCATCTGCCAGCTCCCTGCCACAGGCATGGCCCCTTCCTAACCTGATTAGATCAGGGTGCTCCAAGCCCCATCCAACCTGGCCTTGAACACTTCAAGGGATGTCAAGAATCTCCTTCTCTTACGTGGCTTTCCCCTCCTCCACCTTTCCAGATAAGGATCAAGAGAGAAAGGAGAATCTAAAGAGAACAGATTTCAGTATCACCATCTAATTGAGAGACAGTTGCAGGAAGCCAAAATATTGCTCTCATTATATCCTTCCAGCAGTCACAGGGCAGAGGGAAGATTGACAATCTCATTTGATTTGTATCAAAAAAGGGAGGGGTGCACAGACTGCAGAAGAACACACCATGTCAAAACTCTGTGTTACTGGAGGAGATACAGACAACCATGACAATGTGTGAAAATGTCACCCCCCTTCCCCCCTAATTTTGGGATAATCCATTTGAATTTGTAGAAGTACACATTGATGCCATCACGTTTTGCTCTCTGTGCTGCTGACTTTCCTTCCTGGCACCACACAACTAAAGAAAATCTTCAGGATGGGCTTTACTGAGCTCTCCAGCAGACTTTGCCAGTGGTCCACCATGTGTTCCTTGTCCTCCAGTGAAGGATGTGTGTTGAGGCAGGGTGTTGTTGTGCTGCAGGCAGTGGTGTTGGATGTTGTTAGCAGCTCTGTCATCATAATTTCTTACTGCCTGGTGAAGGGGGGCTCCTCAGCCTCTCCTCTGGTGTGGTGTGCTTCAAGACCTGACAAGTTAAAGCTCCTGCAGAGTAGCTGTTCCAGGGATACATGATTATGTCTTCACCAGACACTAAATCCATTTTTATTTCTGTTGATATCACGTGTCACCAGCAGCACTGTGCTCTGAGTTAACTCCAGGGGAGAAAACTGCATGAGACTTAAAAGGTCCTCCATCACTGGTTCTAGTTTTCATAATTCAGAAGCTCTGCAGCAGGCAGCAATCTTGTAAGTATTCTTCTAGGATGCTAAGAAGAGATGCTGAGATGAGAATTGAAGTGTTATGTTCCTTATGGCTCATCTTTCTTTGGGCTGGAGGTTGACCTGAAGCCCAGCAGGGCCTCCCAGGAAGGACATCAGCCATCCAAGTAATGGCCAGGGAGTCGTGATGCAATAAACAGCAGGTATAGGACTACTTCCTAATATGGTTTTTCTTTCTTGTCTTCTGTTTTGAAGCTGTAACCTCCCATGGATGGACTGTGCCACTCCATATCTGTCATTGTCTTAATGTTTCTCGGTTGATTTAGCTTCTAAAGATTTTATTTGGCTCCTGTTTCTGCTGTGTTTGTTCCTTGGACAAGTTTGCTGCTCAGTCTGAGTCTCGAGCAGTGCTAGGGAGGCTGTGAGCCACTGGGAAGCTGTGCTGCCCCCTTAACCAGGACACTGGTCACCTCAGAGATGCTGGAAGCTACTGCCAGGGGATGTTTGGAAACTCAAAAGCAGATGGAAAGTAAAGTGTGGTAGGTTTGGGTTGCAGGTGCTGGCAGGGAGCAAAGGGAAGGCAAAGACAAACAGGGATTCAGCTGGAGTGCACACAGATTGGTGCCAGCTCTCTGAATCTGCTTGAGTCATTCTTGCTGCAAATCTATTCATGCCAGGCCCATAATTCAGAAAATCTTTTAAGTGTGTGCTTAACTTCCAACATGTGCTTAAGATGGAAGGAAATTGATGGCAGAGGGAGGACAGAGCCCTGCCTGTCAGCTGGGCTGCTGCTCCAGCCTTCTGCAGTCATTTACATCACCACAACTTAAATCAGGTACTTAAAGGCTTATCTGTGATGTCTTTAGTTGTTGCACAAATTTTCAAATTTGATCCTCATGTTTGAGTCAGGACACCTTTAAAATTTTGTTTGGGTTTTGTTTTGTTTGGTTTTCTCACCAGAAAGATTTTGGTTTCCATTTCATCTTTCTCTATCAATAAGTCTGTTCTGTAAACAGAGTTTGTTTCACCTACATTATATTTCTTCTGAAATAGAATTTTACCGGGTCTCCTACATCCTTTCCTTTATTAATTTATGGACAAAATTATCTAATCAGTGCTTTTGCTCCAGTTTATAACTGAAACCTATGTTTTATTTATATGAAACTTAGTTATTCTCTCACTCAGAAGTTCCTATTCCTAATGAAAGGGCTCCCTGCAGAAAGCTGCCATTCCACACCTAATAGGGGCTGTACTCAGGAATACTCAGTAGCAACTAGAAACATGCAGGCTGTTAGTTAATATCCCATTTTCCTTTCCCTTGAAATCCAAATTGCATCCTATAAAGCTTCCCAAAACATTTGCTATTTGTGTGAATGTAGATTTAGAGTTTTTTCTGACACAGCACCTGAAAAATCATCTCCATATTACCAAGTAGTAATAGCAATGGGAATTCTATTTTAAGAAATGCTCTACTGTGCTTTTAAGAAGGCCTTTTTGCTCCTTATCCAATTCCCAGTTCTTTCTTGGTTGTATCTAACTGGACCCCACGTCCCTGTGATGCAGAGAAACTCCACTGGAAGCACAGATGTCCCTTTTTTTTCAGTGTCCTGCAGCAGAGAATCTCTTTTTTCCCCAGCAGCCCTTGTCCCTGGCACATGATTCACATCCCCCATGGCAGCTCTGCTCCAGCATTTTCCAGGAGGGGAGAAGGATCTCTCCCTCTCTGGAGAGGAGGATGGGCACAGTGTGCAGAGGTGGCACTTCCTGGGCGTGGATTCTCTTGCTCCAAATGCATAATTTTGGTCCTGCACATATAATTTGTGTCAGTGCTGGGGTATCATTACACTGCTCAACGTGAGGCACACTTAACACAAACTGCTTTTTGCTGTTGCCTGAGTATTTTACTTACTGATACTCAGTTTATTTTGAGAATCAAGAGCATGGTGAATGATGTTTTTAATGCTACTTTTGCAGGAATTAAATGAGGTCAGTTAATAAGTATGCTATTCATGCCGAGGGTAGGATTTAGGCTTTTCCAGGGTTTGAGTGTTCTCAGTGTTTGGAGAATTGTGTTTAGCCAAATTTTAGAGTTCTGTAAAGGAAATACAGAGCTTTAATGGGGAAAAAAAGTGTTTTAAAGTTGTCTTTTCTTCTAAATCCCAAGTTGGCAGGTAGTCTGAATGTTGCTGAAAAGACACTTAAACTGTTAAAACCTCTTTATCCAAGAAGTGGACATACTGATTACACACCATCAAAACCTAGACTGGATTTATGAGAGTGAGGTCATCCTATTGGAAATACTTGGTAGTTTTTTATATTTATCTTTGTCTCTTTATTTCAGGCTTTCTTTTTTATGTTTACCTTTGTCTCTTTAATTCAGGGTATTTTTTAAAATAAAAGTAAACCCCAGATTTGATTGCATACTTTAAGTAAAAGAACTCAGACCTAATTTACACACCTAATAACTTGTGCACACAAGTAGTTGCTTCTCTGTGCAAATAAGAGAAATTCGTGTCTGTTAAATAATAAAATATCTTCTTCACACTTTACCTATGAATGAAGGTGGTTTAAGATTATTCATTCAGTTAATGTTTGCACCACACTTTGAGAATGGAATGAGTTATATAATGCTGGGAATCATGTTTATCTGGAAATGTAACTATATTTTAGTGAGTAGTTAAGTAACAGTGTTAATTTTTCCCAAAATCTTTAATTTGGGACTTCTCTTTCAAGACTGCCCAGTTGTGCTGTAATGAATGGGCTGCATAATTTATTTATTTATAAAATGGGTTTTCCAAACAAAATGTATGGCTTTGTATTTTTAAAATTTAATATGCAGAATTCATTGCCCTTGCTTCTCTAAGCAGGTCAAGTCTATAAATACCAAGAGTAAGTAAAACTAAATATGATACCTTGATTTTGCTTCAAAATGTAGCCAGTTCAGATGCTAATACAATGGATTCTTTGTGCCCATTTAATCCCATGCTTTTGTTTGAAATTCAAGTTGATTTATGACCTAACATATACACAATTTATACATGCCCCAGAGAGAACCTCATATAGCGACTTGAGGCAGGTCAATAGCTCCGTGCTTGATCCTGCATAAATATTTCAGTGAGATGATCTGAATCAAAGGGGATCTTACCCTGCTTTCTGTACTACACTGATATTCTGGGTCAGCAGTGTGAACCTGTGGTTTCAGCTGAAGGAAGGCATAAAGCACTTCAAAATTGTTCATATAATGAGGAGACAGTTTTTGTGTTAATTTCCTTAATCTAATTTTTTTTTTAACATCCTCAAACTGTTCAGCTGCTGCATAACCAGCAAGTGGACATAGATCACTGCATTGCATCAAACCAGTGAAGCCTTCACTGTTTTCTGAGGGCTGCTCCATCCCTCCAGCCTTCCCTGTGCCTTGTCCTTATCGATCTGCTGGGAATGGCTGTCACTTTTCATTCAGTTGCTCTCAAAACTCTGCATCTCATCTCTCAGCTAAACAGCCTGCACCAAGACTTGGGTTTTTATCCGAAAAAGAACATCAGAAATTCTGCCCTGGGTCAGGACTGAGGTGTGTCCAGCCCAGGACAGTGTTCTTGATGGGGGCTGGAAGCTTGGGACAGGCTGGGAGCAAAGGGAGGGGTGGCTGAAGGAACACACATAAATTCCACATGAAATCATCAGGGTCAGTCTCCTGTGCTGCCTTCAAATAGCAGCCACAGGGGTTGATGCTTTGGGCAGCTTTGCTCAGCATCTCAAACCAGTCCTGCTGCCTTGGGGAGCTCAGACAGAACCTGAGTGGAAATCAGCCTCTGAGAGAGTTCCTTGGCTCCTGCAAGTTCATTTGTAATTGTTCCATCATGAATGAGATGGATCTGTGTGGAATATTTAAATAGAGTGAACGTGATAGTGTATGCAACACTGACTTAATTGGGTTTCTCTGAAGTTTATGCTTTGCAGATGGGATTTCTGTAATTTTGTAAGCCCTGCATTAGGATAGAAAAAAAATATGTATTTTTTAAATTATAACAGACTGTAGACTGGGTAGCAGCTTTGTGGGATTGCAGAGGTTTGAGGGAGAAAAACATTCTATTTTCAGATACAGCACTTCAACTTAACTTCAGCTTAAATGTTTCCTTCCATGACAGTTGCTCATTTGACTTTGCTCCCTGTTACAGTGCCTAGAAGGAGAGAATATGTACTCACATTAGACTACCAACTGTGCAGAGAAAGCTCTAGAAAAAAGAAAATGGAGTCTTGGACTCATACAAATTCTCCACTTGTCCAACATTTGTTTTAAATGCCTTTTTTTCTTGTTTAGCTCAAGGAAATAAATGGAAAAATCAGAACTGAGATAAACTGTGAGTATCACTTCAGATTTCACAGGAGATACTTAACTGCAGAGAACTTAATAACACATCTTCCTGCAAGTGAGGAACATAAGTGAGCTCCTGCCACCTGGGAATCCCCTGCATTTAGGAACAAAACAGAGGTTCCTGAGAATGTGCTATTTTACTGTAAACTCCTGATACCAATTCAGGATGGAATGGCGTGACACAAAAACTGTGTATCCTCACTAAACCCTCGATTCTGTTTGATCTGTAGTGGGAGCAAATATCAGCCACTGCCCCAGGCTTGAACCCTTGCAGCAGTGGTGAATTTAACAGATGACATGATCAGATGTGGATTTTCTTAAGGCAAACACAGGGAATGTGAACTACAGCTGTCAAGATGGATAGCAGGGAGACTTCTTAGTCTTATGGTGTACATTTGCTGCTGCAATTCAACCAGAAGAATAAACTGAAATGAAGCCAAGTAAAAGATAATTTTAACATGTTGAAGTACAAAGGAGCGTCCTTCAAAAATCCAGAACATTGTGCATGAATGAAAACGTTTTAAGAAGAATGAAAATGTTTTAAGAAGGAACCCTAACTAATGGAAATTTATCCTATATCTCTCTTTTTAGTCCAAGCAGGTATCACAGAAGGCAGCACAGGCTGGTCTGGAAGACTGGCGGTGCTTCCTTACATTCTCTTGTTCTCATGAGACAGGGTAGAGCTTGTTGCAACCCTTTTTACTTCTCAGTCTGTTTTCTCTACAGTTTTTTGACTTTTCTGCAATCCAGTCTGAGTTCATTCTAGTAGCTAGCTCTTCTGCCTTAGCAAATTCAGCAGCTCCAGTTCCAGAGGCCTTTCTCCCAAACAAATCTTGTGGAAATAGATTGGGGATTACTGCTGTAACAGCAGAGAAGCCAGCAAAGCCCACCTCCCTCCAGATACAGCATTTTCAGTCCTCAGTGTGATCTTAAACTGCTAAAAATCCTATTTATGACTGAGGTCTTCAGATTGGCTCTGCTGTTGTCTAATGAAGAGTCAGACTGGGTGAAGCCTCTTCCCTGAAGGGCCTCCCAGCAGCACCACACTCTCCTGTGGTGCTTTGGTGTGGGACCAAAGCTGACCTGACACCCCGGCTCTGCCTGCAGGCAGCACTTTCCAGGGTCACTGGTGTCATTTTTCATCAATTCCATCCTTGGCTGAAAGTTGCCAGCAAGCTCCAAAGTCATTGTGGGTGGTAGGAGATGAAGGGGTTAAGCAACCCAGGAGCAAAAACCCAGGAGAAGGAGTTTTCAATAACCTGCTCCATTTATATTTTTATATTCTCACTCTTGCTCTCACAACACTACTTCTAGGCTTTATTCCAACACGTCAAGGGTCTCTAGTTCTACCCACCTTTTCTAAAAAAGCTGCACTATGACCTGGGGCATTATTCATCTCTCTTATTTGGGAGATGATATTTCATATAATCAGCTATTTGAGTCCTGCACCTGCAGAAAATCTATTCTGCTTTGCACCCTGGATTTTAATATTCATTGATTCACCTGCTTTTTTTTTAGGATTTTAGACATATTTTGCAATAACTTTTTTGAAAGCCCAACAGTAAAAAAAAACCCAACCTCTCCAACCTAAACACTTGTCACTGCCATGAGCTTATGAATTTTCAGATCATGATTTACTTGGCTGCTCTAATGAAATAATTATAAAAGAATTAAATTACTGAATATACTTTCAATGGCTTAGACATCATAAAATATCAACAGAGAAATAAACCCAAACTTTCTGAATAGAAAGTATGGGATGATGTTTTCCCTCTATCCAAAAGGGCAAATATCACAGAAGAAGGATACACTTCATATACATTTAAAAATTTATTTTCTCATACTATTAAAAGAAATGGAAAGCTAATTCTGGTAGGTTTCATTAATTAGTTTTTAATTCAAATTCTCCTCCCTCTCTCAAGAATCCCCCTGCAATTTGCCAGCAGAGCATTGCAGAAATCTTTTTTAGATTTTGCTAGCTGCTGTAAAGTTGTCTGGGAACAAAATCTACTTTTCAACAGATTAATCTACATGTACATATCCAAGTAGGGGAAAAGTGGCAGTATCTTGAAAACTAATTTTCATTTTAAGTAGTTTTTTGAAGAAAGAGGAGAACTTTGGGTATTACATTATGGTTTTTCAGAAATATTCATTTTTTAAACACAAGGAAACTTGCTTTTCCTGCTTTACAATAATAATCTGATTTTTAATCAGATACTGTCTGTTAAAATGAAATCACAGAGACTTAGAAATATCTTTTCTGACAGAAAGGGACAAGACTAAGCATATCAGAGCCGACGAGAATCATGCAGTTTAGAGATTTTGTTGTTATAGATCATAATATTCTCATAATACAAGAGAGATTACAGAAATATGGCATAGTCTTATTTTGTCTGACATTGTAAAGAAGGAAAAGACTTAAAGGATTAGTCTTGGTAACTTAGCTGTTCCTTTGCAATGAGTCGTGATATAATAGGAAATAATGCAGCGCAGATCCTGAACATGAAATAAAGCCTCTGGTCAGAATCTCGTTAATGCCAGAAATGATTTAAAGCCAGCCAACAGCCCCAGTTTTCTGTCCCAGAAATGACAACACAAGATGTGATGCCTCTTACTCTAATGCTGCATGAGAGCACATCATGCATGTGATTAAGATATGATTCAACACGACTAATTCCTCAAGATTCACTTCTCTTCATTGTTAGGAACCCAAGGAGAGCACAGGAGAGCTGGGTTCGATTTTAGATGGAAGCTGCTACTTTGACAAGGAATCAGACTACTTCCTTCTCCAGTGTCTGGGGAGAGAGATGGGCCAGGGAGGCAGAGTTGAATGTCTTTCACTCAAGTAAGCTGAGCACCTAATTTACACATTCATGGCACACAAAGCATCACTCCCCGTGCTAACAAGTCACCGTAATGAGGCATTTGCACACCCACACACATTTGTACTCATGCTGTTGCTCAGCTTGCACCTGCACTGGTGGTGAATAGATGTGTAATTACATCTCGAGCTGTTGAAAGCAGGGCTGCAGGCAAGATCTGTATAGCTGGAGTAAGTGGTTGCCTTTTCCCTTCACTTTGCTGTGGTCGGCAGCTTTTTGGAAGCTGTTTTACCACATCAGTCCTGCTTTTCTGTTATATCAGCTCTGAAAAGCGTTTCCAAGGAGCCCTACAGGTGTTGGGTGACTGCTCCAAGGACTCATGTCTCTTGCAGCATCAGAGTCCTTCAGCTGAAAACACTGGCACACTAAGCTCAGAGCAAGGACAAGGGCTAGAGAGCCAAAGTTCAGGCATGCTCTGGTCTTGCAGGTTTTTGTGAAGAAGTGGTCAAAAAACGGTGAAATCTGCAAAATTTGTCATGGCAGTGCTCATTTCCTGCCTTACAGCCTCAGGTCAGATCTTACATTCCCTCAACACCAGAAATCAGCAATCCCATCTTCAGGGGCACCACTGAAATGAAGTCCTTCCACTTCATTAAACATCCAAGGCATGTTCCAAACTTTAGATTCATGACTGTTGCTGTGAAATTTTTAATTACACCTTCTAAAGCCCAAATTTTTGCTCCCTCATTTCCCTTGGAACGTCCACCTGTGCAAAAACCAAAATCATTGCTAGCTTGGATGTTTTGTAGCCTCCAGGAAAAGCAGAGAGATTCCACTGCAGGCATTTCACCATTGCAGCAAGCCTGGCTGATCCAGAGCTCCTGCTCTCATCTTGTCTTTTGGGTGGCTTTCAGAATGAATTCAAAGTAAAAATAGTTTGTCTTTAAGAAACTGTTTTATTTCATCTGTTTTCTGCCCAAAATGCACTCTGCCTTCAGAGATGTGAAGAAGGCTTTATCTATTCCACTGCCTTCTAAGTTTGCTTCAGGTGAGAGCCTGGTTATTTAGGATGTTTCCTGTGACAGATGGGTTATTTACAGCAATTGTATCCCAATCATGTATAAAGTATCATTTTCATAAATTGTTGGTAGCTTTGAGATCTCAAGTACCATATCCAAATCAGCAAATTCCAAATGGCTCAAGCATCAGATTCCAATACCACTGATGTTTGGATAGTAATTATATATAGTTTTAGGGTTTTCTCTGAAATGTAACAGTTTCAATGCATTTTTTACTGGGCATTTCACATCTGTGTTTGCTACCACTGACCTTCAGTTTGTTGGACTAAGGATAATGGGAACTCACAGTTGCACATCTCAACCAGTGCATCACTGTAAAACTATCTGCACAATTTAAATGCCTGGACACTAAACTGTGATTGCCTTTCAGGTCCTGTGCTATCATATAATCCATATCCATTGAAAATTGATTTGACATGCATAATCACTGTTTAATTTTCATATCTCCTAAGGAGGCTGTTTTATAGAAGTGAGAATAATAGTGTAGGACAAGTATATGGTTTTCTCTAATAAGCAAGTTATTGTGATTACCCTGCCCTAATAGCATAATTGCATTCTGGATGTTCTCTCCTCAGCAATAACTCTGGTAATTACAGTCTGTGTGTGGTCCAGGTCCTGGCAGAGGGCAAGGGGGTGGGGTTTGGGGATTTGCTGTTGTTGTTGTTGTTGTTCAAATCTGAATTTTAAAAATATGTGCCGAGATTTTTCTGCACCGCAGCTTTGGTCAGGCTCTAGGATAATCTCCAGGATGAGAGAGAGTAGCCAGGTTTTAATTTTAATTTTAATTTTTCATTTTTCACCACTGTTGGTGAAAAAAAAACCAAAACAATTGCAGCTTTCATTGGTGGAGGGAAGTGAGAAAAGGAGAGGTAAGGAAGGGATGGCAGCTATCACCTGTTTACCTTTGTATTTTGTGTGTTTTCATATCAACATATTGTGTGAAAAGCACAACCCAAGGGTATCTGGATTTCTGACATTTTCTTTCTTCATGGCTCATGCCACTGTAAATCCATCAGGCCTGCAGTCACATCCTCACAGTAGCCTGGAGTCAGTTTACAACCTCGAGCACCAATTCTGCCCCTAATATCCATAGAGAAGAGATTGCTCAAACTTCAGCTATATTTAGGACTGATTTCAGCTGATGCAATACCACTATAAGAGCTCTTTCTCCCAGAAAATGTAGAGCCAAATATTAAGGCATTTGGTTATGAAAAGAGATGAGAACAAACCTTTTAGATCTGAGAGGATTTAAGTGTGGAACAGTCCTGTAGGAGTGCTTAATTTGTCCTGTAGGAGGACAAATCTACTCTGATAGTCCTTAAGAAGTGCTACAGAACCATCCTCATTTTCCAGTTTTCCCCTCCAAAAATTACATTTACAGCTGTAATATTCCAGTCCTCATCTCCTTGAAAAAGACTCCAGGAAACCCAACCCCACCTGAAGATTGGTCACTTAAAAAAGAGAGAAGCCAGGCAATTATACACATCTGTAAATAATTATTGCCAGTGGGTTTATGCAGAAAGTATTAAAATACTCAAATTACAGCATTAAAAAAAAAGTGTTTAGCAGCCCTAGCAGAACAGCCAAGGTTTGACAGGGCCCAAATAACCGATCCTGATGGTGTGGCTGAGTCCTGATGGGAAGAACAATTTCACTGCTGTTGCATGGGGAATTCTTGTTCCATAAACAACAACCTCAGTTCTCCTGGGAATACAGCAGTCACTTCAGGAAATAATACAGCTTGCAGTTTGTTAGTTTGTGATATGCACTTTGTTTACTATACAGGAAGAGATTTAGTGAAATGTCTTGGGGTTTGAAACGGGATTTTTCAGCTATTCATAATTTTGAAGCTGATTTAACCATTCACCTGGAATTGTGGTGCAGTGCAAGTAATTGCACAAGTTAATGGCAATTACAATAACTAACAGGCACAATGAAGTGTTTTGCATATGCACTCATGGGATTTTGTGCATGCAAATCATTTGTAGATTTTGTACAAACTTTCTTCATTGTATGTAAAGAAACTCTTTTATATGTTGTTGCCATGCCTATTTTATTTAGCACAGGATATTAAACTAAACATTCAAAGAATTCAAGCACACAGCTACCACTGATATGTGTGTTATAATTGACTGACTGCTTAACCAGATTGCATGAATAATGCTTATTTGTTTAATCAAAGGTTGATTTTTATGTGTTTGCCTAGTTCTCTAGTACATCAAGGGCTGTATTTTTTGCTAGAAAGACAAAAATTTTAACTGAACTTTGAGAAAATCCCTTTGGGGATTTTCTTGAGAATCTACCAGTGGAAGAACTTTACAAGAGTTGATAGCACAGAGGCCAGAATTTTGTTTCATTACTTTAATGTTTCTTTTTTTTTTTTTTTTTGAGACTGAAAAAGTCATGCTACTACAAGTCATTAAGGTTGTTCACTTTTACTTGCTCCTGGTTTGTCCACACCCAGTTCCTTTCCAGGTGACCCAAGAGCAGAGTCCTCCAAGAGCCCCGGCTCCTTGTAAGGGTTTTTCTTTGTACATCTTTACTTTTGGAAAATTCTGATGAGATTAGCCTCGAGCTCTCTGCATAACCAATTTCATCATGAAATGAAAAAAAAAAAAAAAAAGAAATGGGAAAGAATCCCTAAATTCAGAGAACCAGATTGCACAGGAGGACAATCCAGAAGGCTGTAGCTCTATCAGTGGAATGGTTTGGCAGTTCTGTAATGCAGCCCAGACTTCTTCCAGAGAGCAGAATGACTCAGTGCAGAGGAGACAGAGCTAATGATGGCTGAAGAGTCCTAATGATGCGTGTTGTGTACAAACAAAGTACAAATCCATTATATTCTGCTTTCATTTTATTAATTGGTCATTCATTACCCAATGCACTGTCAATTAAGTAGCTCTAAAGAAATTCATGGTATCCTCCTGTTCCTTTTATTCATAATAAATATGTCAGTCTCTCATTAAATGCCTGAGTGCTTAGAACATGTTTAGAGGATGTGACATTGTGTACCTCTTCACAGTATGACCCAAGGCTCTGATGACACAATTAAGGCACGCTCCAGCAGACAGACCAGCTCCCCACAGTGAGCTTCCTCAGTGGGCTCGTCCAAAGTCATAAGGGTTATGATTCAACCTAAAATCAGTCTCCAGGAGTGTCTCAATGTACACCCTGCAGGAGAGTCTCAGTGTGCTTATGGCTCAGAAATCACCGACTCTCAGCCTGTGCTGGAGTGAAACTCAAAGTGAAACCCAGGAACAGCCACCCAGGCTTGATAAAATCACCAATTCTTATTTCAGAGCATTTGGAAACAGATAATGTTTAAATTCTGACAAGCAAGGTACCAAATAGTCATGTTAGTCTGGGAACACAGTCAAATGGTTCAATCTATTCTAATTTGGCTAATTTCTCCTAAAAATTATAGTGGTCTCTCTCATTTAACAAAAATAGGCAGCATCTGTGCAAAGCAAGGTTTGCATAGCCAAGCATATGTTTTGCACACATGCAAATAAACTTAATTAAGAGTTCCAGTCAATCACAGAGTGAATGACATAAGGTATTGGACTAGGACTGAGCAGTGCCACTTGTGTTTGGCTGCCGAGTGCAGACAATACACATTTCAAACACTGCAGAAATAATCTAGCACATCCCAGCTGGTGATGGTGACAGGAAAACTGGGAAACCAAGGGACTATGCAGATAGAAAATATGGAGGTGTAAATATATTACTCATCAGGAACTATTTGCTCAGCTATAATGGATGTCATTGCATCTGACTAAATCAGTAAAGGCTGTGAAAGCAAATTTGGGTCATGCTACCACCTTAATTAGTAACTACCAATCTTACTAAGCTTATTGCCTTCTCAACCAGTCAAAAACCTCCAGATTTTTGCCTCCAGTTCCCCAGATGATCTGCAATAACTTTCAGATTGCATTTTATTTAACTGATTCTGACCTGAAACATGAACAGGTTTTGTCCTACTCAAAAAATAGACAAGTAGCTAAAAATGCGAATTGGAGAGAAAGTCCTTGCTTCTTTTTATAGTCACAGTTTGAATTTCATGGCAATAGCTCTAAGGCACTGAAGCTATTAGATAATTTTTAGTTCTACCTGTTATGTGAGCTGTTTTAGAAGAGAGGAAAACCTACTCAAATATATTTAAAGATAAAAGCAAAACATGAAACACAGCATTTTGAACGTATGCGGGTGTCTGCATCAATGGCACTCACGAGGCAAGTGCATTCTGAAACAATCTCACAGAGCCTGAATTCACAACCCAAACCCTTACATAAACACTGCCAGCTTTAGTGATGTGGCTGTTTCATCTCCAGTGTAGCACTGGGAGGTGGCAGTGACACGTCCTGGTGTTTCCTTTGTCACTTTGTCACCAGTCCCAAAAATCCAGTGCCAAGGGTGGCTTTACACCCAACCTGGGGGACAGACCCTCAGTCCCTGCAGTGGGGCTGGTACCAAACATACTCAACCCCTGAGATCTCTGATTTCCAGCTGGTGGAGGATGATTCTCCAGTGGGATTGGGAGAGTTAACTCAAGATGGGCAGCTGGTGTGTTCTCTCTCCTTTCACTTTCTCCCACATACACCCCCATTATCTTTAAAATGTTTTAACTGCTTCTACTGGGAAGAGGAAGAGAAGAAGAGAGGCAGGGTAGGTTTATGTCAGAGTAATCACCTTGTTCTCTCCATTTAATCAAGAAGGTAGACTTATGCATCCTCACATTTGGGAAAGCAATCTTGAATTGAATTCCAGCCTGGAAAAGTTATCCAGATAAAACATAAAATAAATGGGGTTCATAAAAATCTCTAAGATATTGTCTTAGCAGAGGGCCATTCATTCTTAGAACACACTCATGAGTATTGGATCCTCACCTGAGCTTGCAAGCACTACCATGTGCTGCCCTTTCTGTGCAGGTCTGGGGGAATTGGACATCCTCCTGCAAAGAATGCTTGTTAGAACAAACTCCTGGGCAGTGGGAAACACCCATGAAAAAGTTGTGTAGCTGCTTGTTTTTCCATATACTAGAGGTAAAACTTTTGCCTAATGAAGAGATACAGAGACTACCTGGGATTTTGTCTGTATTGGAACCACTTGTGCACCTTTTTCAATTCTATTTGTGCTTCTTTTTCTTTCAAAGGGATTTGGGGGTTCTTGGTGCTTCACAGTGCTTTGAACACAGCGAGTAGGGGGAGTGTGGAATTCAGACTTTGGGAGGACTTGTGAAAGTCAGCAGGAGATGGGCTTAGAAATAACCCCTGAGTGTTAACAAGGACTGCTTGTAATCCAGTATGATATTCAATTTCTTATGCTTTCATAACCAGGGGCTTTATGGGTTGTACATATTTTTTATACACTGACCAGTATTTTTAGCCAAAGGTATTTTGGATTCCAGACGTTCCCACAGGATTGGAATTGGCCTTTTCCTTTGGTCTGGTTCAGCCTCTGGGCTGACTCAGCACAGTAATGATGTTTTCCTGAGATGCATCCTTTACCTAAGTGACACATTTGTGAGACAAGAAAGGGAAATGTACAGCGACTCTAGTGAAGATCAAAAGAATCCATATCTTAAATTTCATTCTTCCTTACTACTATGCAAGAATAGAAAAATATTTTTCCCCATCCTCTGCACAACATGATTTTTAGACACAAAGACCTTCATTCTGTAGTAGAAAGATGCTAAAGAAGGTTTCTTGTTAAAAACTACTGTTCACTCTGTTTTTCTAATAGAAGAACATCCGTGCTTTCCTGAACAGAAGTTACGTGGTGCTGAAGTAATAACTGAAAAGATATTTCTGTTTCCATTGAAGGAAACAGTTGAACTTCCATCTACATCAAAGGATCTCTTTCTCTACTCCTTGCCATTTTAATGGTTTTCTCTAGTAAATCTGAAGGCTGGAAGAGCAGTTGTCATGGGAACTGGCAACAGATGACTCAAGAAAACAAAATTAAATGTTGGCTTGATGTCAACAGCTAATCTAGTGCCCTGCCAACTGCAATCACAGCTAACATGAGCCTTGCCCAGCAAGCTGTGATTTGAAAGGAGTTGCAGCCAAAAATAAGAGTTTCTCACCCCATGAAAAGAAGAACATTTTAAAAACTTAAACTAATGAGGGGACCCAAGAACTTTGGAAACAGTGAAACTTGGAAACACATGTTTTTTAATTGCTGAGTTAGAGCCTTTGCAGCCATAAATCAAAATTTCTTCTTTGACATCAAAATTGTGATGTCAAATTAATTACCATTTCAAGATCTGTCTTAGCATTTTCAGAATCCATATGATTGATTTATGCTGGGACAGAGTCCAAAAATTGTTTCAAATTGTGGTTTTAGTGCATCTGTTATCTAGAAAATCCAATTCCTATTCTATAATCTATTTTGCAAAGGAACATCTTTAAGTATATATGTATAATATATATAATTTATAGCTATAAAATTTATATTTTATAATTATACTATAAAATAATAATATATTTTATTATTTTGTAAATAATTTTACAATTTATATTATAAAATATATAATTTAGTATAATATAATTTTTAGACATGGAATGTAAAGACTTTTTTTCTAAGAAATCGTTCTTTTGTTTGTTATCAGTAGATTTTAAGGCCTAAAGGACTGCATTGAGGACTGTAATTCAGAGAATATATAAAAACTGCCTTTTATATCCAGTGATGGAAAATACAGAGTTGGTTCAGAACAATCTGCTAATACTTGGCTCCTCCTAGTGACTGTTAATTTAGCCCATATGGAGTGTAACAGAAAATAGAACAGTCTTGAAATAAAATAAGATTGTGTTTAGAGCTTATTTACATAAACACAGCCTATGAAAATCCATGCAGGTTCACTTACGAAAGTACAGTGGATTAATTAACTATTAAAATCTGTGTGGACACTCATATTGAGAATTAAAGTGAGCTCAATTTAATTTAGCTTTATTCTGTTCCAAAGTAAATGAACTTAAATTGAATTAGGATTACTTTAATTCTAGGAGAGAGTATTCATGCAAATATACTGTGGTTTAATTAAGCTACTTCCAAGCACGCGCACTTAGGTAAATTGGATTAGATTTTGTAAGCATTTCCATGCAAAAAGGCCAGTAAGATTCATGGAAAGAACAATTTTTGGGTTGAAATGTCTTTGTGTGCAGTGATGTATCAGCCTGGCCACTTCAGTAAACATGCAGTGATTGATTTTTCTCTTTGTTCTGGGATCTCCTTTGTGCATTTTTGCCATGTTCTCTCTAATCTGCTCACATTTCAGGTAACTTAATCAGGAAGATTTCCTAGCCTTACTGCAGTTGGGGTTTTAGGAAGTGTATACCAAAATTGTCTACGCCCACAACACTTGGAAGTTGTGGAGATTTTAGATTTCCAGGCCAGCTTTGTTGTCAGTAGCAAACTGTCAAAGAACTTGTTCAGAATCTATGACAACCTTTTCTCTAAATATTAAAGCTCTCATTAGCTTGATACATAATAAATCCAGTAGGTGCTCATTTGCCTTTTTACATGTATAAAATATATTCTGAATTAGCATCTCACACACATCTAGATCAGTTTAAATCAGGAATAGATTAATCACAACGTACCCAATGCATCTCCAGGTTTTCCACACTCAGAGGGAATAAAAATCAGCTAAACCTACAGAGAATCAATCTCTAGATCCACCCATCCACTGAAGGGACAAAAAATGAGTGTCTGTCTCAGTGTGGATGCATGGGGCACACATTTTGGGGGATGTAGCTGAGGAGCAGGGAGCAGTAGGTTTTTCAGGGGCCAGTATCCTGCCCTGGTGGGTGAAGCGTGTCCAGGACGTTGCTCACACGCTGTTGCACGCTCCCAAAAAACCTCATTTGTGGCTGGCCTATCATGAAGCTAAGAGGGAGTTGTGCTACAATATTATGGCTTTGGAGATTGTTTAATTTATGGTCTTTGTTCAAGATCATAAAAGCACGATTGAGCCCATATATTGTACATAAAGAGTTCAAAGAAAAGTGCATGCAAGTGCAAGTGCTCAATTCATCTGGCTTTTCTTCCACTGCGGCTGCATTGTGCAGTACTGAAAGTAAATAGTGTTACAAACTTATCTCACATCTATTTGCATTATATTCCTTGTAGAATGGTCTATAAGGAATGTAGTTAATGAATAAAATATAAGGCTTAGATTAAAAAAAAATTTCTCTATTTCTGTTCAACAAGTGTTGAGATTTCTCTGTGGTTTTGATGGGAGTTTTGACTTTTTAGTGCATCGAGGTCCTTTTCAAGGCTGTGCATAGTTCTGAGCTGACCTTGGTGCTGAACACTGGTGTGGCCCTCCCGGGTCCCACATTATCACATCACGGGAACCTCCTGGGTGAGAGATAGCTGTGAGTTTCTATAAATAACATGTTGGGATATCCTACTCTTATTAGCTGATTAATGTAGAGCCAGTCTCAAATTCTTACAGCAATTTTGGAGGGAGGCTGATGAAGAGAGGCCCAAAACAACAGTCCATGAAAGCATTACCAGACAGGAAAATCAACAATTCCTGACGTGCTGATTTGGATCTATGGGTATGGATGGAAACTTTATGCAGTTTTAATCCTCCAAGGAATGAAAATATGGTTCTAAGGCTATGGCCTGTGCCACCTACACTGTCCTCATTCAGTTGTTTCATGATTTATCCCATACAGGAAGGACAGAAACCCACGTTTTCAGAACTGACTAGAAACAAAAGATGTACTTTTACACAGTGCAGAAACTGCCTTTTCTCTGATTATTCTCTGAAAAGACCATCACAACTTCAAATGAAAAGGCAGGAGAGATTGTGAGGAATGCTCATAGAATGTGGGAAGTGATAAGAGAAAATCCTACAGGGATTACAGCTGACTGCTACTGCTTTTTGACATCACTCTTTTCACTTTATTTTATGTTGGCTGGTGAAAAAGTAGTCATCCCTGTTTCAAATGATGTGCTTTGTGTGACAAATGTTAGAAACTACAAAAATCTTATTTTAACAAGTGTGAAGAGAAATACATGTTGTGTGTGATATTAGCTAATGTCCGTAAAGCTTCCCTTCAAAATTTATTTAGTGCTCAACTAGGAATTTCAATTGCAAATAGAGAAATTCATCCCAAGGAGTGGTGCTGGTTATCAACAGCTGTTTCACTTTCATATTTTTTGTACAAAATGAACCTGATTTACTGTTTCTTGCTTTACCAAAGCTACTCTTGCACTCTAGAAGAGTGGATAATTTACAGGCTTCTAAGCTTTTCCAGCTTTGGCCAAGTTTAATTTTCTACTGTGCTTCAGTGTTTCTGCCTCAAGGTCAAAAACATATATTTGGGGCATCTATAGAAATATTGGTAAATAATTGATGGATGTGGACGTGTATTTTATTTGTAGGGGTTACATAAGCAGATCACAGGATCATAGAGTGACTCAGGCTGGCAGGGATCACAGAAGATCATCCAGTCCAATACAAAGGTTCTTTGCAAGGAAGAGTTTCTAGTTTCTCAGAGGATACTGTCGTTGGAAAATAAACTGAATTGTGAAGTTATATCTTGTTACTGCAGAAACAAGGGTACAGCATGATGATATTTCTTTGTTCTGTCATATACCTTAAGAAGAGCTCTTATTCCTGTAGAAATCAGTGTTGGTGAAATAAAACATCCAGTGTTGGGTCTTTCACTGCTTTTGGAGTAGTACTTAGGTGTAAATCAGTTTAGGGCCACAGAGCAGTGCTTTGCTCTCTGTGGCTAATCACAGCAATGGTCAGCAGCAATATAACTGATTTAGTGACCTGAGGAATCCTGGCAGGATCTGTAATTTGCATTAATTACACCCTGAGCCTCACTCTGGAAATAGCACATGCTGTCACAGGGGCTCAGAAACTGCATCAGATAATATTTCCCATCCACTGTAATTATTTACAGAATTATAAATATGTATTGATAGAAAGCCCTCAAGTGCTGACCCTGGTGCAGTTGGAACGATGCATTTAATCATTCATCACCTGCACTGATAAATGCAGGCTTAATGATTTTAATCATAGCTCAACATTGCACTGAGTGGCTTCTGTTTGGAAAACTCTGTGTTGGAATAATCACTTGAGACCTCTGCAAAGCAGATCTGGCACTACAGACTCCCCTTGGCTGCGTTAGGGCTCCAGACTTTTACCTGGGCAGCAGCTTTTTATCCCTGACATCCCAACGTTAGGAATCTCTTCCCTCTTGCCCTCACAGGAGCTCTACAACCCACTGACAAAAGATAGACATACCAACAGAAAACATATTTAAATTCTCAGCCCTTCACCATTTCAGTGTTTCCCCCTTACAGCAATTTCTGGGCTTGGACAGGGTTTTATACAACTCAGTTGCATAACAACCTTTCAGTGAACCATTAAATTGCTTACACATACAACAAATTTCTGTGACAGATGATGAAAATAAAAATTGAAAAAAAGGCCTTATTGGGAAAATGAAAGGAACATACTGCCACATTTTAAACCCCTAAATATCCTAATTAAGATGGAGCAAGACACACAGTGATAGTAGTATGTGAATTTTCTAGCTTTTAAGTGTAATTGTTAGGACATTATAAATATACTTCCAGGAATATATTAGAATCTTTGGTCTCTCCTTTTCTACTAAATACAACATTAATTTCAAATCAGCAAAGGTTACAAATGTTAATTACTGCAGTAGTATCAAAGTACTCCAAACATGTTAATTGTATTCAAATGAAAAAGACTTTAAAATAAGAGAGATTTCTTTGGGTTCACAACAACAAGAGAACAAATGCCTCCTTCTACATATTTCTAAATCTAATCTTAAAAGTTTTTGCTTTAAAGAGTAGCTGCTTCCAATTTTTATGAGTATGCCTCTTCTATGGGTTTTCATTAAGTCTGGTAGAAAAAGTCTCAAAACTGAGTCTAAACACAATTTATGAGTATTTAAGAAATACTAAATGTTGTAGTCCTAATTTCACCTAATTTAAAACCTGTTAAGAAGGATTCCTCAAATGCCAGTTTTTCTTCATTGTGAGTGTCTCGGAGAGTTTTCTGATTCTATTTGAAGAGTTCTAAAATTAGCACTCAGCATTCTGATGCACAGACAGATTCTTCTCATTATAATTTTTTTTTCTTGGAAAACAGGAATCAAAAGAAACATATATTCCACCTTGGATTTTCAAGAGGTGACCTACCCAGTTTGCACCCAGTGACCCCTCGCTCAGTGAGGAAACAAGATTTTTAATAGCCACATGCTTTGTGTGCCAAGTTTGTGCTCTGTCAGCTGCCCAAACCATTACCTGGTAACTTTGACAGTTTAATCTCTTTTTACTGGAAGACTTTTAAAGAAGTTGCACAGTAAAGCATTGGAAGATGGAATGTTGGCCAGCTTCAGTGAAAGGAGTCACAATTTATTACCAGCAAAGACTATCTTTTATTTTAGCTATAATCCAAAGACCTATGAATCTCATAAATGAATGTCTTCTAACTCAGAAATACATTGGCAGCTGAAATGTAAACTATTATCCAAATCTATTGCCACATTCACAGATTTTTACATGAGACATTTGGGATACTTCATGAAATTCATGTACTTGAAGCATGTTTGCTAGGAAAAGCTTGACTAAAACTTAGTTCTCCCTAAGAAATGGAGAATTCCATTCCGTGGAGAATACAAAGTGTATGAATGAAGCTGAGATTCTAAAAGAGATGCTTTAAAAGGGCCTGTATTCACTGTAGAGATGATTTATTGCTGCAGTATAAGTACCCAGAGGTGCTTCATATCTGGAAGTGTAAAAATAAGAGTTCTGAGTCTCATGCAGAAAGGGAAGATTAAGTCTGAGTCCTGTTAAGGAGCCGAAATTTTATTTATGGCATTGAAAAATTTGCAGTGAAGCTGTTCTAGGCTTTTGGGGAATTTTGCCCATCAGCAAGAGTGCAAAGCTTCAGCTTCCTCAAGATGTTTATTCATTTGTTTTTCCTGTATCCAGAGTTTCCTCTTGCCTTGGCTGCTGCTGTGGCTGTGACACAGCTCCTGCATTGGGTAACTCCTCTAGGCCTGAAGAGTGATGATTCATAGAAACCTCTGCACCAGGATAGATTTGTTTATTTTTTCACTCGCATTTAAGAAGCTTTTCCCAGAGTTTCAAACTTGTGTGCCTAAATTTCAAATATATAGAAGCTTAGCAAACAAGGGTTGAAAACTCAAAGAAGCGTGTTTGGCATAAAGCATCTCCCTGACAAATGAATCCTATTAACCTTGTAAAGACTAAGTTTTTGAATGTAAGCATATGTTTGGGAACTTTCCTTTAAGACTCTTTAGACTCTTTAATTTTTAATAGAGATTTTGCCTAATATTTTTCTTTACATTTGAAGTTAGGTCTTTCTTGGTCACAGCTTTTCCCAGAACTTCAGTAAGCAGAAGGGAATTATTTCTGTGCACAGATCGGTGAGAGATGGACATTGAATTTTTTTTTAAATTAACTGCCACTGACATTAATTAAAGGACTCCCAATGATAATAAATTGTTGAAACAGTACTTCATTAAACTTATTGCCTAAAGTAACCCTTAGGGAATAAACAATGGGCTGTCCACTGAAGTCCTATTTATGACTGAAAGCTCTGTTTTACATATGTTCATTGAATTAAACCAAATGAATTTTATATTGTTCCCATGATTAGTGCACTTTTTCAAAAGAAGCAATCTACCTGAGCTGCAGTAGATCCTTTAGTCACTGCCTAAACTATTCTGGAAAATAAACGTGGGTGGTTGTAGATGATGCATAAGAAGACTCGATAAGAGAAAAAACTGTTAAGATCTATTTCCTGGGGAAAAAAAAAGGACTGTGATTTACTTTAAATTTATAAGATTTTATTGAAAATGTGTTTAGATTTCCTCCCTGGGTTTTTGCAGTTCTCTAGTCTATGCTCAGGGCTCCAAAGTGGAATTATTTGCCAGACTCTTTCAGGAATTACATGATCTAATATCTACAGAAACAGACAGTGCTCAGTTTACTTGAAAAGTATTTTCTTTTAGAACAGAAAAAATTTAACTTTGGAATGTGGTTTTAATTTCCAGCATTTCAGTGTACTACAGATGTAATACAATAGGTTGTTCATTAGTAAAGACAAGGTATTACTGAGCAAGTGAAATTTCAGCAGAGAGCTCTGAATATTGATTAAAGTGTACAAGAATTCCTGTACCAGTGGCTTTTGGCCAGTTCTGTGCAGACACCTTGCAAGCAAAGACCTTCTAAACCACTTTGTTTTTCACTTGGATCTCATTTTCTGCATCATTGGCACAGAATACTTGCACAGAACAGTCATTGTGGTTTTAAGTCTGCTGTTGCCTTTGTGCAGGAAAGCCAGTATTTTTAAATATAGATGGTAATAATATGTTCCCACTGACAAAATAATGTAGAAAACCATTCTGAAATATGGCTCTCTGGGAGCTGAGAGCAATGCAGCTGTTCACTGAGTCCTCTCCTGTTTCTTTTAAATCCAGAGCATCTGCCTTCCAAACACTTCAGCATTAAGTCACCCTAATGAAGGCATTTAGGATTGCAGGAAGGAAAGACTGTTTTCCTGCATTCTGGGAACTATCACTAAGACTGGGTGGGGAATAATATGAAATGTAAATATTCTAGAAAATAATAGTAAGGGGAGAGGCCAGAACAGGCTTTCACTACTGTAATTTGGGCTGGAATATTTTCAAGCAGTGCTGGAGCAGTTTGCTGACAGTGCTACAAGACAAAATTGTCTTGGGAGAAAGGAATCACAGGTTTGATGTGGTAGCTGACCGAAAGCTACACTGGGGTTGGAAGCATTTTAATGGCCAAAACATCTCCAGTGTGTTTGTTTCTGGTGTTACACCAAGTCTAGAGCTCTGCTCCAGCATTTCCAGTGAATGTACTGGTTAAACAGAGATTTTTCTGCTGTGGGAGAGAAAAAGAGAAACTTTTGCAACAACGAGAAGTTGATTTGCAGATTTTCCTTTGGTTCTGCATTTAGAGAGCTGAGCCCAGTTCTGAGCATTCCGTGGGCTTGCACTGTTGCACACAGTCACCATTAATGATCCCGGTGCCTGTCAGTGCAGACATGATTTCCGTGGTTAAAATGGGAAATGCATTCATCTGTTTTACATAATATACACAGACCTGGAGAGAGCCCAAAGGGTCCATCCTCGTGTTTCTGTGCAACTTGAAAGTGAAGGAGTTTCAAGGGAGAGCAGTAGCAGAGGGTGGAAGGAAATAACATTTTTCTGCCTCGGATTGAGCTGCTGCCTTCTGTGTGCTCCGAGCAACAGCAGCTCTTGGAGGTGAGTAGCAAGGGATAAAAGAAATGAATAGGAAGATGGATAAATAATTCCTTCCTGCTATAGATGCCTTATTTTCTTTAACTGATCTGTTTGCTGGGAGTTTTAGCTAAGGTGAGTGGGCATTAAAGCTTTGGATGTTTTAAATGTATTTCTGGGGTTCTGTATTGAGGGAATGCTGCGAGCTTTTAATATGAAGGAATTAGGATTTCTTGGATGTTTTGCTTGTGATAAAATATGCAAGAATGTGTTATTTCTGTGATCATTAGGAATAGATGAAAAAATTCCATTGGCTCTCTTTTACCTAAGCAAGTAGGATGATTCTTTCAGACTTTTGTGCTCTGAAAATCCTCCATTCCATAACCAGGAATGTTTTCCTCCCAAACTGGAAACTGGGCATGGTGCTGGCAGATCAATTGCATAACTGTTACATGTGCTTATTTCAGGATCAATAGAAACACTTTTCCAATAGGGTGAGGGATTTATGTCTGCAGTTATGTTGCAGGGAAGCTGGAGGGAATGGGGGCAGGAAACAAGGAATTTTTCTCGCTGCAAATGCCATAGTACTTTTGAGTTTAGGAGTGTGTTGGATAGCTCATTTTTTTCTTTTTTGCACTGATGAGAAAAAAGAGTTTGCTAAAAAAATCCAACAGTGCAAGAAAACTTCTGTCTGTGAAACCTCTAAATCTGGTCAGGTAATCTAACAGTTGTCCAGCAAGCTTCTGACTGCATTTTGCATTTTGAAGATGCAGAATGTTTTTATGCTACCTAGTACTTTAGATATTGATGTCTATTAATTTTCAAACAACAGCTGAAAAAATCAGCAAAGAAATGTATTCTTTGAGAGAACATGAACTTTTTCAGTCATGTATATGAGCCAACATATTGAAGCATTCAGGAGATTATTTTTTTCCCTGTAAATTTGGATCTGCATTATGATTAAAGTGCCTGGTGAAATTAAATTCACATACTTAAAAAGAAGCCATCAATTCCCTTCCTCTCTCACTCTTCCTACACATTATTCATCTGGTATGTGAAAAGCTGTTCTGTGGCTTCCACATAAAAGCAAAGGGAAAAGAAAGCCAGGGATGATTTAGTTAAATAACGATTATTTTCAGGATCCTTCTAAAGCACAAAACAAAATGTTCTCCAGAGACTGTGAAAATATATATGTAATTCCAGATAATCACATGTTCTATACCAGAAAGCTGCTATGTTGAAAGCACATTATGAAAAATTTAAAATCAGGCACTAAAAACTTAGGAAGTGCCAGAATTATAGTTGCCTCTGCAATCTTCACTTGGTTTCTTGTGCATATGCATTGTGATGCAGCCTTAAAGTGTACATCACAAACATTTTTCTCCAGTAATATGTGAGGGCAGAAGTTATTCATGTATTCTGAAGCTTTTATGTAGTGCTTGTCACTACAGTACCTGCTGCACAAAAGCCCTGAGCAGTGTGGGGCTGCAGTGTCCACCTCACGGATTTGAGGGGTGTGCAGAGCATCAGAGAGAGATTTGAAAATGCTGATTTTGACTGCCTCACTTGAGACGTGTATCTATGATTTTCCAGACCCTTTAGATAAGGCAGCTCTTTACACGCTTAGAGAATAACATCTCACTAAATTCTGTTGTGGATTCTCAGCAACCTGAAGGTTTACATGGCAGCTGTACTGTGAAGATGAGCACCTTGTTTCAATGATTTACTCTTTTCCCCTTGGCACTCTGGCAGGGGTAAGAGAAAGAACCCAGACCTCCAGGGCCTTCTCCATCTTCCCTTTTCCACAGTTCTCTGACCCATCCACAACTTTTGCAGCCAAGCCATTGTACAATTTCTCAGGGAATGACTGTAGAATATTGCATAAGATGATGTAGCTAACAGCGGCCATGGGAGAGCTCTACTAAAGACTTCAGGATATCAATTAAAACAGCCCCAGACCTTCTGCACCAGTGTTTTGTCAGCAGAGCTGCTGCAGGGACTTACAGGGTGACAAACCGACCCAAAGGTGGAACCTTCACCAGCACCCATCAGGTACTTCCCAAGAGAGAAAATATATAAAATCTTGGACTCCATTTGAGACTCTGTGCTTTGAATTCAACTTGTTTAATTCCCTTAGATCTCTCCAGCTGAATTTTGTCTCTCTTGAAATTTTCTTCCTCACTTTTGTATGTCTAATCCTACACTTTACCATTCCAAGGCACAATTTTTCTTCTCCTCATTCTAAGTCTGGGACAGAGTTTCGGACATGCTTTGAAGGCCAAGCCAATCAAGAAGTTGTTCTGCCTTTAGCTATTTGTTTTCTTTCCCACTTGTAGTCCATTATCCTACACTCAGCTCCTTGTCCTCAGTTTTGCCCACTCAGTGATTTCTGAGGCAATGCTGTGAAGTGTAGCGTTGAAATAAGCAAGGATATTTCTTTAGAAACAGAAGTTAAATAATACACATTATAGGGTTAAGGAGATTTTCTGTGTTTCTTTTTAAAGTGAGCCTAGAAATAATATTTTAATCTCCACTGAAATGAACAATATGGGTTTTTTTTGCTGTTGGATTTTTAGTATTAGTCAATAGATTGAATCTGTAATGTGTAATTTCTAGTAGTGGTAGCCTTCACAGCATAATAATCTATAATGGCTATGCTGTAAGCATTAAATGTTGGACATGAGAGCATGCTATGAGTGCTGTAGGATTATTGATATTATGAGTGGGTAAATTATACTTGATTAATTTATGGAGCTCAAATCTTGTCCACCACCAAGCCCTTGTTTCTGCTGGAAATCTGGCACTATTTTGCAATTATAAAGCAGCCCTGAGCTAACAGAATGTGATTGATGCAGTTTTTAATGGGTTGAAAAGGAGCTGG
Source organism: Chloebia gouldiae (assembly GCA_003676055.1). NCBI lineage: Eukaryota > Metazoa > Chordata > Aves > Passeriformes > Passeridae > Chloebia > Chloebia gouldiae. The sequence goes on from QUSF01000056.1 coordinate 152,611, forward strand.
TTTATAGTAGACCTCGTGGGGTAGTATTGTGGTATTTATTTCAGCATGGTCTCACTAAAAAGTGCCCAGTTCAACTTCAGACTTGTGTGACTGGAGCACTTTCCCTCACTCTCCTGGTGGTGTTTGAGATGAACAAACCTCAAATGAGAACAAGTAAAGGATTTTCAGTTCTGCATTAGTGTTTTCCTTCTCTGTGGTTTTGACCTCAACACTCAACAGCCTCGTGTGGTAAAGTGAGAGTGGAGCACAAAGCTGTTTGGAGCAAAAAATCTGCTTACCTGGGGAAATAGGAATGTTTTCTTTAATGAATAGCCATCAAATGAAATCTGATTAAGCAGAGCAATGATGAAAATCCCAAAGGCCTGTCTGGTGAAAGGAATTAGATTCCTCTTTGATTTGTAGCAGACACTTTACCTTTGCATTACATTTGATTTTTCTGTTTCTAATCTCAGAAAGGGATGTCTAGGAGAGGTAACTTTGCATGGTAGGATATTTTCCATCCTTTTTGGCACTTTACAATAAAGACTCTCACTAAAGCAGCTGTAGGGAACCTTTGTGAATAGTGAAACTTCCTAAAATAAATTAGATGAATGACTGCTCTGATTTACACATTTCCTACTATGACCAGAGAACTTTTTCATGCTTTCCAAGCTTTGAAAAAAAATTCAATTTAAACATAATTTTTGTTAAAGTTATGGATTTTTTTCATGCACAAGAAATTCTGTGACTATTTCTAGTGTTTGTGAAAGCACTTTCCTTTGATTTATATTGTTTAACTTATTTTGTACTGGAGAGTCCTGTGGCAGATGCTCAGATGATATAATCAGTAATAGATCAACTGATTTCATAGGAGCTGGAATGATTTATAGCATTGATAGTGGATCTGCCCTTGAAAAATTATATTCCAAAGTGCTTAGTTGTCTCTGGTAGGAAAACGTTTTGTGGCTAAAAAGTGAATTAAGAAAAGGATCTGTTCTTTACTCAGTTCTTCAAGACTTTGGAAAATTCATTAAAATCTGTGCTGGAGTCTTTCTTGTAAAACTGGGCTAACCTCCTTCAGAATATTTAAATTGCAATCTCTTCAAAAAACATTCTCATTTATCAATTATTTTCTTGGTTGTTTTTCCATCTTATTTTTTGGAATTGTTATATGGCTCAAAAAACACTCTAAACCTGCCCTGCAGCTTTTACAACAACAGTTTTTCAATTCTAAGTTGCAAAAAACTCCCCAAAATTCTTATTTGTCAGGACTGTAGATCCCATCACTGTGGGTGAGCTTGAGCCATTTACAAATAGGGGCTGGTTTGCTGTGAGTAGTGATCACACAATAATTATGTTATGACAGAGATCTAAAACAAGAATGAAGATGTCAGAGCTACCTAGCAGCAAATGTAAATTTAAATTTAAGATAAAAGCATATCAAATATACCCAAGTGGCTTTTTTTGCCAGAGATGCTAATTAGAAAAAGCTGGATTATGCAAAGCCATTTGCTCCAAATGGCTCTTCAGGGACCAGGTTAAGGAGGAGTTTCCTCCTTGTGGTTTGGTCTTGTTTACAGAAGTTCTTAATATTTGCAAAACTATCTCAGTGAAAAAAAAATCAAGTGAAAGAGACTTAAAGGGGACGTTGGAATTTTCAATTTTCAGTGGGAAAAAGATTATGAGGAAAAGATGTAAATTGCAGATATGATCAGTGGCAGAAAGTTCCCCTCCTACAGCCTGGATCCTTTTCTCTTCAAGACAAGAGGGTGAAATAATTTTGGCCACACTAAACAACTGCTTTATCAAACAGCAGTTTTAGGACCCAAAGAACTGAATTTTGAATTTCACCTTGAGTGGTGCTCAGGGCTCAGTTCTAAAGGGTTGAATGAGTTAGAACCAAAATACAGTTTAATTTGGGGGGATAGGAGGCTCAGTGCTTTCACGTGCTTAATTTGTAGGAAAGGGCCCATGTCAAAATGAGGTGATCAGGAAAAAAAGAAAACCCTAAAATAAACAGCCCAGAAAGCAAGATGCCTACAAGACTTCAAGTGGATAAAAATATACTGTGTTTGAAACCCAGGTGAAAAATACGCCCATAATTCAAGATAAAACTGTCATAAAACACAATAAATGGCAGTGGAAAAATTAAGGAGATACTGTAGGGAGAAGGTTGGCATTCAAAACTTAAAGTTTGCCAGGATGGATGGAGCAGGATCACCTCAGAAACTCTGGGCATATTTCTCCTTCCCCCTCCCGAGCACTGAAATGGTGCTCCTGTCACAGGGAAGGATCCTCCTGCCAAAGCAACTGCCAGGAATGTCCTCTCTATTAAACACACATCCATCCATTATCCCAAGACTCCAGAGGACATTGCAAGTGGTAATCATACCTTTCAAAGTAAATTAAATTCCTTGTATCCCTTTTACTCAAAGAGGATAAATGAAACCCAGGGGGAAGGGAAAGGTTGCTCAAGGCCACCAGGCAAGTCAGTGGTAGGACTGTACAAAGAAAAAAAATCAATAGATTTTCCAGGTTTGGGGTATCTTGACTCATGCACAAGACATTCTTTATGAAAAGTGACACAAGAAATGTAAATGGTATCCAATTTATCAATATTTGCCTAAAAAAACCACACTGAATCAAAAATACCATAAAACTTGGGTTTAATTCCTGAGCTGACGACACTGGCTGTGTGAGAAGCTCTCTAAAATAATATCTAATTAATCATGAATGCTATTGTGCAGCCAGTGGAACTGTATCAGTTTATAAATAGTGTACATAGATCTCCCTGGCTGGATGACAGGATTACTGCTGTGAAATTTTTGCAAATCTTTGAAATCCTGCAAAAGGAGGCATCATCAGGCAGCAGAGAAAGGGATGACAAAGAGAGGAGGAGCCTGGGGAGAGGCAGAAATACCAGACTGGCCATATTAACAGAAAGCTGAATTTTAACCTGCAAATACAGGTTTAAAAACTGCCCATTATTTAAATATGTGGTAGCACAATCCCTCCTCTGACTGTGCTACCTTCAAAGATGTTTCAGTTTTAATAGATTGTGTGACATTTAAAAATCCAAGTGTGGAGAGAGTTGCTAATATATTTAGACTGGGAAGCTTCATTTTGGTCATCTCTGCCTCCAGCTTCCTCTTAAAACATTTAATGGACCTTCATTCCTCTTGGCTTCTCTGAAGTGGGGACTTTAATTTATTTATGCTGATGAGGAACTTTTCAATATCCTCTTCCCCTCTTGTCATTACAGAGACGAGAGCAACCATTTTTTAAAGGAAACTGTTTTTTATCTAGAACATGCAAAATTAAAAAGATACTGGAAAATGCAGCATAATTCAGGCTCACAGCACTCTTGAGACCTAGTTAAAGAATACCTGTTAATGGATTAATTTTTCATGCTCCACATATGCAGAGAAATGTATTTCAGGGAATATATAGGCCTAAAATATAAAATCAATTTAAGAAGTAATGTGATGAAATGGTAGAAGCTGATGAAAGCACTGATTTGTTAATTGTACAGCAAATTTCTGACTTCACCCCTTGTGCAGTGGTTGAAGAGGAGAATGCCACACGTGACTAATCTGCCAGTTACTGGAATATTTAATTCAGCCAGCCCTCTCTCAACCTTCTGCTCCTAGTTAATCTATTTTTTATCATTTGGCTACCAAGTATTCCTTTAAAATTAAAGCAAAGGTCAGGACTATTACACATGAAGGATGGGTCTCTCCATCCCGTCTTCCATTGAGGCTGCTTCTGCCAACTTTCTGCACTAAATTCCTTCAGATTTGTTCCCTGGTCCTTCCTTGTTCTTTAAATCTTTCTGTAAAAAGCTCATCTCATCTCCCTCCCCCCAAAATCTCAAGATTCCTGTGGAAGTCATGTAACTTAAATTAAGCCATGGGCTATTGAGCCCTTATGACTCACTTTACCAAGCTCTGCTGAATAACCACGTGGGCCAGAAAATTTAATTTATTTCTATTGTCTATCTGCAAAACCTATTAATGCTTTTCAAGAAGAAATAAGCTCTCTCACTCACAGAAAACTGAGCTATCAGACCCTAATGTTATTTTAGCAGCACTATATTTTTTGCTAAAATTAGATCTTAGTCTCTTGCAAGATTATCCAGATGTGATCACCAGGCACCACTACCTCAGCAGCAGGAAGATGTACAAACACATCCAAATATCAGACTTACAGAATGTAAATTTCTGATTTTCACTTTTGGGGAATAAGCCTTGAAAATGTGATCCACATGCACTCTACTGGTTCAAAAACCAGATGGCCAAGGGGATCCATCCCTTTCTCTTGCCCCTCTCCCACTGTAAGAAAATAAAGTAGGGGGATATATGAAATTTTCAAGGGGATGTAATTCACACTCCTGGCAATGCTAATGAAGCCAAAGGACTCTTTGTCCCTGTGTCTGCAAGTCAAAAGTCTTCTCCCTTGTTTTCAGTGCCAGACAAATAAAACCAGGCCTATTTTATGGCACAGTGCCCCATGGAGACTGTCCCTGGTGTGTTACACCTGCACTGCTGCTGGAAGTCAGCTAAAAACACTGCCCAAATTAGAGAAAAGCAGCAGGATTCTCTCACCTCTCCCTTTACTCCAGATAATGAGAACTTCAGTTTTTCTTATTTTTTCTTATCTGGAAGATGAAAGATAATTCCTTTTCAATATAGGATTTAACAGTCATCTGGAAGGTGATAAATACAATAATGTAAAATTATTTAAAAATAATATTAATAAATAAATTAATGTAAAATTGCACAGCAGCTTCCCAAATACCATTATCAATGCCAGTTACTGTTACTTGAACATATATCAAGACACAAGTATATCTTCATTCCATAATTGCTGAAACACTGTTTGATGCTTATTCCACTGGGCTATTTCTTTTTGGGAGTAGTTAATGATTCCTTATTCAGAATTCATAATAGAAAGCAACACACCCCTGAATGATATTTAGATTTTTTTGGACCATCTAAAGATAGGGGGCTACCACAGAAATTGCCCACAGTTCATCTGTATCCTGGTCTACAGAGTTCTTTCTTCTCTCTCAGGTGGGACTGGAGCTGGATTCATAAGTAAACCATGAAAAAGCTCTTCCCCCACTCTGAAAGACAGAGCCCAATTTGAGAGGGGGGAAAATCCCAGGAAATTTGTGTTAAACATTGCTGAAGATTCAAAATAGCATTTCAAAGATGCTTATGAAATCCTTGGAATGAAATATTGAACAGGGGTCTAAAAATGAACTCTGGTTATTCAAAGTAAGCAGCATAGAAAGAAAATGGGTGTTGTAAGAAGAGAAAGGAACTGTTTACTTTTCCTATTTCTGCTCATTAAAATGTAATTAAATTGATTAGGTGAGATAAAGAGACCAGGTGTCATGTGTTTCACTGAGGAAAGCCAGTCACCATCAGATTTGACTTCCAACTGAATTTCCCTGTAGCTGTGCATCCTGGTAGGGCTTGGTTTTATCAAATGTAGTGCTAGACATTATTACTTTGCTTTGTTTGTAGGAAGTAACTGCTGGTGCCATCCCATCTTTGCTTCAACCCTCATTAACCTCTGCTCTCATTTGCTACAAAAATTAATCTATTTTGAGAAGAATCATGGCAAGAAGCTCTGCTGGTGCAGCGAGGTCTGGTTGTGGAAGTTGTGAGCCCTGTGAAGTTGTCCTCTGTTTGCACGGAATGCCAGGGCACGGTGTCAAGGAGGGGATGATGAACTGAGCCTGCAGGAAGGCGTGGATTGGCAATCCCTGCCTCTGCCTGTGCAGCTGAGTAGTTCCACATCAGAACAGCCCAAACCCACAGCCATTATGTGATTCATACCTCCAGCTGTGGCAGCTATGGCTCAAATTAGGTCTAAATATGCACATACTTCATGTACAGCTGCACGCTACAATCATTGAAAATATTTTTCTGTGGCAGTCAGTGCAGTCATTCTGCACAGCATTCAGGTTTGCTAAAAAAAACCAAAACCAAAACAGTTACACTATTCATTTGTGCACCCTCAGACCTCAAAACCTCTGAATTCTATCATGTTCAGAGCAAGATAAGGTATCATATCACAGGACAGCTCTGGGGAACTTCCTCAGCCTGTGACCAGTCAGAAATTGCTGGGTTCCATGATTTAGCTAAAGAAGCTAAAAGGCAGAGGTCTGGAGCAACATTCAGAGATGAAATTTCTCTTTCCAGCACTGACTCAAGTCCCACTACACATTTTAGGTTTCTTCCTCTGTAAAACACTTGGGTATATAATTACAAAACAGGATTATGTAAGACTCAGCTGTTATGTTGAAGTAACAACTGGAAAACATGACACTAATACATGATACTAAGCTACTTCATGTGGGCTTTTTATTCTTAATGACTGTAGAGTGCCCAGGTTAGTTTGTAGAACAAGATGTCAAGGACCACTTTAATGTAAAATTTGTGTCTTCAAGCCTCAAGTGGCTTTACAGTTGCCATGATAAAATTTGTTTACTGAGTGCCAAAGAGCATCATGGAAGAAGAGAGTTGTTTTTCTTCTTAAATGGTCAAAACATAAGTTAAACCTGCCTTTAGGCTAGCTCAGCATAGCCTGAAGCCACCCTGGAATGCTTTCAACAAATAAGAAAAGTTTGCAATGAACGTTTGGGTTTTTTCAGCTGGCTTTGCCAGTTTTGGCTTGGAAGATGTCAAAGCTTTTCACTTTTAATGTTGCCTAAATACAAAGTAGCACTGCCCTTCTCCCCTTGTGCCAGCTCTGGGGACCAGGGGTGGGGAAACAGGAAAAAAAAAAGAATCAGAGGAAAGAAAAGCCTGGAGGGATGAGGAGACCTGAAGAACCTTTTAATGGAGCTGCAGTTAACTTTTGTTTACAGCCCTTTCACTGTGCATTTAGGCACTCGAGCATTATAAATAGGAACGTGTAAGACAGTGCTGTAATAGATGCCAAAATCTAACTTCTAACTCATGGCTTACCTTGTTTTATTTGAAAGTCATCATGCATGCTACTCAGATGAATGAGATGCATTTTTGAGGAGGGGTTAGGAGCAGCCTGGCTGGGCGAGGCAGGCTGAGCACTGGCTTCTGCTGGGGAGCTGGGTTGGGTTTATAGGATCTCTGGTGCTGACTGTGCCACTCTAAAATCAAGCTCCCAAACCCTCTCTCACTCTAACCTCCACGAGAAGCAGCTATTTTGTAATCAAGTCCATATATCAGCAGACTCCTTGATGGCTTTTTTTAGATTTTCAACGTGTAGTTGCGTAATATAATGTGTAATGTTGCATGCATACCTATATAGAGTTTAGATGTATTATATAGATACAGACTACAGAATAGCTACTGAACTTGTGGTGCAGAGTCAAGAAGAGCAAACATGAGGGAAGGGCATGTGTTCTGCTCTGGAAACAGAGAGGTTCTCATCCCCCTTGCTGGCTGCAGCTGCACAGCACAGGCTCATGCCCTGCAGAAATCCTCTCCTCGCTGTTCTTGTGGCAGGAGCTGCTGGTGAAGTTGGGGTCACTGAGCACAGTGAAGTGCACAGGGGCTGGAGCCACCATGGGCTGTCTTGTTTTTGCCACCCTGAGCTCAGGGCTGGGGCATAGACAGGGATGTTCCTAAGTTTCCCATCACCTTCTGGCACCGCCAGGCTCTGCCTTCCTACGAGAGGCTGATGTTGACACCAGGTCTGTGCACGTGGGCTTTTAGCAGCAGGACAGGTTTCCTGCAGAACAGGCATGGGCAAATGAACATATTTCTGTCAAATCAGCCAGAGCAGTGTTACACTTTATGCCAGCTCTGTGCTTTTATGCCAGACTGATGCCAAGTGGGGGATGACAGACAATTCTTGATACGGCACAAAGTGCAAGTGGTGTAGAAAAATGATACCTGATCCAGCAAAAAGCTTCCAGGGACATTGTGTTTTTATTTTAAACAATCTGAGAGGGCAGAATGAATTTCTACTGGATCTGCACTTTGTACCATTGGAATTGTGGTCATTTTGATCTGTTATTGAATGCCCTAAAACTCAATTTATTGGATACCAGCCCACGAGTCTGTAAACTAAGACCTGCTTGGCATGTCTGTATCTTCCAAGTGAAGAAGATATTCTTGTGGAAGAAAAGTTGTGTTAGGGGGTCTGAGCTGCTGTATCTAATCCCATGCCATGCATACATCATGGAAATACATAATTCCTCCCATCCAGCAGCCTTCTAATGGGGAATGCTGCTTAGCCTCCCATTTTAGAGCTCACAGCCATGCAGTTGCTGCAGAGATAGAACTGGGTTTGGGTTACTCAGAGATCTCTAGCACAGTGTTCACTTTACAAATACTTTGCCTCCATTTCCTTATTAAAGCAAGAACAAAATCCAGAGAAGCATATGATTTTCAGCTTTAAGCCCTCTGTTCAGGTTTCACTGTGTTTATTGTTAATCACATGTTTTGAGCAACACACCCCTGTGTTTTTGTGAATGTGATCTCTGCATGATCCCACCAGGAATGCACAAGACTCATAACTCTCATCACTCTGGAGTGAATCCCTGGAATGGCACCTGGCTGCAGAGTCAGCATGTGAAGAACATTATCAAGTCCTAGCACATGTCAAGGAAGTAAAGCCTAATGGATCAGGTGCCTGGAAGCAGGATATGAGCTGTTGAGTATAAAATGTCCCTTTGAACTCCTGGGGAGGTGTTCTGTTTGCTGATTTATTGTGACAGGAATTCTCATCCTTTGCCCACATGAAATGTCATCCCAGCTCTGGTTTCAATTTCATTCCTCTGCAGGGAGACCATGGGGACAGAGCAACACCTGCTCTGCTCATCCTGGGACATCTGGGTTAGGCTCAGGTTTAGCTGAGCAGCACCTGGGGAGGTTCTGCTGCTGCATTAGGTCTGCCTGGTTTTGGGCATGAAGGAAAATCTGTGATTTTCAGGGCTCTCAACCTGGGATCCCCCAGTTTGCTTCCCCGAGCACTAAAGGGACAAGATGAATGGGATTCTAGCAGGGGTGTAGCCATGGGATGCAAGTGTGTGGAGAAATGATGCCTATCATCCTGCCTTCTTTCCAAATAAATGTGTGCATTCTAAAGCCACTCTCTGAACTCATCATCCAAAGGCTATACTGATAGCCAGATGGCAGAATCATAATTTTTTGTTCTTTCAAGCTTTTCCCCAGTAGCTTTAAATAGAAGAATAAATTTTCCACAGAGAAAGAATCTTCTATTAATAGCATTAGATCATTTCAGCACTTGAAAGGAAGAAATTATTTGAGGGTTTTTATATGTTTTTTTTAATACTTTCTAAAATATTTTAAGTTATTTTATTATGCAGGCAAGAGTGTCCGCCTTCAGAGTTTTAATTACTAGGGAAAAAAAAAATCTCCTTTTCTGAGTTCAAAAAACAAATATAGTGAATAAGATTATGTGAAATGACTTAAAATAAACATCTTCAAACAATCTGGCCCTATGTGTCAGTTCTCTGTCATGCTTTGATAATCTCATTCCATTGTTGAAATAGATTTACACAGATTGCAGAGGAGGCTTGGAGCCGATTGAAAAGATTTCTGCTTATCCAGTGCACTGAATTGCCAATCAGAGGTGATGTTCTGGGGGGCAGACTCAATACATTCCTCACTGTATTTTCTTATAACTGAGAAAATTCAGCTAGTTCCACTCCTGTGATCACACATTCTAAGATCTCTCCTCATTCATTAAAGAAAATGAGAGGAAAACAAGCTGCAGGCTTCGCCGCCTCTTCCAGATAAACTTTGTTATCCTCTTATGTAAAACACTGGGATATTCCAAGTGGCAAAGAGCTTTATACACAGCTTCACTTAAAAGCAAAACCATAAAACACGTTTTGTTCTGCAGTCACCGAAATTCCAGTCATTTATAGCAATGAATGGGCAATGACAAAGGAACATATGGTATTTTTAGCTCTGCTTCATTACCCAATGTTGTAAACGAACCCTGAATACTTGTAATGTCTAAAAGCTTTCTCAGAGAAGAAAGGCTGTTCCTGCATAATCTTGATGAAAGTCAGGCTGCTCCTGTGCAGAGGCTCAGCAAACTGCACTGAGCAGGGAGGGGAGGCTGCAGGATGAGCAGGCAGAGCTGTGCAGAGGTGAAACGACAGCAGGAACAGGCTGTGAAAGCAGAAGGGCTGCAGAGAAGGGGCAGGGTAGCCCAGGGAGAAAGGGAAGAGTCTCTGCTAGGGAGATGTGATTTCAGTGTGACCATCTCCTTGTCTGACCTCATGGGCAGGAATTTAGGACTGAATCTCTGTGTTAGAGGCAGACAAGCTCCAGCCAACAGGACTGAGCCAGGGCATGCTAAGGTACAGTCACACAGGCCTATAAATGCTGATAGGCACATTTGATACCAAGAGCCTCTGTTAACGTTTCACAACATCTTTTTACCGTTGTGTGTTTGCTCTTTGAATCCATTTGACCCCCCAGTGCATTTGGTTTATGATTAAGTTGACCTTTTTTTCCTTTTCCTCTCACTGCACAAGATCCTTGACCTGTTTTGCTGTGCCCTGCTCAGTCCAGACATGAACCAAAGGAAGAGGGGTCTGGCTTGTTCCCAATGAGTTATGGCATTTCAGAATGAAGGATGGTTTTCCCCCATTGTTTCTAAATATTTCTTAGGCAGCTTCAAACAGATTTAGTTTGGATGTAACTTACATTGTACAGGAAGGGACACTGGAAGAACTTATTAACTTGGAACAGCGTGGATCAGCGTGGCAAGCACTGAACACCCTCCCAGTTCTTATAAAAGCCTGTGGATTTCAGAGTTTCTTGGAACATCACGGGACCAAATCCAAATTATGCCTAGACCAGTGAAATTCAATACTATCATTACACAAAACAATCCACAAAGTCAACAGCAGTCTGAAATCTCTGCAAAATCTGGAGAACAATTCCATGAATTTCAAGAGAGTTGTATGGAAATCCTCAGGTATCTTTGTTATTATTACACTCATAAATAATCTCCTTTTGCAGCTAAGATATTGTCACTTCCTCTATTGGTTTCCATGGAGGTTTCTGGTACAAGGAAGCTTTCAGGAGATTTTTGTGGCTTTTTAGTGGTATCCCCCAAAACACACAGATGCTCCCTCCTGAGGAAGCAGTTATTACAATATTGTGGGGGGTTCTTATTTCCAGCTCTCCATGACTCATGCAGGCAGCTGAGAACACAGTTAAATATGAGTGCTGAAAAGAAACTGAGAAGAGGGAGTAGTTATTCCACTTTTCTTTCTCTTGGAAGAATTAAAACATACATAAATTTAGGTCATACAGGGTAAAAATATTCCATGCTGGTTTCCCTTCCAAGCTGTTTGGGCTTTGTGAGACATAAAAACAGGCCCAGGATATGGCTGAAATTAACAAGACTATTTACTTGTTTAATAAAAACTTCTTGCACTGAAACTGAAATTCAGTTCATATTCTGTGGTGGTTATAAGATGATAGTTTTGTCACAGAGCTGGTTATTCCTTTTGTGTAAAAAGTAATAAATTAAGAACTAAAAAAATATAGGAGAAGAAAGCAAGAAAAGAAAGTCAAATATTCCTGCTGATGAAAAGCAAATGTTAGAAAAACACTCATTAGAGGTTTCTGTCTCAAAAACATTTCCCGAATGAAAATCAAGAGCTGGAGACCAAGGAGCTGTCTGGGACAGTTGGTTTAAAAAAATGTGAATTTAAAACTTGTGGCCTGTAAAATGAACAAAATTTGTCTGTACAAAGAGAGAGCCTTCTGTCATGCTTTAGTTTGGGAAATGGTTGTTACATTTTGTACTTCTGCATAAGACCTGACCAGCAGAACAGAAGTGCAGTCGTGCTCTCTGGACACTTCTCAAAATTGTAGATTCTCCTTTTTTTTTTCTATTTTTTTTTTTTACACCATTGCATTATACATTAAGTGTCTAAACACAGAAGTGGAGTAATCTTACCCATTGAGACAAAATGTGCATGGCAGGACTCTGCTCAGCAGTGTCTGTCTGTGGGACACAGTGCAGAGAGGGTTTGGAATCCCAGGGCAACTGGGGCTGCTCAACTCCACCCTGCTGGGCCCAGCCCCTGAGGTTCCTGACAGAGCCGTGGGAAGATGCTGAGTAGAAAAACCTTGTGCAGCTCAGGAGTTGCTGCATCCTCTCCTGTTTGACCCACAGGCGAGGAGCAGGACAACACCTGAGACATCAACCACAGGTGACACTCAGGGGAACCTGCCAGCACTTAAAGGCACCTTTGGAGAACTTTTACCACTAGATTCTAAAATATATCTATAAAAATAAAAGCCATTTCTCAGTAGTTACCGTGTACATTTTAGTTTAGCTCCTGGCATTCTTGGTCCCTGCTTTGAATATGTTTCTTCCTCTGTGTGTTTCCATTTGAGGTGTAACCACTGCAGGCATTAAACATCCTACTTGTCCAGACTACTGCCTAATATTCCTGGAGATTTTTACCATCTGCAGACATATTGCTGAGGTTTATTTTGTGGCTGTTGAAGAATGTTTTATGAGCTAAAAAATTAATACAAAGCTCAGTTGTTGCACTGAGCTGCAAGAAGACTGCCTCCAGTTAATAAAACCAGCACAACTCTTGTTAAATGCAGGGTCCTCTCTCCATTAAATTCAATGCACTATGAACATTAGAAGAAAAGCTGAAAGAAACTCATCCATTTGTGCATTAAATTTGCTTTTTCTGTCATGACCTCAGCATCATTCTAGGAATTTTGAACTTGCCATTGTTAATTTATGCATAGCAATTTCATTAATGCTAAAATGTGTTGCTGGAAGGCCCCGGGAAGGTACCTGCCACTCTGGACACAGGTATTTATAATGCAATATAAGGACATTTCAGATAAGCTGTAATATGGGGAAAAATGCAATACAAATGAACTTTTACTTTGCCAAAAATTTAGGAGTCAATGTCTTGATGAAAGTTGGTGAATTTTGATACCAACAAGTCTTACAAATTTGCATGTGTGATTAGGGGCTTTTGAATCTTTCAGTTTAGTAAGACAAATAATGATCTTCATCCATCCTCTGGGAAGAAAACACAGGCATTCTTAGTTTATTTTTGGAAGGCTGGTTGTTTAGTTTGGCTGGTATTTTTATTATCAGGAAGAATCTTGTTTCCTTTGCACTTTGTGAGGAAAGAGCTTGTTCACTGTCGAGTTGGAGTCACAAGATCACACCACTGCTGCTTGACAAATGCAGCCAGGAGGTGTTTTGTCCTCAGCACCAGCTGCTCACAGCCCCACTTCTAAAACTGCATTTCTTGTTAATGCAGACACAGCCAATAAATCACATTAGCAAGAGGAATTGCTGTTACTTCCACAGTTCTCCCTTTTTGGCTGCTCGGTGACACAGAGAGTTAATGGACAGATATTGCTGTTCTCCTGCCAAAATTCTCATTTTGTTATTGCCATGTGGGATATTGTCTCTCTATTTTGCTGTTTCTTACACAGGCCAAGGATTACAACTCAGTAGTCTGTTTTTCCTAGTTCCTGTAATAGAAGAAGGAAATGACCTGGAATGGAGTAATTCCAAGAGCTGCAGAGGAGACAGCTTCACATGTTTAGAGTAATTTCCATGTTTATTCTTGCTCTGAAGATCCTGCCATTTCCATTAGGACTAGATTGTGGTCTTGGTTCAAGCAAACAGTGATAATCACCACAGTAAATTTGATAAGCAATTATTTCTCTTGGCCCTTAACCACTGGAGAATTGAATTTGAGAAGCCATGCTGCAGTTTGGTTAGACTGGTGCTTTAAAACCCTTACGTGAGCTTTGAGAAAGTTCCATGCTAAGGATGATGTTTAATGCAGGATTAAACAGGTGACAAGTGTCATCACCCTTGGGGACTTGGTAACATCTGACTCTGCTCTGTGTTTAAACACAGATGTGCCTTTTCAGAGGTGCTGAGGGTTGTGGTACCTTGCTGTGGAGAACTGCTGAGTACTCAGGATAATTGCCTTGGTGAGAGGCACCAGTAGACAGTGGAATAAATTATTTTTAAAAACAATGTTCCCGTTTAAGTATTTGCTACATGTGTCTCATATTTACAGAATGCTACATCCAGCAGAGCAAACCATCCCTGGAAAGTATTTAACATTTATTCAGGTGAAATGACCTCCCAAGAAGGGTTTCATTACAATTTCCATCCCAACCAGCTGTATAAATCACTGGTAGCTTTAGAACAGTTTTAAAATGAACCACATTGGATGCACAACCTTAGACAAAAGTTGAATTGGGTCACTGTGCCTGTTTTCTATCTACCTTTCCCTGTAGCTGTTCTGGTTTATGTCAGAGTTTTGTTGTCTAAGCATTCTTTCTCCCAAATCTCTGCCCAGTTCTCTAGAGCAGGCCTGGAGGGAGCACCAGACTGGTGACTGAGGTGTGCCAGGGGGTGTGAGGAAAGCAAAAGTGTGAAGCAGCAGAAGTGATAAAGGAGAAAACAAAACAAAAGGAGATGCTCTTGCATTTCACAGAGCACAGAGTGTTTTCCATCTGCAGCAGTGGCACTGAACAGTGACAGCACCAGCTGAGAGATGTGATGTGTTCGAGCAAAGAGGGAAATTATGCATGGAATTACAAGGGCATGAGAGTGCCTAGGACATCAGGATTTGATTAATTCTTGAATGTACAAGTTTGGGATGGATGTAAAGTGAGAGCTGACTGTACGCCTGACAGACACAGACTCCCATAAACTGGAGAAACCCTAAAGAGGTCAGTCCTGGGCCATAAATCTCATTAAAAGCAGTGGATGAATCCCAGAAACAAATCCAGAATCCCAGAAAAGCAGCCCCTGCTGGCAAACATGGTGATCTTTCACCAGTGGCTTCCCTGGGTGTTCCATGTCCCTCCAAAGGCAGCTGCTGTCAGGGATAACTGCAGTGGAAGGGATTTGAAGGTGCCTCTTGGAGACAGCCCAGGGTGTGTTTCAGTCTGCAGACTCCCTGAGGATGCTATAAAAAAACATCCTTTCAACAGGTTTGCAGCAAGGCTACAGCTAATTAAACAACTGCTGGTGATGAAAGGCTGGTCCTGCAGTGCAGCTTTACTGCTCTGAGGGCATGGCAAGCCTCATCCAAAACATCCAAAACATCCAAAACATCCCTGTGTCCTGCAGCACAGCATCCCTCCAGGGGCCTGGGGACAGTGCCCAGCCCTGGGGGTTTGTAAGGTGTGTGGCACAAAGCCCCTGCAGCTGCAGAGGGACAGCCTTGCACAGGCTCCTGGGCCTCTGCAGAGGCAGTGCCCATCTGAAAGGATTTTTATTTCATTTGAATGGATTTTTTGTGGATCTGGGGAGATGCTGCTCTCAGCTCTCACTGGGGGAGAGGCTTGTAAAAGGCAGCTTTGCTCTCTCCAAAGACATTGTACAGGCTCAGGAAACTGAATTAACAGTGATTACACAGCAATCCCTCATCAGGCTCATTTTCTTATTGTTACTGAGCTCTTTCTTACCCAGGTAAGGCTGTTTTGGTTCCTTTATGCAAACACTGACAAACCTATTTTGCTAATGAACTGCTAATGTCACACCGGGCATTGTAAATCACAGCAAGTGGTGCTGGAGCTTGACACAATGATCCAAAAGCACAAAAAGTTCCTGCTTAATTTCTTTGCACCTTGGCTCACTTGGTGGTAATGCTGGTAGGTGACATGTCAGCTTTCCAAAGGAACGTTTTCTGGAAGAAATCACAAATTTCAAGCATACAAAGCATACTTTTTATCTAAGAGATTCAGCTGGAGTTGCCACTTCCCTGGTCTCTTTCCTTTGATAAGCATAATCTGTTTCCTCATTCATGTCAGGGTAACCTGGTTTTAAAATCCGAATACTTTGAAGGAGGCTCAGCATGACAAAATGGAAATAAACTTCCCTGGCAAGCACAGCCCCTTCCTACCACCCACAGGTTTGTGTTTTGGGGTTTTTATTTTATTTCCTTCCATTAGAGAAAAATGTTAAATAATAATTTAACATACTAAAGAGCAGTGGAAATGATAGAACGATGACAAATGGCAAACCTTTTGAGTCTGAAGTAAAAATGGAAGTTCAGACTTTGGAGACCACATAGTAAACTTGCATTTTCATGCAGGGAAGTATAAAAACTTAATCAGGATTTATATCACCCAGGAAAAGGAAAAGTGACTGAGTCCAAACACAGCCTTTACTGAGGGGAAGCTGAACCGAGAGCTGTCTCTGTATTTCCCTGCCGTTTATCTTTGCATTTCCACCCTGCCTTCATGGATCTCCATGAGTCTGCAGCCTGCACAAATTTCCTGTGCCAGATTTTCCCCCCAAGGTAACTCAGGGGATGACGTAGATGCCATGTGGATAAAACCTGGCCCACTCCACCTGCTCCTTGGGAGGTTCAGCTCTCGGAGAGATGAAATCCATGGCGGGAAATCAGGAACATAAAGGGTTGCAGTAAGAGAGATTTTAACATTTTTTTCCTTACACTATAGACCACGTAAAATCTAAAAATTTGGATAGGTAAATGCCTGAATTTGCACCTCAAAGCTGTAGTTTTCCCTACTTTATTTCAGTGGTTTTTTTGTCTAACTAATATGATGTGTCAGAGCAAAAATCTCTGTCACATAAACAGCTGTGCACCCAAAATCAGCTCATGATTACATTCAATATTTACTACAGGTACCTTGCCTTTCTAAATATCTAACTGTCAAGAGCTAGGTTTTCTTTTTTACAAAGGATTCTGTGTTAGTTTTTCTCAAACCAGTCCCAAGCAATACTGAAACATTCACAGCTTCAAATACAAAGTCATTCAAAAATTAGATAAATTTTAGGTTCATAAAAAACTTTTCTCTTTTATGATTTTCAGTTCTAGTTTCTAGCAGTCATTCAAAATTACAAAAATAAAAATACTCTATGTTCGAAAAACTGAAATGGAAACTTCAAACTGGAACATTCTGCTGCAGTTCTCTTTCAAAGAGAGTCAAGAAAGAGAGCATATCTGCAGAAATGCAGGTGACAGAAAACATTTTTAGAACAAGGAAGAGCTCCATCACAGGAAACATCTAACTGGTACAATAAAAAAGCTCTTCAGTTTGAATTCTGCTTCTCTGGAACATAAGATAGAAGCATTCAAAGGCTTCCAGACATGAGTAACTTACCCCTATCCTGCATGTTCAGTCACTGTGGTCAGTTCTCTGTTTTTTAGGACGCTAAACTAAGGAAAGGGGGATTGTTCCTGCTGCTAATTCTCTTTCATAACAAGTTAGGATAATCCTAACTCTGAAACCAAGACTACCTTTCTGCCTTCCCTGCAGGCTCCTCTCACTGATGGATGACAAGGACCACCTTGAGGGAGGCGCTGGCTCAGTTTGGGAGTGACCAGGGGGACACAGGAACCCTTTAAAAGCTCAGCTCCCCCAGGGCCATCCTCCCTCACCTCCTTTTTAGAGGCAGTCCTGAATTCCAGGCAGCACTGAAAGTTACTGGTGGTAAAGGCACCTCTATCCCAAAAGCCAGAAAGGTCATTTTGATTCCACTTACTGTCTCTACCCTCTGCAGTGGACCAAAGGGAACCTTTATTTCCTTTTTTAGCTCAATACATGAGTTTGCAGAGAGATGCAATGACAGTAAAGGGGAAAACATGCAGAGCTGCATCCCAAACCAATTCATCAGCAAACAGAGCACGCCTGCCTTACAAATTTGCCTGCAGCTCTTGTCTGCTGTGTTATTTTTAAACTGCCTGCAGGTTGCAGATTTTTCAGTGGTCCTTCTCTTACTAATGTACACACAGGATTTAGCAAGGCACAACTTTCATTACGGTGAATTTACGTTACCAGAATTCCCAGCACATTAAAATTCAGCATCCTTCATCTTCCCACAAACTTCTTGCTGCATTCACAGGAGGACATCCCGTGTCCCCTGCATCCTGCCTGATGACAAGGTCAGTGTAACTCAGCCCTGCCTCCCTGATGTTCCCAGCTGCCATTCCTCAGCCTGTGGAATGCATCCTGCAGTTGCTGTAATCAGCAACCTGGGCATCCAGCTACACACTCTGCAAAGACCCGAGAAGATAAACCCAACTCTGAGCCCAGTGCTCAGTTTAACAATGCTGTTACCACCCAGACATGATCACCTCAGCACCAGACCCAGCTGCTGTAGCAATGAGGGCTGTGGGCAGCTCAGGGCACTCTCCCATCACACAATTCATAGATGTCCCAGCAAACCTGCCCCACTTCCAGTGGGAGGCTGGCTGGGATGGAGGCAGGGTCTGACATGTGCAAATGGGAGAGCTTCTATGAGCAGAAAACCTTCACAGTTCCCACAGAGAGGGAATTGCAGGAAGAGTGCTCTATTTATGGCACCGCAATGTTTTAAAGAAGAAAGCAAGGGGCTGTTTTTCACCACAACTGCTGCTGATGTAAACAGAAGCTACAGATGCTCAGTCTTTCTGAGGGGTCAGACCCTGGAGCCAAATGTAATGAATATTATGGTTTGTTTGCTTCTTCTTTGTTGCCTGGTTGATTCTGCAGCCCAGAGCTGCACTGCAGAGCCGTGCCCGTCACTTTGGAACCTCTCCCCTCCTCTGACTGGGGATGTCTCAGACATGAACCCACTCACACTGCACCACTGTTAGGAGCTCTAGAAATTACCCTGCTAGCATTGTAGGAAGAATTTGCCCAGCATCATCAGCAGGGGCACCTCCACATTGGATTCCACCCCTTTGGCACACATGGAGCAGATGAGGAGCTTGTGATACATGAGGGGTTTGTTTTGGGGCTGAAGCTCCAGCACAGAAGTCTTTGCCCTCAAATGTGTACAGCAAGGAATTTAAAGTGATTTTGGCATAAACAGCCAATAAGCTTCAGCCAGAACAAAATCCTGTGGCTCCACAGGGCTGAGGATTGCCTTCTTGTGGGGCAGTTAGGGCAGCAGGCTGGCCTGGCTGTGCTGGGGTTAAACTGGTGCTCTCTGGACCCTGGTAGTGACTGTCCCTCATCCTTCCACATTACACAGAGAGTTAAGCTCCTGCTTGTTTCCCCCTGCTGATTTGGAGAGTCATGGTTTGGCTCTTGGCTGTTTGTATTTTGCAGACATCCCCTGTGTAATTGCATGGCCTGGCCCCAGGCTGTCAGGCTCTGGGAGAAATAACCACATTATTCCACAGAACAGTTAGCATAATTAAAATATTGACTGCAGATTAAAAAAATGTGCTGAATGTTTCACAGAGTGGTTGGAGGGTTGGCAAGCCTTGGCAGCTTGTTGGCTGCAGGAACTGGCTGATATTTAGGAGTGCTTTCTCCTCCAGCAGGCACTGCTGTATGTGGGAACTGCTTTTTGTGCTGTGAACTTCTGATTTCCCAAGCAGCCAACCCACAATGAGGAGAAAATGAACTGACTGGAAATGAGGTGCTCCAAGGGCTCTCTTGTGATTCTCACTGCCAGTGAGACCACTTCCTTGTTATTCAGGACTTCAGGACATCTTTCTTGATATGTCTCTATCAAATTTTTGTGTCCATCTCTCCCAATGCACAGTATAGAAACTGCGTATGCTAAGAATGACTGCTTGTACCATATGAGAGACATTAATAAAGTTAAAAGGCCCGCAAAAACATCCACTGGAACATGTGTTTTAGCTGCTATTCCTTCTTTGACATTAGATTTTTACCTGTGTTTCATCTGCAATGAAAATATAAGGCACAAAGTCCTTGCATTTCCACAATCAGGAGGGCAGAAAGGGAGGGAAGAAACGCAGTTGGCAGGGCTGCTGTGAGCCACAGAAGCACTCAGGGAAACCTCAGTGTCCTTGTGGTGTTCCCCCATTCCCCTTCTTAGGGGAATATCTGGGACCATGAGCGTTGCTGGACACCCACAGGTTTGGGTTCAAATGGTTCTTTGTGTATCTTCTATCTGGCAAAAACTTCAAATGACCTCCTGGTACCAGTATTAAACAAAATCTTTGGGGGATGTCTAACCCACTTTGCAGACACCTACATCCCAAAGGAAACACAGCAGAGCCAGTAAATCAGCTTCTTGTTTAATCCTCACTTCCATGCTTGACAAACTCCTGGCCTGGGAGGAGCAGCAGTGCAGTCTGACAATGAGCAGGGACAGCAGAGCTGAGCTTGTCCCTCTCCACTGCAGCTCCCAGGGATAGGGCTCTGATTCACAGCCTCATCTGCAGCTCTTTGGAGATGAGCTAATTTCATGAACATTTCTATTTCCACTCAAGAGGTGTCACAAGAAATGACCAAATGCTATTTCCCGAGGCTTCTATTACAGCTTTAAAGTGATCATAATAGCAAATTAATAGGAGACCCACTCTGCCACTTTCCATTCTCATTGCTATTGCTGTAATCAAGAGCAGCTCTAATTCTTCAAAGCTTATTTCTGTGGTACTTCTCATTTTTGAATATGCTGCTAGGAAAGGAGCAGAATATCTTGGCACTCCAGCTGTGGTCTGTAGGCTACTGCCTTCCTTCTGTGAAAGGCTCATTGCTATTTTCTGCTCTTAATGGTGACCTCCAAATTGTAAATTACAAATATCACCTTGGTAGGCACAATGAGTTCAAAGGCAATATATATATATATTACTTTAAATCTCTTGTGAATTAAACCCCCAGATAAACTCAGTGGAATGAGAAAAATGGTTCTCTAAATTCAATACAAAGAAAGAGAATTTCACTGGGCATGCATGATGTGTGTGGGGAATTGTTACAGCTTTTCTCTGCTCTAATAGTTCACATAGCCAAGTTTTTAGTTTGTCTCCACTGAATGATTCATCCCTATTACAAGTATTTTCAAAATTAAATGGAAGAGGAGGAATGTGTTGATACCCCTGCTGTGTTTAATAATCTTCCAAAAATTGTTTCCTGTTTACTTGGAAATCCCCACCTCCATGCTGTGATTTAGGCATTTTCACCCTGTTAACTTAAAAACAAAGCCTAGAAGATGCTGGATATGTATGATCTTGCAGTCATAAAGCAATTTATGATAAATGTTGCTGTTTCAGAGAAAAATTACTTGGAAATGTACATATGTTCATAGCTTCACATCCACAATTTAAATCATAACTGGTTGTTGGGAAGAAAAATACAAATTGCTGCTCAGTTTTTATTTCTGCAACAGGTCTGATGGCAGCTTCTCCTTCAACAATTACTGTACTGGTGCTGTCATAAAAATCTCAGTAAAGACATCAATAACCCCATTTAGGGGACTGTCCCACTGTCCTCCATGGCACTGGCTGGCACACAACTGTGAATACTCAGTGGGTATTGTTTCATGCAGAACTTGTCTAAAAGCAAAACTTGTGGTGCATTTTCAAGGAAAATTATTAAAAATACCTAAATTGATTTTCCAGCTGAAGCATTATCTCTGAATTCCTGTGGCTTGGCTGGACAAAAAGGAAAGAATTTTCTCCTTAGCTTTCCCAAGAAATAAATTTTCACAGTAGTTCTGAGATTTTACTTACATTGCACATATCAAACAAACTCTTCTTTTATATAAGATTTGCATTAGCTCACAAATGTCAGCGTGTTCTGTGTTAGCTCATGTGAAGAGTTCATTTAAAAGGCAGCAATATCCTGTGACCCAGGAACAGAACTGGAAGCTGGGGATTCCAAAGGGATCTGAGTTCTCTCACGCTTCCTCTCAGCTTTTCATAAAGGTCTGCATTTTTCTAAACGAGCATTAAATTGATGTGATTAACTGGAGGCCACGTGAGCCTGATTTACAGATGTGTTAAACTTCCACTGCTCCTGTTAAAGCCATGGGGAGCTCTCAGCTCTCCAGGTTTCAGGAGGCTGTGGCAGCTCCCTGCAGCTTTTGGGGGGACAGTGGCACCACTGCCTTGGTGAGCACCTTTGCTAGTCACTGTGGGGTTTTGTCTAACAGGTTTTTCCTCTCTTTCCCTCTCAGATGAGATGGAGCAGTCCCCTGCAGTGCGTTCTGACTACTTGGTCTCAGGGATTCGAACTCCACCAGTGAGGAGGAACAGCAAACTGGCAACACTGGGCAGGATCTTCAAACCGTGGAAGTGGAGGAAAAAGAAAAATGAGAAGCTAAAGCAGACATCTGCAGGTAGGCTGAGAACAGGAGAGGGATGCTGCACAGCAAAGCTCTCATGGGGCATGTTAAAAGTGACCTGAGCCAAGCCCAGCTCAGAGATTCCAGCATTCAACAGATTGATAGTGTTTAAGGGGCCCATATAGGCTGACTTCCTATATAACACAATTTAGTACATTTAGATGGAAAGGTCAAAATACGAGAGTGAATCACCAGCCTTGCCCCCAGACTGCTTTCCATGGGCTGTCCCTTCTCCACACAGGCTACATTTATGGCCCCAAGTATTGTCACCCCTTTTATTTGGGGTGAAGTTTATATAGGTAGGTCACAGTAACACGATGAGAAGTGACAGGAGGGAGCTGCAGCATGTGAAATGCCTTCCCTCAAGCAGCTGTCTCTGAGGGGAAGGAGCCCAGCACACAGCACAGCATCCTCTCACTGGTCTCTAGGCTGGTCCCAGGAGATCAGTACAGAGACAAAGTCACTTGCATTTTCCTAAGATGGGACAGTGCACTTGCCTCTGTATCCTGTGGGAATGTCCCAGTGGAGGACACTGGCCGAGGCAGCTCCAAAGTGCCACAGTAAACAGGAGGAAGGCTCTGAAATCCCTGTGACTGCACTCAGAGTGATCTGACAGCACCTCACATCATAAACCTCAGCTTTACATGTGGTGATTTTAACAAAGGAAGAGGCACAAACAGCTGACCCATCCATGCTCCCCAAACCAAAATCCTTGCAGTCCCTTCCAGAGTTGAGACTAGAGGGAATTTCATGTTGCCTTTTTCTCACCCCGTTACATGACTGCTCTGTTGGTAACTGGTGCTGTGTTGTGCCACTACTTTGTGCAGTGCTGGAGAAGAAGATGACAGCACGGCAAGGGAGGGATGAACTCATTAAGAAAGGCCTTCTGGAGATGATGGAACAAGGTAAGTAAAAATTCTCAATTGCTTTTTTTTTTATCAGAGGCTCTTTCAGGACAGTAGGGAACACATATTTGCACAAGCAGAATGAACAAGCAAATGAATAAAAACCTTTAATGCAAACAGAGAGGAAAACTCAGTGTCTGAATTTAAGTCTTGTCATCCTTCAAGCTCATCCCTGCTGCAATCAGTCCACGTAGTTTAGTGTTTGATGCTCTCCCATCTTGAATGCAGCTCTGCCTTCCCTTGGTTTACACGTGGTGCAGCCTGAGCTGGTACGTATGTTTTATATAATTGCTCTAAACCCAGCTAAATCCTTCTGCCAAGAAATCCAGCTCAAGTTGGATAAATATAAACTTCAACATACAGATGCAGTTAGCTAACATGAACAACCTATGGATCCAAATCCCATCAAATGATCCTAATCTGATGTTTTCAGCTGTTTTTCCAAAAACCAAGTTTGTGATGTAACATGCTACCAGTCTGCCTACTTTTCATTCCCATGGAAAAGCCAAGCATTTAATGGAGTAATTTTAAAGCTTTCCTGAGTACAAACCAGAAGTAATGGAAGGAAAGACAATAAAGTTTCAGAAGTACTCACAAAGGACATGGTTTTTGTGCTCCAAAGCCATGACAGAGGCTCAAGGGAGACACAGATTTGGGTGACTGTTCTGTGAGATTAACTGAGCTCCCAATATTATGGACAACATCCCAATTTCCATTTTCACCTAAACTGAGATAAACCCCACAAATCCATCTTTACTTTGAAAGCATCATAGCAGAAAGTACTGTCATGAAAGAGGACTGGCCTTTTGAGTTTGATTAATCTCACAGATAGAAGTTATGTTATTGGAAAGTAGTAATTGAGTTTCTTTTGTATAAAACAAATGCCATGCCTATAAATAACCCCTGGGACAATACTCAGTGATGCCATGCTGGAGTGAAACCGAGCAACTGAAGAGTCAGAAAAAGAGCATTTTAAACAGGATTTTTTTTCCATGGAAGTAAAGCAATTTTAATATTATTCTGTTGGATATATTTTAAATTTTATATTTAATAATACATCAAACCATTCATTTATTCTAAAATGGAAGTTCTTAGAAAGTTAATTTTTAATTCTGTGCATTGAAGTCTTTGTGTCTCTCATAATTCTAGATAATTACTTGTCCTATTAGCATATTAGCATTACTGCATATACATGATCTCCACTAGGAGCAGGAAAGTTCCCTATAATCCATGAATTGGAAGACATGCATTTCCCCAGCTCTGCAAAAAATCAGTAAAACAGAACTTCTGTAGAGCACATTAAGAGGCAATAATGAGGAATCAATAAACCTCCTGCATGCATAAAGAATGGTTGGAAGGAAAAGGTGATGCCAAGAAGCAAGATCATTTTAACAAAATTAAAATAGTTGAAATAAATATAGTCCAGTGAGATGTGAGGACAAGCTGTGCTTTTAACTAGACAGCTGCAAACAGACTGCTTACCTGTCTGCAGGAAAGTTGCCTGGAGCTCCTATAAATATCACACAAGTTTCCAGTGCCTCCCTGTGCCCAGAAAGGGAAGAATGGATCACAGTCAGCTGAAGGACATTGCAGCTGCCTGCAAGTTATTTTTCTTTACAGAATGTTGTGAATCTCCAGGGTTATTTTATTATATTAGTAGAAGCAGCTTATTAACTGGAATAAAAACTGACCCAAATAATTCTCAGTAAATGATTAATGCCCTACTTGGACTGAGCTGAAGTGGCAGCAGTTTAAAGGCTAAGTCCTTGTTTATGCAGATAAGTTGCAATTGTCAGAGCAGCAATACTGTGCTAAAAGACTACAGTAAATCCTCAAATCCCTCCATTCCATCAGGCTCTACTCCACTTGCAGGGAGCTGATTCCTGCTCACTTTCATAAACAGCCCAGCTGGGATGATGCTGCAGCCTGAGAAGCCTCGTGCATTTGCAGTAGTGCCACTCGCCTGTGGCACAAGGCCTGGCAGCAGCGCCTGGCACTGGCCCTGGCACTGGCCCTGGCAGTGGCCCTGGCACTGGCCCTGGCTCTGGCAGTGGCCCTGGCCCTGGCCCTGGCACTGGCAGTGGCCCTGGCCCTGGCAATGGCCCTGGCCCTGGCCCTGGCAGTGGCCCTGGCACTGGCCCTGGCACTGGCCCTGGCACTGGCAGTGGCTCTGGCACTGGCCCTGGCAGTGGCCCTGGCACTGGCACTGGCCCTGGCACTGGCACTGGCCCTGGCACTGGCAGTGGCCCTGGCAGTGGCCCTGGCACTG
>QUSF01000056.1:178562-247463 GCA_003676055.1 Chloebia gouldiae
CTGGCAGTGGCCCTGGCAGTGGCCCTGGCAGTGGCTCTGGCACTGGCAGTGGCTCTGGCACTGGCCCTGGCACTGGCCCAGGTGGCTCTGAGCTCTCGCAGGGCTGGCGCAGGATCTGCAGGGCCAGCCCAGCGTGAACTGCACTGTCCCTGTGAGGGTGGTCAGCCACCCTGGCAGGTTATGTCAGCCTTTCTCCTCACACAGCCCCCAGGCCTGGCTGCCCGTTCCCTGCATGGCTCCGGCCACCTCTGTGCCCTGCTCCTCTGTGGCTCTGCTCACAGGGCAGGTGCCAGCCTTGCCCTGGAGAACTCCTGAAAGGCAGCTTCACTCTGGGGAACCAGCTTGACTCCCTGAGAGATGACATGGGTCTGGCACACAGCGGGGTTAATTCCCAGCAAAGTCACAACCCTGCTCCTGGTTACCCTTGCAATGCTGAGGGCTGGGGTTCTCCTTCTCATGCAGCTGAGGTCTGTGCTTTGTCCTGTCCCCAGACCATCTCTAAAGTACGGTGTTGGCACCCACTGGCACCCAAAGCAGCGCACCCACTTTGATGAAAGCACCAGCTGATCCTTCCTGCCCATTTCTGTGAGTCTCAGAAATGCTCCAAGAGGAACCTCTTCTGCCTGCCATCCCTTCATTAGCCCCTGCCCTTCCAGGGGCAGGGATCTGAAGGAGCCCTGAAGGAGTCTCTGGCTGCACTGTGGCACAGCTGCCTTTCCCGAGCCTGTGAGGAACGTGCAGAACAGAGTTACCTTGAACACGTTTAGGGAGCTCTCCCCTCGATGTTTGTCCCCTTTGTGAGCACGAAGCTGCTCAGGTTTATCTGTGCTTCCAGCTCTGGGTAGGGGCTGCCTGTCAAACCACGCGGGCAGTGGTTCATACACCCATGATTAAGTACAGGCTGCCCTCACAATGAGCTGAAATGTAGGCAATGAACTTTTTTTCCCTCCCCTTCCCTGTATCATAGCAACTGTGCTACTGCAAGGGCTATTTTAAGAACAGTAACTTTTCACCAAACGTGATTATGAGGCAGACTGAGTGAGCTCAGTGTGCAAAAAATACTGCATCCCTTCCGCAGCATCTCTGGGCCAAAATCTGATACCCTCACCCAAAAGCACAAGAAATTACCCTGCAGATTGTCCAAATAGCATCAAAAAGAGGTAACTGTGAATGTTGCTATTTTAAATCAATGTTCAAGGAACTTGTAATGCTAGCATTGCAAGAAAACACCGCCCTGTCAGGAGCTTCCAGAAAGGAGTGTCCAGGGCTGAGAAATACAAGCTGGGAGGTGAAAGGTGGATAGCAGGAGCATCCATCAGCATGGAGAGCTGCTCAGGAAGGGAAGTGATTGCTTTCTATGGTTTGCAACAGTGATGTAGATCTTGTAAATTCTGAGGGAGTAAAAGGGTAGTTTATATTCTGAAGACTCTTGCCTGAATAAGAGAATAGTAGAAAAGCTTCAGTCATCAAGATGCGTACAGCTGCAGGGATCAGTGGCACAAAAATCTTTCAGAGTAAGCAAAGGGAGCAGTTTCTAGGTCTGCATGAGGAAGGATTTGAATTTCTGATCAGCTCAATCACACAGAACACACTTTTCAAAGCTGAGTAACGAAAACTCTGCTAAAAACCTGCAGATTGGTAGGGAATATGAGCAGCCTTTCCTTCCTCCAGCATTGCTGGATGGCAGCGAGTCGTGCACAGAGCCTGACACAGCCCAGACATGTCAGACCCACCTGGGAATGTGCTACACCACAGGCTCTGCTCATGCAAGGGAGGAATTGCCTTCTCCCAGAGACCTCTGATTGCCCATTGCTCATCTCCCACATGGCAGCTGCTTCCAGAGCACAGTGGCCATTCACTGAGGCAGCTGGATGCCCACAGAAATAGATGCCTCCTTGAGAAACCTGAGTTTCTGTGTCTGGGTTTTTGTGTCCAGATGGGCTGGTGCCCACAGGATTTGCATTACAGGTGGTTAAGACAGAGATCAGGTGATGCTGTAGGAGAAGTCTCAGTCCCCTGAACATGAGCAGCTTTAACACTCCCTCTTCTCAAGAGGATAGCAGAGGGAGTCTCAGCTTTCACTGCTCATGGTTTAGTTAAGGTTAAATGATGTGTTGTTTTAGATACTGAAGGCAAAGCCTGCACTGGTGACGATGGCACGAGGGTGACACAGAGCGAGGCTCCAGCAGCCGTGTGCCAGGCACTCACCTCAGAGGAGGAGCAGCAGGAGACCCCAACAGCAGCCACAACGAATGTGACCTCCTTTGGTGAGGAGCTGCACTTGGATGAGCTGAAAGAAGATGCAGGTATTGGATATAAAATGTTTTAAAAAAAAATTATGAAGCGTTATAAAAATATTTCTGCTGAGGGGTTGAATATGTCAGTGCATTAAAGGGTCAAAGCACCTTGTTCAGCCCAGCCCCACATTAGGTTAGCAATTGGTACTTAATAGCAGTGATTTTTGAGACTTCTACAAAGCTGAGGAACTACACAAAGCTTGGCATGATGAGATTAGTTGAATTATGAGATGAGCCAGTCTTGGCATGGTGCCTCTTTAGTATCAGCAGCGCTGCTGTGAAGATGAAATAAGCTTATCTTAAAAAGATGTCTTAAACTTCTGTGCCAAGCCTGAATTTATTAATCCTGGCTCAGGAGAACAGTGTCAATACACAGCCCACACTGTCCATGTCACCACTCTGTCCCCAGCATGCTGCAAACACCAGAGAGGCTGATACCAGGAGCAGAGATCAGCTAAGCCAGGCTCCTTTGGTGCAGCTCTGCTGAGCTCATCCATGGCAGCACTTCCAAGGGACCGGAGCAGCCGAGCACAGCCTGGCAGCTGGAGGGCTCCATTCACCTCCTGCCAACCAAGAAATGCAAAGCTGCAGGGATAATGCTTTATCCTGCTTTGTGAGAACTGGCCTGTGGTGATTTTGGATCTTTCTGCCCTCTGGGTAATCTTCACACCTTCTCCGTCTGCCCTGGCTGCCTTTTGTTCTCTGTCTCACCGCTTCAGGCCCTGCTTTCTTGGGGGTACCAACCCCTGGCTGCTTCCACCCTCAGAATGGAAATCATTCCCTCATCAGCTGAGGCAAAACCCACTCATTTCTCTGTTATTACAACAACCAGATCGAATCTTGACCAGATTACAGGTTTCTTTTCTTCTTTCTCTAGTCTAGAGCATTTAATTCTGTATCACTAATGAAATTTCTTTCTGAACTTCTAATTCTTACTATTGGGACATACTATTGTGGAAAGATAGCACTAATAAGGTAACTCTGCATAAACTCATAGTGTGATTTAAAATTTACCTTACAATGTGTTCAAAATCATGTATTGAAGCTTTCAAAAGAATCCCAATTTCTTAGGTCTCTTTCCCTAATCCTAGTTCCTTTTATTGTCTCCCTGAAACAATCTTTCCTGTCTTCTGTATTTCTTTTCCTCCATTTTTTGAGGTGTCATTTCCCCAGGTTCCACAAAAAATAACAGTGGGGTTACATTCTCCTGTCTCCTTAGTCTGAGAGACTCCAATTTATAGGAAGTCCTTCTACCACTCCTATTGGTGGCCTCTGACTTTCAAAATAATTGTTTATCCCTGTGCGTACATCCTAGCATTCCTATCTCTAGTGAGTGCACCTGAAGGAATTAATTGGGTGGGAAAGATCTTCAAAATTGTCAGTGTGATGCTAAATTTATTATAATGTCAAATTTTTTATAACATTGGCCCTTGGGCTCAATCTAGGCCTAATGCAGTGGGTGTCTTTCCAGAGCTTCACATGAATAAGTGACCAGCTAGAAACAAAATGAACGGATTTGCTTTATACCCAATGTGTTGTATGTCATCCTGAGGATGTGGGATAAAGGCCAAGGAGGGGAAGAGGAGAAAACATAATTTGCAGACTTTATGTTCATGTTAATACACAGAAAAAGAACAGCCAGGGCACGAAGAGGGCAGTTTTTCCCATCTAACCTCGCCAGTGGGCTTGGGGGCAGTCCCAAGGGGAGGATTTCTACCTGGTAATGAGGTGGAATTTTGACAAGTGACACTCCATGAATAATTCTAGTGCTGAGCACTTGGAATACTTTCAGCAGGGTAATATTCACTCTGCAGTATGAAATCTGTTAATGGATTTGTGTGCTCAGGACTCAGCTCTGCCTGACACCATTCCCAGAGCAGGGTGGAGTTCAGGACCCAAAAAGTCTGGTTGGGGCTGGGAGGGTTTGGGATCCACCTTCTCTGTAGCAGAGGTCCCGCTGTGGCTGCTCCTCTGCAGCTGTGCCAAGCAGCCCCTCCTGTCCCACTGATTCCAGGGGAGCTACTGCCAGAGGAAGCATTGCTCCTCTCAGGGGAATGCACTCAAATCTGACTCATTTTCTTCTCTAGCTCCTAACATCTACTGGGGCTCCTGATCTTTCCTTAATGTAACCCATTAGTGACTCTGTTTTCCCCTTCTTCTATTACATGTTTTGTCTCGTGTGCAGTGGGCACAAACACCCCAGTGATGTCACCCTGGAACAAGGCATTTCCCTAGAAGTACATTTAAAAAAATTATTTCCTTCTAGAATACACATAACAATACAGCAGCTCTCCTGTCACAACAGATTTCACAAGAACTCCTGGTAATGATGCACATTTATTCTTTCCTGTCTCTTTTGAATGATAAGTACTCATTCCTCCCCTTCTAGGCACACTCATTAATCTGTTTGTCAACAAATTAAATGCCATTATCTTGCCAATGCTATTGTTTCCAACTGCCTGAGTGCCTTGGTGCCTCCCCACACACTCTGAGCACAAGGCTGCTGAATGTTCATTAACACAGAAAGTTTGAATTCCCAATGAGACACAAAACTGAGCCAAGAAAAGATTTGTGATGCAGCAGCTGTGGGTGCCACTGCAGTGAGATTTTAGGAGATGGCCTAGAATGGTTTGGAGGGAAAGGTGCTCTGGTTAGACAATCCAGAGTGTCCAAAGGAGTGGGATTTTCCCAGGAGTTTGGACCTCTCTCATGTTCTACATGACCCCAGCTCTGGATCCTCAGCACAGGAAGACATGGAGCTCTTGGAGGCCCAGAGGGCCACCAAAAGGATCAGAGGGATGGAACAGCTCTCCTGAGAGGGAGGTCTGAGAGAGCTGGGGACAGCCAGCCTGGAGAAAAGAAGGCTCCAGTGAGATCTTGTTTCAGTACTTGAAGGGAGCTTATAAAAAAGATGGAGACAAAGTTCTTGATAGGGCCTGTTATGGTGGTACACGGGGCAATATTTTTAAACTGAAAAAAAGGAAGATTCAGGCCAAATACAAAGAAGAATTTTGTTACAATGATGGTGGTAAAACACTGGAACACACTGCCCAGAGAGGTGGTAGATGCTTAATCCCTGGAAACACTCAAGGTCAGGTTGGATGGGACTCTCAGCAATTTGATTTTGTTGAAGATGTCCCTGCTCATTTCAGGGGATTAGACTAAATGCCTTTAAAGGTCCCTTCCAACACAAACTATCCCATGATTCTGTGCTTAGGAGAGATTTAAACACTGATCCTCCCATTTGGTTGAGTGCTTCCCCCCTCTGGGGTAGGAAAAATAACCCTCATGGCTACTGCTGGGCCCAGAGTGGCTGGAAATGCAGTTTGGAGGGAGCCTGGCCATGGCTGGGTCAGAGTCAGCCTCCAGGCTCTCTGTGGGTCCCTCACCAGAGATCAGGACAAATAAAAGCCCAGCAGTGAGGCTCTGTGTGAATCTGGGCACTGCCAGGGCAGCTGTATCTGAGCAGAATTCAAGGATGCTAATTTTGGACTTCATCACTGAATTTCCACCTGTGTCCTGCTTCAGCTTCATGCCTTTCTGGATCTATTCCCCTGTGCCCTCATCACAGCCTGGTCAATTTGATGAACTGCTCAGTGATTCAGCCTGCACTAGCTTTCACAGCTAAGTGCTTTTGCCATCCTTGCAGAGACAATTCTGAAATGAACAGTACTTCACCATCTCAAGCCGGGGCTTTGGAGACTGATTTCTTTTCTTAAGTACTTCACCAATTCCCTGTTCCACTCTAACTGCTCAGATCCAATTGCAAACCTTTTTTGATGCAGGTTATTTTTGGTTATCAACCTTAACCTCAGGAAATGCTCAACAGCTCTGGAGTCAGGTACAGGAAAAGAAAACTCAGGAAGCAAGTTGAAGTAATATATTAAAAATGATAAAAATCATATTGGGAAAATAAACACACAACAACTATTGGAAGGTCAGTTTTTAGGTGGTATTCTGGGTTTGATACTCCTTGCCCTTTGGTTGTGTGTTCCTAGACAGAAGAGTACTCACACAGAACTGTGCCACCACAGCTGTGTGCTCTAAGATAATTCATTGCAGTTCTCAAAAGTTGCTTTGCCTTGCTATCCTCATTATTAAAAAAAGAGGGAAAAAAGCTTTAGGGAAGCTCAGCAGTTTTCTCAGGAACATCAAAACTAACATTTCCTCAATATCCTTGTACATTTTATTCTTCACCTTCCCTGGCTGGTTGGCTGTTTCACACAGTTGCTTTGACATTGGAAAAGAAGTGTTTCTAGCTGTGTGCCATGTGTTCAGTTTTTGTGAATGTTCCTGGCATTGTCCCCTGGCCTATCATTATTAACTCCATGTTCCATTAATCTTACTCATCTTCCCACTAGCCAAGAAACCTTCAGCACCCACGGAAGAACTGGAAGATGCCAGTCTGCCAGCATCTGAAGACAGTCCACAAGCCTTACTTGTACCTGAATCCACAGATTCCCCCCAGAAGCAGACAGAAAGAAACCCAGCACAGCTTCCCAGCCCTCCATTGCTCCCAGCTCCACCACCTAAGGCAATCTCCAAAATCACCAAGAGCATAACAGGTCAGTCATCACTGCTCAGTAAAGATTCCCCCATCCTTGATGTACTGTTCACCTCCACAGCACTGTCAAATCCTTTCTCATGCCCGTTTTGAAGCCCCAAACTGCTGAGAATCACTCAGTTATACTGAGTGAGCAGTGACTATGTCTGATTGCCTGATAACGATGCACTGCTATTTGTACTTCCCATATTCATCTGAACCTCTCAGGGGATTATTTGTCGTGAGTCTGCAGCACTAAACACACATAAAACAAATCAAACCAAATGCAAACATCTGCTGAATCCCATGCTCATATTGATATGCCATAAAACACAAGGAAGATTTAAATGTTTTCATTACCTGGACTCCCACTGGAGAGCAGGACAGCAGCCAAAATCTAGTTCAAGTCAAAGGTTCTGCAGAGGTTTCTGTCTGAAGGGTTTACTCTCTAGGGCAGGTCTAAACTAGAGCTCTGAAATCTGCTGTGAAGAGTGATACACCTGGCAATCCTCTGTGCCAGACTTTATTGAACGTTTCCAAAAGCAATTCCCCTGGGCTTGATTTCCTAATGTATTGCCAATGTTGTTACATTTCTCAGCATTCTGGCAGTGCAGAAAGGGTGCTAAAATGAGAGTGATTTTAGTTGGTTCCAATTTCAGGGCCCCTACATATGGTAAAAGCAGTTAAAAGGGCCTTATTGCAAATGAAAATCAAGTCTTGACATCTAAATGTCAGACCGGTTGGATATTTAGACTTTTAAATGACAGCCATTATATGAGCCCTGATTTGAGTCCACACTCATCATCTGGCACAATGAGCAGGGTTTTCAAAGTCACCAGGAAACAAAACATCAGAGGGGTTCTGTGACCTGACCACTGAGGCTAAGAGAAAATATTGTGGTTTTCAGTCTCTTTGAAGAAAATTACAAGTATTTGTTTCCCATGGAAACAATTCATACTTTGTCTGTGCTTAAAAGCTGTAATAACTCAAGTGGGAGGTGGATTCAAAATGGCATTTTAGTGCTCTTCAGTAGCTGCTGTTCAGGTTATTTCACTGTCCTGTGGTGTGGGTGAGGCTCAAGCCTCCCCTTCCACGCTGCAAGAGGAACAGGCAGCCCCAGGCCCCCTTGAAACCTGACACACACAGGGTATAGAGATTACACCTCCAACAAGAACTGCAAAGCATTTAGAGTTCAGATATTTTGCTGCTCAACCCAAGTATTTCCTGTAGCATCTGAGATATTTTGAGTTTTGGTATTTAGTTCTCATTTACATCTTCCACAAAGAACAACTTTTCATTTTCTCAATGACTCCAGTAACTTTAGACCCTTTTCCAGTAGTGATTATGCATGTTTATTTTTGTGGGGATGTGGGGGCAGGCTAAGTTAAAATTAAACAAATACCGTCAGTGAGTGAGAGGAAATACAAAAGTGTGGGGAGAAAGAAAGGGCAATTATGAAAGAAAAGGGAGATGAAGAGGTTGAAAAGCTCTTTTGTGTTTAGTTTTTTCTCTCCCTTAACAATGCTAGGGTTGCTGTCAGCAGAGGAGTGAGGTGTAAGTCAAGCACCAATTAATCAGAGAGGAGGAACAGGGCAAGGTGCCAAGACATCACTTTGCAAGATTATTCACTGAACATCTGTCATTAGGACAAATAAGTTGTGATCTCAGGAAATTCTCAATATTGACCAAAGCTGCAAGGAGGATGAAATTGGCCCTTGACCTGTTCCAGGAACGAGCTGGTGTAAAGACAAAACAAAGTCTTCTCTTTCCCTGCTTTGGGGTTGAGGTGAACCTTGGTTCTTGCTCTGAGGAAACAAAGACACCCTCTCTCTGTGTGCAGAGATAAAGTGGCTCAGGAGGTGGTTTTGTCCACCCCCTCAGGCCATGATTCAGTGGGCAGCAATTGATCAGAAATCAGTTTAGGATTTATGATCTGTCCATCTCCACAGCAGCACAGAATCAAACCTCCCTTGAGTACCAAACCCAGCTTTGCTCAGCAGAGCTTGGCTGTCTCCTGGCTGGAGCAGCACCCTGGTGAGGCAGGAGGAGCTCTGGGGTGGGAAGGTGCCTCACACACTGCACATCAGGCACTGACTCCTGAGCAATGCCCCTGAGCCTTCAGACTTCCCCGATTTTAAACAGGGTAAGTTCTGGGCTGGTTTGAACCCTGGCTCCTGTCTGCATAGAAATGAACAAAGCCATTGCTAAGAGTTCTGGGCTGGAGGGACACAAATGTGCACAAACACCCAAAAGAGATGAAAAAAGTAATGTTAGACCTTCCTTACAAGAGAGATTTTGTTATGGATGCAGCTCTCCTCACTGAAGGATGCTCTCCTCCTCACCCCACAAACATGAAAAGACACCAGGCTTAGTGTTGCCACACTCAGATTTTTAGTGTTTGACTTTGGTTATGATTTTAGGAGCTCTTCTTAAGCAAACTTAAGAAAACACATGTTTTTGGTAATCCTTATGCAGGATGCTGGCTCTGAGAGGAGATATTTAATAACTGAAGTTAGTATTTTTTGCCCTCTCTACTTTTCTATCAAGTTACTGCTAACTGGAACCAAGTCCTTCTTACAGGACTACTTCAGGATAATCCTGGTCCGAGCAGAAGTTTTTATCTGCTATGAATTGAAGGATTTATCTCCAAAGGAAGAGAATGAAAAGGAAAAATTACCTGTGAAAACATGTTTGTACCAAAGCTGCGCAAGCTGTGCCAGTTTAAATTCCCGTGTGCAGCACTAGGTGGCAACAAGGGACAAGAAATACTCTGGATGAGGAGCTCGAATTGCCTTTATCCACCCAGCCCGAGCTGCTGGTGTAAACAACCCCACGTGCCAGAGGCGTGGGACACGGATATAGGGGAGGGGGAAAGGGGAAGAGGACTGCGGAACAGAAGAACGAATCAGCATCTCTTCCAGGCCAGATGTTCAGTTATCCTAAGGGATATTGTGTGATGCCACCAAATTTACAACCAGGGAAATGTCCACTGTGCTTCAGACTCAAATGCTAGGAAATGTATAAATCAGTCTAAATGGGTAACTCTAATTTCAGACAAAAGGTTTACAGTGCACAGAAAATAGCTGAATCTAGGGCTAAAAAGAGATCAGATTGCCCCACCTTCCTTTTTTTCTTGTTAGTGCTCAGTACCCCATCTTTCATTTGTATGTCATTTGGCAAGTTTTGTTATACAAACATTA
This sequence comes from Chloebia gouldiae, assembly GCA_003676055.1. NCBI lineage: Eukaryota > Metazoa > Chordata > Aves > Passeriformes > Passeridae > Chloebia > Chloebia gouldiae. The sequence continues at coordinate 188,603 of QUSF01000056.1, forward strand.
TCCTCATATTATAATGATTTTGGCATTTTCTCCATGGGCATATGAAAGACAGAGGTCTGGGCTGTGCTGCAATCACAGAGGAGTAGCTAATAGACACTGGTACATTTTGTCCAGACTCAGAACCACAGGGCATAAATTTTAATACAGTCTGCTGGAGTCCAGCAGAGAAAATGCTAGATTGGAAAGCCACCACAGCCCAAGCTTTTGGTGGTTAGGAGCAGCAGTGTGGGCAAGCAAAAATGCAGTGGTAGGCTGGGAGAAAGGAGAATCTGATCCTGTAAGAAACAGGGGAAGTGGGAGAGGCATCTGTTTTGCTAGAGTAAAATCTGGAGTGGTGCAGCAAGAACCTTTTGAACTCAGTTACTCAGCCAGTTACCTCACAGCAAGAGCAAAACATCACCATTTATCCTCTGTTCAATACAACAAATTAAGTTCAGTGCAGACTCTGCGCAAAAAGAACAAAACAGAAAAAGCATTGCACAACCTCTTCCCCTCTTGTGTTTTGACAGCAGGAAGTGAAATGGACGATCCAGCCATGAAATCTCCTCCTTCCACCATCCTGAAGAACTATGTCATTGTGGGTTCCTCCCAAATCTCAGGACAAGCTGCCCTCTTCCACCCCTCTGGCCAGAAAAGCTCCGAGCCCCATGGCAGAGGCCAGGTAACAACGCCCACCGGTTCCCCTCACCTGGCTGCCGTTCATCTGCCTTTACCTCCCAGCAGAGTCATTGAAGAACTCCACAGGGCTCTGGCCACCAAACACCGGCAGGACAGGTACCTACAGCCTGCAGGCACAGGGCTGCATGAGGACACTCATCCCACCACTCCATTTTTCTTGGAAAGTGTTCCTATCCTCTTGTTAGTGTTATAATTGCTGCTACAGCTTGGGTTTGCCTTCCTCGTGGTGTCACTGCTTGAAGCAAACATCCCTGGTTAAAGTGCTTCATTTGGCAGCTATTTCATTGTATGTTCCTCCTTTATAAGGAGGATACTGTGGCACAGGAGTAGGTTTTCAAACAGGTAGAATCAGGTGATAGTCCTTGATCTACTGCAAAAGAAAACCTTCCCCACCGGGTTAGAGTAGCAAAGGCACATCCTGCTCCAAGTACTTTACACATGAGAAATGCTGCAATTTCTGTGTCACATGAGAAATGCTGCAATTTCTGTGTCTCTTGGCTGACACAGGAGCACAAACAAGATCCATTTTTAATACAAATGTTTTTGTGGAAGTAGAGTGGGTGCTTTATCTGGGTTTCATTACAAGCCCTCCTGTGGATCAGAGGAGGACAGAGATAACCTTTGCCATCCCAGAGCTTTGGAGTGAAGTTGGTATAACTTCTCAGTTCCCTAACAACTATTGGCCCAGGGACCAGATCACATGATGTCATTTCCAGGCCCTGTTAAACCTTTGTCATGATCATACAATATCATATGAATGGTCATATTTCATGCCATGCATGTTTTACATTAGAAGGATGTGTTGTTGTGGGGTTTTTAATCACTACAGTGTACCTTACGACCATATATCAAAGAAAAACATTATTCACCACCCCTCCATGTCTTGTTTTAATGGCAGAGACAGGAAAGTAGATCTGCATTAGCCATTCTCAACTTGAAAAAGCCATCCTGTGTTGGTCCATGCTGAACTCCCTGCCTTGCCCTTTACCAGCTACAGGATGTTTTTCTCATTCTCATGTAAGTTTCTAGTGCAGCAATAAAACAATCTTTGTAAAATCTGGGCTGTGCATCTTCCACCCATAGCTTCCACGGAAGGGAAAGCAAAGGCTCTCCAAAAAGAAGGGTGGATGTGCGTCCCTCGAGAACGTCGAGCATGGAACGCAACAAAGAGAAGGAGAACTCGCTGAGCTATGGCAGTGACTCAGAAAACAAGAGGAACTCGGTTAAAGAGTCAGATGAGAACAAAGAAAACTTGATCATGAACTCAGAGCTCAAGGAAGAGTCTGTTTTTTATCAGGATGAGGAAGTTTTGAACGACTCTGTTATTTCTGGTAAGCAAAGTCACTGTATTATAAAGATAACTCACAACCAAAGGGAATGCTCTAAAGGCAGGAGAAAATATTGGGAAGAATCAATCCATCTACTGTCACATCAGCTTTTTGAAGGCACCCTGGTGAAAAGCTGAAGTTAAGTTGGAGTCACAGTGCTTGTGACTGTCCTCCAGGTGTTGCACACTGAGGTGTATCCCTGTGCTTTACCCTCTCAGTTACTGGTGCACCCTGGGGCTGCTCTGAATGAACAGCAGCACTCCCAGACATCCCCCTGAGAGCAGCCAGAGCTTTCTGGACACCCTGTGCCAATGCTGGCGTGTTCTGGAATTTCAGAACTATTTTTCCATGCAGTGAGGGTACATGGAAAAGTGATAGAGGCCAATCAATCTAGGAAGGACAAACATGTAGAGAAAATATCTTAAAGAATAAATTTTCTCTCCATCTGGTCCATTTTACCCCTTCTTGAGACATATGGGGAATGCATTTTATAATCCTGTGCAATTATTTAAGTGAGCTTTGGCAAAATAATCAGCTCTCATTAGAAAATTTGTCATTTAAGGTTTTTAATGTTTTCCATGTTAGTAAGACAGATTCAATCTGAAATGAATCCTTCACTCTCTTCATGAATGCATTAAAAGAAGGCAGGCAGAAACAATTTATCAAAAAATAATTGTTGTAGCAGATGAAAGATGAATTTTAAAAGGTGTCTTTGAAAGCATGAGCCAGCAGACAGGACATGAGTTCTGCTGCTGTATCTTAAGACACCAAGTAACAGAACAGACCCCTAAGATAAGGCAAAAGAAAAGAGTCCCTTGCCTAATTGTTGTGCATTTAAGGATATGTTAAAACACCTTTTAAGTTCTACTTTTTTTTTCTGGCTATGTATGTAAAAGTGGCCTCTTTTGATAAAAATTCCAAGAGCTACAGGCAGCCAGGCAAAAATACATTATCCTCTACGAGCAAAATCAAATCTGAATATTTAGCTATTGCAGGTGAATCTCTCTATATTTAACAAATAATTATTTATTATGATGAGAGGAGGATACTGGTTATTGTACAAGTTTCATGATATCTAGAAGCAGCTCTGGGCTTTCCACAATAAGTGCTTGAGTTTTGGAAAATGCCTGCAGTTGAAGGACAGTGATGGTGTACTGGGGATGGCTGAGGCCCCTTGAGAAAAACAGAGCTGCTTTAAAGATATTTTGGCATTATTGTGGCTGCAACAACACTGCTGCTTGGCACAGAGGATGCTGAGTTCTGACTGATGTCCCAGAGCTGGGACATTCCCAAGGCATTTCTGGTGTGGAGGCACTGCTGGTGCAAGTGTTCCCAGGGACAGCACCAGAACAATTTCCTAAACATCTCCAGATTCCTTCTGGTTTGAAGAGATCTGGGCTGGTTTCCAAGTCAGGGAGTAAAACTATCCATTAATGCTGAGCTGCTTTACAGTCCCTGTCCTGCCTTAGCAGTCAGCTGCTCTGCCACTGCCACCACCACAGGCACAGTGCCACAGCCCTGGGGCTACAGGGAGGTATAGACACATCACAGAACTCTGGAAAAAGTGAGGAATTATGCTTTGGTTTTCTATTCCTACTCAATAAATCATTATTTGAAACCTTTGAAAATGGAAGGCAAGATGAGCTTAAAAAACAATGTTACTAGAGCATAGCTCACAACTGATAACTGGTGCAGCCAAGGTTTGTCCAACATCAGGCAGTGTTAGGATTTGCTGTTTGATTGATAGAACAGTGAATAGGATAAAAAGAACAGTAAACATACAGGAAATTAAATGCCATTATTTGACTGAATTGAAACAGGGAGTTTTTCCAGGAACCTGCAGCCTGAACATGAAAAGGGTGTGAATTTCCCAAGCATTTCTTGTTGACCTAGCTGAGGTGTGATAAATCATGAAACAATCCAGCCTGAGATAGATGGTTGAGGGCAGACCAGCTCTGAATGTGCCTCACTGACTAAGAAAAACAGCCCTTAGAAAAAGAATACTTAAATAAGGGTGTTTGCAGGTCCCGTTTTTACTGAGGTAGTGATCAGGAAGGAATTTGTCTCAGGGTGCTGAAAATGTATGTGGAGAAGAATAGCTTGGGGCTTTATTTTCTCTTTGTTCTCTAGTTTTGTTTTATTCATGCACTTATTCTCTTTTAATATATAGATTTTGCATGTATACTTGCATTTTAACCTGTTCTGGTAAATGATGTTTCATTATGAACAGTCCACCTTTGATTGACAGAGGGAGCTGACACTGTTAATTAGGATTTTGATCCCACTTCCTTTGAAGTCAATGACAAAAATCCTATAGATTATATCACTTTCCATGCTCCCAAGGTGCCCTGCTCTGGACACTCTGCACTGGCCAGTGCTGCACCTCCCGTGGACACACAGAGCTCCTTGTCCACAGAAACCTCCTGACATGACCAAATTCCTCCTGTGACCTCTTTAAAATACTCAGGTGAAACTGGGATTGTGTGCAGGGATTCCCAGGAGTTTTCTAGCCCTGAATGTCCTTCAGGTTGTTTCCAGCAGGAATTCTGTTGGTTCCTCTGCACCCACTCCCAGCATGGTGAGAAGCCCTGTCAGAGTCCCCAGTCTGGGGTTTTGTGAGCCAAATGCTTCTGATGGAGTCAGATATTCACTTAGCAGAAGGCTCTGTGTGGCAGCAGCCAAATCATTTCACTTCCCTACCCATCTGTTAAATGTATATCTGCTACTTCAGACAGGGCTGTGTAGTTTAATTTAATTAACACTTGCAACAGCCTGTGAGAGCTTTTCAAGGAAGGTGCTAAATAAGGGCACAGCTTTTTAGGCTCCAAAAGGAGTTTTGAGCTGATTGTGGTTTCTGAAAAGTTTAACTTTAGATCAATGCAACTACCAAGAGATTTTTCACTGCTCCCACAGGGAGACCAAAATTACTGTGTTCTACTCTTTCCAACAGGTAAATGTGGGAAGAAGGCTGTACAGACTCCTCCCTCTGCATAAAGAAATTTGAGATCAGTAGTGATAATAAAAAAGGAGATCCACAGATCCCTAGCAAATAAAACCCCAAATAGAACCTATTTAGGATTTAGAATCTTGCCAACCTCCAGAGCATCCTTTAAAAAATAGACTTTAATCCTAACTCAAATGCCAAACAAAAATACCAATTAAATGTCGTTTTCTTTAAAGATGAGGTGACCTTCTCTAGAAAAGGTGAAGCATTAAATGAAAAAAAAACTCAAACCCTTCAAAGCAAAAAGGAACCAAAACAAATTAACCTCCTATTACACACCATGCTTCCAAGATGAAACAAAGATTTAACTGCAGTTACTGCATGCCCTGAGGAATATGTTCCCTCTGCATTTGCAGTGCTTTTGTGTCTGAGCCCTGCTCAGCTGCAGTGCTGCTTTCTGACATGAATGTGTACAACTGCTCCTTGCATAGCACCACACAGATCACTGTCACTCTGTGCCATTCCTGCTCTCCAGAAGTTCCTGTTTCATCCCCAGGAGCTGCCTTTCTAATAACTTTCCTTTCAATGCATGTCCCAGGTACTTTGCCAAGAAAATGCAAGAAAGAACTGCTGGCAGTAAAACTACGGAACAGACCAAGTAAGCAGGAGCTGGAAGACAGGAATATTTTCCCAAGGAGAACCGATGAGGAAAGACAGGAAATCCGGCAGCAAATTGAAATGAAACTCTCAAAGTAAGTGTTGTGAATGAGAACAGGGAGGAGCCTCCCTTCACAATGGAGCATCCTCTGAGCCCTGTCAGAGGCAGGGAACAATCCACAAACCAATACAGCACATTTTCAGCTGTCAGTCAGCCACAGGAGAAAAAGTTTTAACTCTCTCTTCAGTCAGGATTGCCTGGATTTTGAGGGAAAACAAGACAGAAGTTAATTTGGGAGAAAAAATCCTGCCAAATCTACCTGCAGCTCTGCTGCTGCAATCAGGATTTGGAGGCCCTCCAGGAAACCCAGTGCTTTAACAAAAATAGTAGTATAATTATTTATCAACCAGATTTGGCTTTGTCAGCTGGAGCTGAATGTGAGGACAAAGGCAGTTGTTGGAGCTGCACATTTATTTGCCCAAGGGAAAGCTGCTGCACTGGTAGCTGCACTGGTGCCTTAAGGCAGAAGCAGCATTGGCTCACCTGGGGAAGGTGCCTGTGTAAGTCCAGCTGCAGGCACAGCAGAGATGCTCTGGTTTGATCAGTAACCAGGGCAACAGGGGAGAGCTGTGAGAGAAACAGCATCACTGTGGTGTGCAGCCTAAAGCAAAGACTGAAGGTAACTGGGAGGCTCAGACTGCACCATTTGGGTTTTGTGTGTGCTTTTTTAAGGGCTGCATTTGGATATCTGCAAACATGAATATTTTAGAGGAGACAAAGTGGATTGTTAAATAATCTGTGCTGCCCACACAGGGACAGTGAGCGCTGCTCACCGCCAAAATGCTCAGAATCAAATTGGGAAACATGCATAGAAATTCATTTTCAAGGCTTATTAAATATTAAATATCTCAAGCCTCTCCTGAAAGAAACATTTATTGATATTTAGACTAACTCATTCATGTGCATGCTTTTGATTAAACTTTACCTCCGGGGACAGGGAATGAGAACAAATGTGTGGATGAGAGCACAAGTCCTAATGGACCAGAGTTTATGGAGAACATCTCTGCCTTCACCACTCCTGCCCTCAACTAAGGAAGAAGCTGCCAAGGGAACACAGAGGAGTTTTTGGGTGCCCTTCATGGTGCCTCTGCAAAAGCAGAGATGGAGCTATGGTCTCTCCAGTCTCAGTGACTGCACAGCAGCACTTGGCACCCAAAGGGGAGCAGTGCTTTGTGCCAGGGGCTGCACAACTCAGTGCAGGTGGCAGAACCTGCCACAGAAAACATTCATCCAGACAAGCAGAAAAGATCCCCCTACAATATAAATTGAGTTCCAAGAGTTAGAGCAGATGAGAGGTGTGTCCCATTAATACCCATCATTTAAGGAAGTAAAGATGGGACTTGATCACCCTGACCTTGCAAGCTTTGTGCATGCACTTCAGGGAAATACTTCAGATTGCATCCCAGTATCATTAATTCCATTATTTTGGCCATTTGATAACTCATGAGAGCTCTTCATATATCAAGAGCCTAATTTGATTGCTTTAAAGTACACAAAAAATTGTTTCCACCCTACTGCATCCCTAAAACCAATTCAACCATCACAAACTATTCACTGAATGAGAAGATTGTCATACTTAGCCCCATCTCCTATTGCTGAAATGCCTACAAGGTCACATCTCTTTTCAGCCCTGCCTGACTTCTCTTAGTCTGAAAGGTCTGATGGAATTGCAGCTTCAGGTGCTGTAACTACAGCTTGTATCCCTTTATTTTCATTTACCATTTGTCTTGCTTAATAATGAGCCTAAAGAAATATTGTAAGGGATGCATCCCTAGAGTCAAATGTCAGTACAAAGACTTGCAGAGGACACTGCTGGACAGGTGAAAGGGGCTGGAAAGGAGGCAGGAAATTTGCTGTGTGTAGGTGAATGCAGCTCAGGGAGCCTCCCCTGCCTGCTGTGATCTCATGCAGCAATCTGGGGTGCAGCCCATCAGTGTCACTGGTGATGTCTAGAGGATGGCTAAAAGCCATCTTTGTTCTGAGTGTTGGAAGTGGGGCCTTAATTTGGTTCCTTCTTCCTGGAATGTGGAGGACTGAGCGCATTTCGGGGAACAGACGGCGCAGAGATTGCTGGAATAGCCAGGAAAAAAGGCAAAACAGATTGAGAGCAGTCTCCCACACAACTTCCAGCACATATGTGCTGGCAGAGCTCAGCTCAGCTCTTAACTCATCCACCAGAATAGAACATGACCGTGCAAACAAGCTCAGGTGGTGGATGGATGCAGGAAAATATTTACAACACCAGGAAAAGCAAGTGGGTGTCCAAAAAGCCCAACAGCCAACCAACAAAGTAAAAGTGAATTCTGGCAAAGGCCAGAAGCCCTAGAGATACCCTTTGGAGTTTCTGACCAGGACTCACCCCATGAAACCCAGGCCATCTCAGAGCCCACACTCAGAGCAGAGCTTGGCTCTGGTATGGAAAAGAAACCAAACTGGGAAGAGTGAAATTCTTGGATGAGCTCTTGAGGTGTTTGCACTCATTCATTTCACAGGTACTTGTGCAGCACAGTCTCTGTGTGACAACTTGGAGGTTTCTAGCTAAGGAACGTAGTGCTGGGGTGGGAAGTGCTGCCTGGGAGATGGGATCCAGTAGAGATGTCTGTTCTCTCCAGGGCTTTGCCACTACCTGTGCAGAGAAGAGCAGCACTGCTGCTGCAATTGCAATGCTTAGGTAACAGCAAATCAGGAATCCACGTGTACCATCAGGCTATAGGTCTGTGTTTAGCACAAAGAATGAGCTATGGGCAAATTAGCAGGTAGTTATTCAATGACTGACTGCATAAGAATGGCACATAACCAGGCAGTTGTTAACAGGGTCGATAGTTTTCAGCACAATTGCAGGGCTTTGATGGTCTGTAGCTGTCTAGCAAATTGTCTCAGCCCCACAGCTAACACAGCCTCACTCTGTACTCTGGAGAGAAAGATGTACTGACATAGATAATGTGCAAAATACACCAAATAATGGTGTTTATATAGCTTTAAAAATGGGGAGACAAAAGAATAGCATCCTCTCAAAACCACTGTATTATTTAAGTGGTTCTGGCTGCAACACATTTCAACAGCAGCTGTAGACCTGCTGAGAAAAGCTACTCTGCTATCACTCTGATGGGTATTTATGAAGTCAAAACTAAACCCCTATTTTCCTCCACCTTCCCACTCATTCCATCTCAAAAGAGAGATTGAGAAATGCTGTATTTTGAGACAAATTCTACTTTTACAGCAGTGCAAATCTACTGACTTCAGATTTATTACTGACAGCGGCACGAGGAGAGATTCCAGGATTCATTTATGTGCATCGCTGCTTTTGAAAAGTGTATTTCCTGTATTTCGTGCTCCCAGCCAATTTAATCTACCACTTGTTGTCGTGGAAACATGGACTTTTCCCTCCTCCTCCCTCCAAAATGGCAGTATTCCAGTTTTCCCTATGCTGTAGTGCTTCTCTTACTAATCCATGCATCCCCAGTGCCCCAGAGCATGGTGAACTCTTGGAATACTCTACTGTGCCTTAGGCAACAGGGCTCCCAACAGGTCTTGGTTCCATTATTAAACGTTCAGAGCACAGATAATAAGCCCTCAATGGAATTCAGTGAGAGCTCTTTGTGTCACGAGGCAGAAAAGACACGATTATTTGCAATATCTGCTTCCTGTCTCACAGACACACGTTGTTTTAGAAGGAGTTTCAGCTGAAACCTGGGGGAGTAAAACACTTGCTAGACTGAAGGGTGACTCAGGGAAAGGTTGTTGAGTTAAATTTGATATCTGGCTGTTTAAAAAGTGGATGTTTGAAGTGCCTGGGTGGCTTGTGCTTCTTGGGAACGTAACCATAGTTAAATACACTCCAGTATAACTTAATGTCTCAATGAAAGTACAAATTCCTTGAAAAGATTATACCTGTAATATTCACTTTGTGTACTGCTTCCCCTTCTGGTGTTTGTACAAGTACACATGATGCGTGAAGTGGCACTTAAAAAATGATGGGGACAGGAATGAAATACAGAAACGTGGGTAGAGGAATCAGACAGGAAGAACAAAGGGTTTTTCAGAGGAACTCTGGTTCCTCTTGAGCACCTAAAGCTGATCTTTACCACACTGAAAACATTGGCTTGGGGAAGTGGATGATGCTGGACCGAGGTTTCCTGGCAACAAAAAGAGAAGAGGAGGCATCTTTATTCAGTTGTTACCACATCTGGACTCTGTAGGTGTGGTGCTGCCCTGAGGTTCCTGGAGAAGCATTTTCAAGTTGAGTCACCCAGGAACTGCAGATGTAGCTAAAAGCACACTCAGATGAGACCCTGGTTTGTCCCTCAGGTAACAGAGTGTGAAGTTCACAATGCTGCTGGAGACAGAACAATACCAAGCCAAAAGCACTTCAGACTGACAGCCTAAAAGCAAAACAGCACCACGCCTCAGCACAGAGCACTCACAAAGACAGTTTCACCTACTGACAGCACAAAAGCTGTGCCATGCTTCCCAAGGACAGCACATTCAGTGCCACTTCTCCACAGAAATGTCTCAGGGCAGCTTTGCTCACGGAAAAGGCATCATCAGCCCTTCAGACTGAGAAGCTCAGCAGGGAACTGGGCTGAATGCACAGAACTTTGGGGAACATTTTGTTTAGATTGACCAAAAAAAAGTGGGATGTGTGTAAATGTACAGACTACTGGTAGTCCTAATGCAGAAGTTGAGGAGATGCTGAACTGAGCCCAGCCTAAGCTCACTTAGGGATTAGCAAGGTTTTTTTTTTCATGAATCTCCAACTGTGCTCCAACTCCCGGTCACTGGACTAAAAACCAGGGAACTGCCCTAATTTCAGAAGGCTGGGAAGACTTGACACAGATTCATTCCAGAGAGAGAAAGGCAGGGGGGCAGGTACAAAGGACAGATCAGCTGTCAGCACTGATTAGCTGTGTACAATTGAATGCATTTCATTACTGGGCAGGAACCATCCAGGTAAGCATCTCGCTGATGCTAAAAATAACCCCAGCGGGCTCAGCGTGGGCTGGTGTGCAAGGCTCAGCTCCTCACACCAGACAGCAGCTAAATATAGAGCCACGATTGAATTCTGTGGGCGTGGGGGAGCCAAGGGAGTCTCCTGTCTCCTCACTCTGCTCCAGCAAGATGTGATGCAGCTGGAGGCTGCTGTCAGACCTGCTCGTGGCTGTAGGATTTTATCAGGAGTGTGCACAGCACCCACATGCTCAGTGAGGATTTGGGATTTTTTTTAATGGTTTGCCCCTTTTCAGTTATGGCCTCTGCTTTTCAGGCTACAGAAAAGAAAGATGTTGTGAGGGATGGAGGGGGGAGCAGTAGGAAGAATCGAGGAGGTGCAAGTGAAGCTGATTTTTTTTTTTTTTTGGTGCTGCCTCCAGGATTAAGAAGTCCAGATCCCAAGGCCAGAATATTTCCTATGCTCTTTCTTGGTGTCAGGCAGTGGCACACAGCTGGAAACCCTGCTGTGAACACAGTGACAGACAGCACTGGCCTGGTCAAGGCTGGGGGTTAGTGCTTGCTGGCAGAGTTCCTGAGACAGCCTTCAAGGGTAAAAATGAGGAGGAGAGGGAGAAGACTTAAATGTCATTAAGGTCGCCAAGCAATGAGTAAGTTCAGCCTCCTGTTTACATGGCTTTTCAAGTCCAGGGGAGATGCAGTGCAGTTCAAATAAAGCACTAGAGAGGGTTCAAGTGCATCTGTACATGCTGTACCTTGACAACGCTGTCCTCTTGTCTAAACGACTGAGAAAGGTTTGTTCCCTTTCAGGTATTAAACTCCAAGAACAGAACCAACCTCACTAACACCAATCCTTGGTCAGCAAGTAAACTTGAGTTCCCTGAGTGTGTGATCATACCAGGCCCTCTGGACAGCAGCTCTTGAACCAGAAGTGCTTCCTTGCTTCAGCAGGCCTTGCACAATTAATTATGGAGCACCCAGTCAGCTCTGGGCAAGAGCCTTGATCTGCAGCTGAACCAAGATGAGCAATTTGCTGTCTCAGACCAGCCCACAGCTCATCTGGCAAGAATTCACTTATAAAGGGTTGAACCACGCTGCCTTTGTCCTGGGTTATTTCCTGGTTTGATCACAGGCACTCAGAGGTACTCCCAGTGCAGGCCTGTATTGCTGAGGATTCAGCATTCACCTCCTGCTGAAAATGGGGAGTCTTTGTGCACACATGAGGCAATGTCACTGCAGAGGAGTAAATTCTGCCAGGCAACAGCAGAAAGTTCCAAATTCCCAGGGCACAGCTGATTAAAGATTGTTTCTGGGAAGACACTATCTCCTTACACTGCTCTGTTTTAGTTCCCTGGCTCCAGTGCTGGGAATTCCTAATCAAACCTGTTTTCCACAGCACAGTGAAGGCAAGGGCAGCAGGTCAGAGCACAGCAGGCAAGAGAAGAGCAGAGCAGCAGGTGGAAACAGAGATAGGAATATACAGGGCCTTTTCTGGGACACAGAGTCAATTCCTCGAATAGATCTGACATAAGTGGCACAAGTGAAACTAGAAAAAAAAATCAGAGTGCAGAAAACCATAAGTATCACAGGGGAGCATAATCACAGAAATAAACTTGCAGGAAATCTGCTTAAGCGAGTATCATTGAATAAGGAAAAAGTCTTTTTGGGAAGAAAACAGTGCACTTGTTTTGCCCTGCCAACCCACCCACTACCAGCATCACATGCTCAGCTCAGATCCCTTCCCAGAAATTGAGCTCCTCCCCACGCCTGAAGAGCTGGGCTCTACCCCTGTGGTGAGACAAGCAGTCATAAAGCAAAGAGGAAATGCATAAAATGCCAGTAATGCTTCACCTTACACTGGATTATGATTCAGGTCCTTGAGCTCATGTGGGTCTGCAGTACAAGTAATTACAGAAAGAAATTACTTTAATTTAATTTGCAGAGCCTAATCGATGGAGACCAAAGGAAGCTACTCTGGCTGTCACAGTGATTTGTGCTGTTGTGGGGTGAAAAGCTGACCAGAACAAGGTGCTGTAACAGTTGTGAGCTCCTGATAACCCAAGGGTTGGGCAGGGAGGGATTCAGGCATTCACAGTGCCAGCCCTCACTTTGTATAGGCATGGTCACTGTGTCACTGAGAGGATTTAGGATTATGTTTTTTTGGGTTAGCTCTATTAATGAAATTCAGGAAGAATGTTTTCTGCACTTAAAGCCAAGCATTTACTGCACTTTGTTGGAACAGAAGCCAGATGGGATGGACAGTGTGTATCTGAAAGGCTGTGAACTGTGTAAGCACAGTCTCAGCCAGAAAGGGGCTTGGCTGCTTTTTTTTTTTAACACATCCATTTCAGATGTGCCACTTTAAAGCATTTGAGGACAAAAGAGAGGGGTAAACTTTGGATATTGTGTTGGTTCTCCTCCCACTTGCCTTTTAAACCTAACCAAATTTATAGGCAGACTGGATAGCAATGAGTGTCACCATGACTGTTGCAGTGAATTGCCTGCAGAATACCTAAATGGTCACTTCTCCCACAAAATCTGAAATGTGGCTTGGTTTGGAGAAGAAAAAGCTCCTTAGTCTGCAGAGCCAGAGCTGCACACGCTGTCCCTGGGGCACAGCACTGAGCTATCCCTGCTTTCTGGAGGGCTCTCAGATGAATCACCTGTGCTTTCACATGAAGAACTTGATCATATTTTTGGGCTCTCTTCCAAGAAAACTGTCTCTCAGCACATGTGATCCAAGGAAACTGTAATTCATACCCTGCAGTTTCTGGTTCACCAGATTCTGTGAGTTACTACAGTTCCCTCCTCCTGCAGCTCTGAGCACGGCTTCTGTAGCCTGGTTCATTCAGGATCTCAATTCCTCCAGGAACCACAGGCTTGGGTTTGCTGCTTTCATATGGAGAAAACTGGGTCAGTCTAGCACAGTTCCTACGTTTTCGAAATAACTTCAGAGAAGGCGAGGGGGGAGAAAAAAATGAAAGAAATAAATATTTAGAAAACAGGAAGTGGGGGAAGGAGAGAAAACAGGTCAGAACAGAAGGTCACTGATTTTCCTTAATAGATTATGTGCAATTGTATCAATTATTAAAACATAGCTCTAGCTAAGTCTCTCTGATTCCACTGCCTGTGCCCAGCTGGAAAGCTGCAGCTGTATAACCAGGTCTTGGGAGTACTGCAAGTTTCCTTCAGTATCTGTTTTTCAGGATAATTAACTCAGCCAAATGGCCAGCATGCTTCCTTGACCTCCCCAGACTCTGGAGAGTGTTTTTTTTTCCTGGAAAGCACTCTTATTTTCTATCTTTTCCTTTAGCTCTCACATGCAACACACCAGAAAACAAACAAACAAAACCTAGGACTCCCAGGTTTATCAATCTATGCTTATGGTTTTATCCAGTGAAATTAAGAAGAAATGGACCACACCTCTGGAGGCTGAGGACCTCCTCCTGTTGAAAGTCCACTTATGCAGAGGATAACAAGGCAACTGGGAGACAACCAGCAAGTTGGCAAAATCTGAGTCTTAAATGATATTACAAACAGGCACTAGAGCCTAGTTAGTCCATTGTTCTGCAAAGATGTGTCAGTCACTTTGTTTTTATAAAGCTATACAGTATAGAGGCAAGAAACAATGAGCAGAATAAAACCTGAGTGCCCCACTGCAGGAAAAAAAAACCTCTCAAAACCAAGACTACGTGGCTCACAGATGAACCCCCAGTGTCATTTGCTTGAGATGATCATATTCATTAAGCAAGTTAAATTCTGAATGAATTAATACTTCATTAGTTTCTCAGAAATTATGTTAAAAAAAATTAAAGCCAGGCCCTCTCAGCAGTCTCTGCAGAAAGCAGCTGGCCTGTTGCACAGAGATCAGCCTAATTTGAGGATGTCTACAAAAGCCATATTCTGGCCAGGCTACACTGCAGCCTTGTTATAATCATCACTGGGAGTGGCTGCAGCACTTCCAAATACCACCCAGCTGAGGAAAAATCCTCCTTCTCAGGAGAAGGTTAAACAAACCAGGACTGATGTGGTAAGGGAAGTTTTATTTATGGGTGTTGTGCGGTTAAGCTTACAGAAATCCCTTTCTCAGCCTGTTTACACCATGAAGGAAGAAGGTAACAGGGAATGAATGATGTGTGTGGAAATGCCAGGCTCAGGTCTAGGGGTGATGGGAGCAGGGGGCTCGGGGCTGGCAGGGCTTCAGGTGCACTGCAACGCTGCACAAGGCAGGAAAATGGCTCTGAGGGAGGGTGTGTGCACAGAGCCAGGGCCTGTCTGAGCTCTGGGAGTCACTGCCAGCTCCCACAGCTCTGCCTGCCCTTCCCCACCTCCAGTCCCTCCTCAGGCAGGGAACAACTCTGAGGACAGTCACAGAGGTGGCACCATGGGATCCTTTCCTGAGAGCACTCACAAAGGTTTTGTGCGGCAGCCTTGAGCATTGGCAGTGACAGTTCGTGTTGTACCACAACAAATCACAGCTGTAATGTCCAAACATGATGTTACATAATTGAATTTTTACCTTTTATTCAGTTCTCAGAAGATCAGAATATTTTGTTCTACATGAAATTAGCAAGCAAATTCTATTTGGATTTTCGTGACCATAGCTAAACACAGGAACCTAAACAAAGTTAAGCAGGGTCCCAGGAAGCTCTGGGGAAGACCAGACAATATGAGGATGACATTTTAGAACTTGAATCCTGCCTGTATTTTCCTGTAAGTTAGCCTGTCTGCAGGGGCACATTGGCATCAAGTGACAAGTCATACTCCTCACCCTGCACAATTTAGAAAACAAAGAAAAACAGAATTACTGAAATACCACTTGCAGAGGGAAGTGAATAAATTCCCAGAGGGGCTGCAAATCTGGTGTTTCAGACGAGATAGTTTACTACATTCTCCTATTCTGTAAAACAGAGATAACCACATAGACCAGCTCTGCAGAGCACTGAGAGCTGCTGCTGAAAGAACTACAAAATTGATGATTATTGAGACCAGGGGACTCACACCCCTACAGACTTAATGGAATTTCTCATTTCACTCTGCACTGCAAGCACGAACACTCTTTGTATTGAAAAATCAACAGATAACCTCAAGAGAAATTTTGAAAGCAGCAAAATATTAAAAGCAGATAAGAGTACAGTAAAGAGCAGGATTCAGAGCCTGCTGTGGGCAAAGGCTGGTGTGGCTCTGGGCAGCCAAGGCTGGTGACAGCCAAGGCTGTTGGTCTGCCTCTGCCCTGGAAAACGCTGGGCCAGCAATAGTGTGCACAAGAGGAACAGAAAATGCACAGCAGATGGTGAAATGCTGTCTGCAGGCAGGGATAGCCCATCCTTTGGAGAGGCTGTGTGGGTGAGTGACAGGCGAGAACTACAGAGCTTGCCTTGCCAGGGGGAGCGTTCCCAGCGAGGTTCCTGCAGCCTGGCAGCAGCCGTGCAGCCACAGACACCTCCCAGCAGGGCCTGCCCGTCCCAGCAGCATCTGCAGCTCCACAAATTGCTGTCATTTTGGTGTTTCCTTCAGGGATTACACAGAGTGCTGCATTTGCCTTGATTTACTTCAGTAATTCAGAAAGCTGCTCCTTGGTATCAAGCCTGACACTGCAAAGGGTTTGCAAAAAGTGCCACAGCATGTCCCCTCCTGCCTGGAGCTGCTGGGTTAGGAGGTTCACAGCTCCATACCTCCAGCTCTGGGGTAAATCCTCACTCCAAACACACCTTGCAGAGGTTTATTTGTCACCTCCCAGACTTTGCAGATTGCCAAAGGGTCCTTGGTATGTGCCCCAGGTGAGGGGGAGGAGGAGAATTGACACCCAGCTGACAGCCCACACACACCAATACTTTGTCTGCTCTCTGTAAATCCAGCTGTGGTTTCTTCCAGTGACCCAAATCCCACAGCTGCACATTGCAATGGCATCTGGTGTAGGGGCAACTGTTTATGGATTAAGTGCACAGTACTGCAGGATCTTAGTGCAGCCCTGAGCATCCCAGCTGAGGCCAAGGCATTCTCAGACACCTCCATCCATGAACAATATCTTTTTGTTGCCCTCTGAAACCGAGCTAGAGCTACAGACTGCACTGACACATCTCTTTGTTATCCTGTCCCTGGCCTTGCTGACTGCCATGGCTGGAACTGCACTCCTGGCTTCCCAGGAAATTGAGTCACCAGCCTACAGACATTTCATTTTGTACAGGGCACAAAGGTGGCTGACAAGTCAGCCCCAGCCTCCCTGGAGGAGAACAGGCACAAACATTGTATTAGGGATTGCTCAGACAGTGAAGTCAAAAATCTAGCTTTTTTCTTATCTTTTTCCCCAGTTTTCTTGTTTTTTATCATAATTCAGTAAGCACCCAGGAGCATGCAATAGTCACTAGGACAGGAAAGTCTCAGGGCAGTGGCAGTCCTCACCACTGGGCTGAGATTTGCCTCTGCTGGTTCTTTCAGACCCCCTCCTGCTGCTCATACAGTTGCTATCAGAGTAGATTTTAGTATCATTTCAGCAGTAGATCTGTAGCATTGCTTTTTCCTTTTTTGTTCTGTGGGAACACAGGGTTCCAGAGTTTTATTCCAGTTTTAGAGGAAAAAAGAAAGGGGGGGGGGAAGAAAGAAAACCTCTTGCTTTACAATGAAATGTTATTAACCATTTTCAGTGACCTCCACAATGTGACCAGGTCACACTCAGCACTTGGTTTCTGCAGGAAGACCCTCCAATACCCATTTTATACCCAGCCTGAAGCTCTCCTCAACCTTCAGCAGAGGAGGGGCACTGGGAGCTGCGCCACTCACTCTGTTATTTGAAGAGTGTGTTCTTTCAGCACTTTGCTTTGCTGAGCTATTTTTAACTTGAAAGTATTCCCCAAACCAGCTCTTTGCCCAGCTGCAAGGCAGAGCAGAAGTGAGAACAAGCTGCTGTTGATGAGAACAGCGCTGCTCACACTGACATTGCTCCTGAACAAGACACACATCAAACTACAGACAGGGAACATGTCTTTGGCTGAACAACCCATTGTACTTCTGTCACCCAAATGACTAAATATTGTAATTCTATCACAAACAGGACAGATCCACTATCCAGCAGCTCTGTTAAACCACAGAGTGGGAAAGCAGGTGGAAGGGAGATGAGGAAGCTGCTGCTCTGAAATAAGCAGTTATTACATTTAAACCCCATGCCAGCATGCTAGTTCTTACATATTAACTAATAACTCAGATGAAATTTAAAGCTGTTATGTTTAAATTTATGTTATGTTGGTCCCACAACATTCTCCAAGAGTCCTTATCTGAGTGTGGAGAGAGATTTTAAAGCAAAAGCCTGCTGAAGGTGGTGGAAGGATGCTCAGCAGCTGCACTGAGCTTTGCAGCAGCTCTTTGAACTGGGCCCTGATCTGCTCCCAGCTGTGCCTGGCCTTTCTTCCTCACACCCTGGGAAATTAGACACCCAAAGGTCAAATGCAGCAGGGCTTTCACAGGTGGTGAGAGCAGTGATTCCCTCAAGCCTTCTCCACCTGAATCCTGTGACACAGGCAGATCCTGGCTGTGCTGTTGTTTCAGCCCTCACAGCCCTGTGCAATAACAAACCCATCCCAGGGCAGGTCCTCCAGGGACAGCGGGTTATGGTACAAGGGTCATGCTGGGCAAGTGTGTGGTTTCTATTTCAGCTGAAATCTGAACCCTTTGAAGGGCTCCTATCACAGAAATGATAAAGATGGACAACTGTAATTGCCTGCTAGATGAGTGACAACATAATTAACTGAACTCGTGCTGATTTGCAGCTTTGAAAATCCAGACAGAACTAAAGGCCAAACAAATAAATAACACATGTAATTAAGGCAACATTTATAGCCTCTGTGTCTATCTGCAGTTTTCTTACTTGGATACAAAATATAGTGCATGATGGCACAGAGACACAAATATCAGGCGACTTTAAAGAATGCAACTTGCAGTATTTACCAAACCAGCTCACCCTTTTCACACTGCCCTGAGCTCCCTACTGCCAGAGAAGGTCAGCAACTGCTCCTAGGATGATACTCCTGGATGCTGCAAGGGCTTGAAAACCTCTGCTTTGGGGTTGTCCAGCCTAGGGACAAGAAGCTTCTAAGGAGACAATGTTGGGGCCTTCCAGGGATTAAAGAGGATTCAAAAAAAATAGGGAGAGCAACCTTTTACATGGGCAGATAGTGATAGGTCAGGGGGGAATGGTTCAAACTGAAGGAAGGTTGGGTTAGATTAGATATGAGAAAGATATTTTTACAGTGAGAATGGTAAAACACTAGAACAGGTTACTCAGAGAGGTGATGGATGTCCCATTCCTAGAAACATTCAGTGTCAGGTTAGATGAGGCTCTGAACAACCTGATCTACTTCAAGATGTCCCTGCTCATCACAGGGACATTAGACAAGATGCCTTTAAAGGTTCTTTCCACCTCAAACTATCCTGATTCTATGATTTTCCTGTTACGGGAAATGCTGGCACATCAATTCCCACTTTTTACATGATCCAGAATTACCTTGGGGTAAAAACAAGTTTGTGTCTCGGTGTCTGCCTTCTAATTTTGTACAGGCAGTAACAGAGAAGTCCCTCCCACCACAGATTTACTACTACCCATAATTGTACATTGCAAGCAGACACAGTGCAGTGAGTGGGTGACTCAAAGCCCTGGCACACGTCTTCTTCACAGCTACTTATAGGAAGGATGAAAATAAATTTCTTGTTGAATTGAACATGATGTTCTGGCAACAGAGATGCCTATTTAAGAGGCAGAGCCTCCTGATGGGCAGCAGACACAAGCAGCTTTATGAGAAGTAAAACCAGGGCACTCCCATTTCTCCTCCCTTAGCCTGGGCTGTGAGAGGGATCCTTCCCACCACCTCCCTTCCCAACTCATCTGCAAAACCACCTGACATGAGGAACAATCAATGCAGCTGCTGCTGGCTACAGCTCATTTACTGATGGCTGGATTGATTGTTCCCTTGTCAGTCCAGGGTCCACAGGCACATGCACGTGTTCAAGTCTACCCAGTTTACTCCTCCCTTTGGAGAAGATCGTCAGAATCACATGGATCTTACTAACACCAGCAACAGGATTCCAAAGTGAAACTTTTGCCTTCAGCCACAAATCCAAAATAAATTTAGTTTTGTGACAATCAGACACACAGATACTGTGCAACAGATTCTATGAAAAAATATATTTGGAGAACAGGAACACATTTTGGGGACAGATAAGAAACCACAGAAACCTGAGCTGTTTTTCACTGGATTCTGCTTGAATGCTTGCTTGAGTCTGCCAGGGAGGTGGGATACAGACTAAGCAGAGGAGAGGAAGGAAGGACTGTCTGAGGTGTGGGAAATCAGCACAGCCTGCTATGCACACAGCGGGCTGTACCTGTCCCAAACTGGCCTCTCATCAGTCTGTGCCCACACCTGCAAACCCTCAGCCTGCTGTGGCTTTGCTGGGATGCAGCTCCCACAAGGGACAAAGCAGACACTGCTGAGGGTAACTGTGAGGGCAGAGGACTTGGCAGCAGCTCCTGCTCCCAGGGCACAGTGATGCATTGCCCGTCTGGCAGCAGCCCTGGGTGCTGGTGACATGCAGATCCTCAGCCTGCTGAGCACTCAGCCTCCTGTAGCTGCCCAAGGTGATTAGTGCTTGTGTAACAGCGGTCCCAAGACATTCACTCCCTTCAGGGAGGAGACAATCTGGCAGTGTGAAGCAAATATTGATCTCCTGATCAGCAGCCAGAGGCACGTGTGCGAGTGGCTGCGTTCACAAATGTGACCTTGCTCCAGAGGGGACGAGCCATTTGTGGCTTCCCCCACACTCCAAATCCACATCTGCACTTGTGCTCATGTCCAGCATGATCCTGGCAGGGCTCTGCTGGCAGAGGGAAGCCTGTTTTGCTGCAATTACACACCACACATGTTCACCAAAGGAAAAGGCAGGCACCGCAGCTCCCCTGCCCCTCTGGGAGCCGAGGGAGCTCATGGACGTCAGAGGATTCCCATGTGCACCTTGCACTGAGAAAACAAACGCCTCGAGGCCATGTGCAAACTCTGAGCACCTGCCTTGAGACCCAGCTGGCTGTACCTGCAGGATGTCCTGGGGAGAAGCACGGGTGACTGAGCTAACTTGCATTGACCTGCTCTTCTCACCCCCAGGAGGAACACTGGGAGAACATGGGAGCAAGCAAAGGCTTTGGCTTCTCAGAGATTATAATAAATGTAAGTTATCATCCCTCTGAGCCCAAATTAGTGGAGAAAACATTCTAAAGGTAGCCTGAAAATACACCCAGAACACTCCCCAAGCTTCGAACCACTGAAGAATACCTGCAGCTTGAAAGTTTATGCTCATTTTGCACAGAACTACAGTAACAATCTTTGCAACTTTTCTGAACATGAGAATAGTGAGTGTGTGGAGGTAAAAGGGGATGGACACAGAGCACTTTATGTGCATCTATTTCTCATGTATTTATTATAATCTCTGAGAAGCTAAAGACTTTGCTTGCTCCCATGTTGTCCCAGTGTTTCCTCCTGGGGGTGAGAAGAGCAGGCCATTGCATTGTGACTATTTTGGTATTATGAGAAAATAAAAGCTGGTGTCTGTCTAAACTTGGAGCAGAGCATCTCTGACATGTGTGCAGCAATCTCTGAACTGTATCCATACACCACGTACAGCAAAGTGACTCTGGTGCCTCCAATTGTGCTCAGTTTCCCAGAGGAAGCTGCAGTCACCTCTGAGGTGCTGCCAGTTTAGCTCCACTCACTGCTGCTCTTGGCATCCCTTGGTTTAACTAACAGAGAAGCAAAATCCTGGACTGAGCACCCTTATTATGAGACCATGGAATTCCAGTGACACTGTTGGGGGGATAGCTGGATAGAGGTAGGACCAGCCTGCAAGTAACTCAAGCATTTTCAAGAAAGGTTCAAGACCTTCCCCAAAAGAGCTGGCCCCACAGCTGCTCAGAGGGAGCACTCCTGCCTCACCAGGCAGCACAGAAATACCCAAACCTAGGTTTTCATAACACCCAAGAACATAAGAGCATTAATTGGCTTTTTTTCCCCAGAAGCAAGAAATAGCTATCCAAACCAGCTGAAAGGAAATCATTACTGTCACACAACAGAAGTGGTGGACTACGTGAGTGCTCCCCATGGAGCTCGCAGTCACCTTGCTGAGGTGAGTCCACGTGGGGCTGTCAGTCCCTGGGTGAAATAAGAACAGGAATGAAAAGCACAAGACTCACCCAGCCACGACCACGCTGTGTTGCAGCAGTGCTGGAGCCTCCTGTCCACCTTCCAATGTCACCTCCAGCCATGGCTGCTGAGAAGAGCCAGGCTGGCCCTGGTGAGCCCTCCTCACCCAGGGGCAGGGGCTGCACTGGATCCATAGAGAAACAAGGCAGGACTCTGATTCAAAATCACCTGCCTCATACAAAATTCTCTCTTTGCAAAGCCCGTGGGGACCATCCATAATTACTGAGGGGTCAGCCTTCACAAAGGCTCCTTCATGGCAGGCGCCTGTTTCATCCTCCAGAACCTCACACCGGTGTGATTCTCCCCTGCTCTGCAGTCTGCTGGCAATTGTCATTCAGCTGGAGTTTGTTTCCTTTAAAGATGAGATTTGAGCATCCCCTCTGTGGCTCCTCAGTCTCTCCATGGCCTGTTTCTGCTGAGGGGAGCCGGGGCCATGTCCCCAGGCCAGGTGTCCCTGAGGTGTGGTGGTGTTCCCGAGGCTCTCCCCGGGGATGGAGAATCCCTTCTGAGGGAACACACTGAGCTCAGCACACAGGGTGTGTTTCTGCTTCTGCCAGAGACAGGATTTCAGGGAAATCATGAAATAAATATCCAGAGCAGAGCAGCACGAAGAGGGAAGCTCACCCAAGCAGAGGCACAAACTCACCTGAAATGGTTTCCTACATTAAAGCTCCTTCAGGAGGGATTTTCACAGGGGTGACCTGTGCTCTGCTGAGCTCTCAGATGTCTGTCCTTGCCCTTCTCTGGCTGCCTGCAGGTGACCCTGAAGGTGTTCTGGGGCTGCCAGACCCCGCTGTGGGGTGAGGTGCCCCCCACCATGCCCAGAGCAGCTCGGGCAGGGTGGGCTCTGCCCTGCAGCGGCCACGGGGGCTCAGACCAGGCAGTGGAGTCCCTTCACCAGTGGTAAAGTGTCACAATTGAGATGGCCACAATACCCAGAGCATCCCCATACAATTTCAGAAGGCTTCAGCCCACACAGAGTCACACCACTTGAGAGCTGTATCTGCCCTTGGTGTTCTTCAGCCCACCCTTTTATCCCCTCACGCTGATGCCTTGCACCTGTGTGCCCCCTGTTCCCTTTGGTGGCTGCCCAGCACACCTGGGCTCTCCTGCTTTGCACAGCTGTGCCCAGTGGGGATGAGGCTCAGCCCCAGCCCGATCACCACAGGGTGTGTGCTGCAGTGAAGTCCTGCAGAAAGGGGGGCTGGAGCCCCAAGTCACCCCCGGCCAGCTCAGCAGAGCTGTGTGGCCCCAGGCCGTGCTCCAGCCCCTGTGACCCATCACTGTCAGGGCATCTGGAGCCCTTCACCTTCAGCAGCTCCCCAGGCCCAACAACCCCACAGCAGAAAAGAAGGAAGTGAAAGTTGTTTCTGGGCACAGAGAGGCTTCTTCTGAACAGCCGAAATTACAAACGGACCCAAAATGTCCCCAGACCTTGACAGCAACATTGTCAGAGGTTTTTGCCACTTCTCGTTTGATTGTGACTCTTGCTGTCCTTGGTGTTTTCACTCTGTCCCCACCTTCCTGAAACCCTGTTAGAAATTTATTTTTAACCAAAGTCCGTGTCTAGTCTTGTGACTGTGACGCCAAGTTTGGAAGTGTGGTCTATATCTCTGAAAAGCCCAGGATAAACCCCTGCAATGCTCTCATGTGCACATATTCCTGTGTTTGTCTGCACCTTTGCCTTCTGCTGAGGGTGTGCACAGAAAAATGAGCACTTACATGTATTTATCAAAG
The DNA here is from genome assembly GCA_003676055.1 of Chloebia gouldiae. NCBI lineage: Eukaryota > Metazoa > Chordata > Aves > Passeriformes > Passeridae > Chloebia > Chloebia gouldiae. The sequence continues at coordinate 212,192 of QUSF01000056.1, forward strand.
CCAAAAGGGAAATGGAGTTTAAATAATCAACCAGCATACATATTACATATAAATACAGAGCATTCACCCAGGATCACAGACTATTCATATATATTTGCATTCTCATATTGTTCTAATAATTCTGTTAGGCTTTTAATCTCCCAGTTTAAAAGGGGCCTCTGAAATCTAATGTACAGATTTGGGAGAATCTATCAATCTCACATGGCAGGGCTGTAATTAAGAATGGCTCAGAGAGAGGCATATGAGCAGCAGGTCAGGTGAACCTTTCATCTGCAGAGGAGCTCTCCAATTAAGGCATTCTTCCCTGATTTATATTACAAAATGCACTTTATCTGTTTCAAACAAAACCTAGCCAGACTTGTGTAATTTCTGATACATGCAGGGAAATGAGGGAGGAGTCCAAGGGTAACAGGAATTTGAAATACAAGTTTAAAGCCTTTAGTTTCAGCATCATTCCTGTTTCAGTTGGGATTATTGCAACTTCTGCTGCTGGAGTGTCTGACCCATAGGTCAGGAGAAAACCCTTAGGTGATACAAAGCTTTAGGAAGGGAGAGTAAGGCTGTAGGTGTTTCTGCACAAGAGCTCATCTGTCTACATTTTCTGTTGGTGTGAATTTGGTGCAGTAGTTGTGGTGCTTCCAAAGATGAGAGTTTTTCCAGAGAGTTTAATTATAAAAGGGTGGTCTGATAACATTCGACCACAGAGCTGATGTGGAAGGTATATTTGGGTAGGGCTTACAAAACAATGAAAAATTAGAATTAGGTGATATTACTGGGGTTTTTTTTCAGTGTGTTAACAATTCATTTTTTTCCATATTTGATAAAATGTAGATCCTGTTACAGCATGACTTTATAATTATTCATTTACACACCCAGCAGAGGAATAACTGCAGCAATTTGCAGCGTGGTCCCTGCTCTGAGCGTTTCTTTGTGTCTGTAACTTCATCTCCGGCTTGGCAACATCTGCTGGGAGCAGAGGATGAGAATCCTCAGCCTTGCCAGGAAGCATCGGGAACTCTTTCCCATCTGCTGGCTGGATTCTGACACGAAATGTGTGTGTGTGTGTGTGCTAGGGGAGGCTCCAGTTACCTGAGATCCTCTGCAGATACCCCCGTGCCTGGTGGGGGAGTCTCATTTAGCGTGCGCAATGAAATCGCCGTGGCACCGATCATATGATTTGAGGAGTCAATCCCGAGGCAGCGCTGCTGAAAAGGGAGGTGGAACCAAGACACTCCGTGCAGACAGCCGAGGCTGTGAGCAGCACACGAATTGCAGAGCTGGGGGATGAGGGCTCGGGAGATCACGGAGAATCTTCATTTCTGCCCAGCCTGCCTCTTGTCAGGATGCTGGTGCGAGTAGAGAAAAGGAAATGCGCTGCTGTGAGTGATTAAAAGGTGAAGGCAGTGATAGGGGCAGAAGATCACTGTGAAACTCCTTTGATAACCACCTTGAGAGTGAATTTTACCTCTGGAGAGTGCTGGTTCCAGCTGACTGTCTGGAAAGTGTGATGAAAAGGATGCAGGTTCCGAGGAAGCATTTCACTGACAGCAGAGCAAACTAGAGGAGAACTTTTACCTGCATTCCTGGCATTTGGGAAAAACAATATAAGAAAGAATTCTGTGCCAGGATTCTTTTTTTTTTTTTTTTTCCTTCTTCACAAGTCCTGGAGAGAGATTTTGTAATTCCCTCCTGAGGAAAACACCAACCAGAAGTCAGAATTCTACAGACTTTCCAAAGAACAGGCATGGTACAAAATGTGATTTTGGTGTTTTTCCGCAGGCGACTCAGCCAAAGACCCGCTGTTGAGGAGCTAGAAAGAAGGAATATACTGAAACGTGAGTACTCTCTTTTTCTAAAATATTTTATGTATGTCTGTTGAAATTAGTGATTGCATTTCCAGAACATATTGTTTTGAAATATACAAATTAATTGACTGGGATCATTTCTGTACCTAAAAGTTGTATTTTTTCACAAAGACTTGCAATTTGAGGACAAAAAGAACTGTTCGGGTTCAGGCTTTCAAATCATTTTCATTCTGATTCCACTGTTACTGGTGTCTGAGAGGGGAATACACTCCGAGTGTCACAGTGCCATGAGAATTGGAGTGACATTTTTCAAGACACAGATTTTCAGGGCAAACACTGAATAGCACTGGCAATAGAGTGGCAGGGGGAAGCAGAGATGTGATTCTTCCCAGGTCTCTTTGTTCATGTCACTGGAGATCTTCCAAAACCAAGTCAAAGATCAGCCTGAGATTTCAGAATTATTAGAGGGACAGTCCCAGGCCTGTTACAGGTGCTGTCACAGGGGAGTGTTCTCAGCATCTCTCAAATTCACAAGGCAAAACTTGCAACTCTTTCCTAAGTGTTTCCAAGGGATCAGACAAGTGTTGAACATAATCCCTTCCCTCAAAACTGCTGAATTAGGGGAAGGTGAGAGACAGCTTTGAAATTGTCTCCACTATGGATCTCAAAAGGGGGACTCCATCTGCTATTTAGTCTCTTTAGCACTGAAAGACAAAACTCAGAGCGATGTGAACTATAGGTTCTCATTAAACAAGCATAAAGGATAAAGCCACAGAAATCTGTCACACAGGCAGTGCTGCCTACACTGTGTGATTTGTATTTAACCATGTGATTGTAGTTTACTAGGCAAAAAGTCACCAGCATTGTGTTACCTAAAATTTTGTGTCTCAAAACTTTCTTAGTGATTCCTAGGGAAAAACCTTATGCTCTTGCCATTGAAGTTATTTGGGATTTCATTTCAGTTTTCACACAAAGGGATTCCACAGGCAGTGTATATTTAGCAGTGTTTTACAGTTCCAATGCACAGATCACACACAGTAAAATGAGCTCTTTTTGCATGTGCACAGCTCGAGGAGGAAAAGGAAACCTCTTTGCAACATGGGTGGGTGAACTTGGACAAACTTCAGCTGTCATCTACCAGAGAGGCAGGAAAATGCAGTAACCCAAGAGCTTGAACTATGTGGAGACAGATTTTCAGGAGTCAGTAACCAAGATCTCTGAAAATCTGGGGTTTTTTTTGTTTTGTTTTGTTTGTTGTTGTTTGTTTGTTTTTTCTTTTTTCTGGCTAAGGAAAAGCTGATCTCCACTGAAAAAATCTGTTCCTTTATGTTTACTTTTTTTGAAGTGTGCTGGTTACACCCTTAATCTGGGTTAAACTGACCAGTTGTAATAATAAAAATGTTTGAATACATTCATATAATAAGCTTAGAGAGAGATAAAGCAGAAAGAAGATAAAGCAGAATTAAAGATACTTCCTGAATACCAGCTAAACATACTGGTCTAGATTTGTATCTCATTTAAAGAGCTTCCAGCATGGAGCAAATTTATTGACTTCTGTTGAGTTGCTCTGGCTTTATACAGGTTCAGCTGGGATCAGAACCACTTCCATTTTATTTACCTCTGCCATTATAATAAAAGCTGAGCATCTTGTATAGCTGTAGCAGTATAAAAGCCTTTTAGTGAAATCCCCACAGCCTTCTCCATGTGTAATAAGGGTTTGTGCAATTTTAATTAATGTTCATAATTGGTACTCCTGTCAGAAGTTCTTTTATGGACTCAGAATTCACATTTGTACAACTCTGGTAAAAAAAGAGTTGCAAAGTACAACTACTGTCACTTTAAAGCAAATCTTAGCAAGATTTCAAAAAGTGATTTCTTATCTCCTTTAGGGAGTTGTTTCTGAGATAAAAGTAATACTTAAAAAGCAAACTTAAAGCCAGCACTTTCTTACAATTTTGTTGTAATTTTTTTGTTTGATTTTCCAAGTCCTTTAACCATAGAAACACTGCTGGCTTCCCACCAAGCATGAAAAGCAAATGAACTAAACTCAGAGCCCAGGTGTCACCTGTGTCCTTGCTGAACAGAAAGCTGAACTCACAGCCAAGAAAGCATCTCTTGAACCCCACTGTGCAGTCCCTGCCTCATTCTGAACCCAGGGAGATGCTTTAGTGTCACACAGAGCCCAGAATGAATTCCAGCTCTGCACAGGCCCCCTCAGCACTGGGAGCATCTCTGCTGAGATTTCTAAAACCAGCCCTCAGCAGTGAATGGATCTGTGTGGGCAGAAGGATGGTGATGGGAAAAGCCTCTGTGGGCTGTCTGAGTAATAATTCCTGAGCTCTAGAATCCCTTTGCCAGCATTTCATACCAAATCTCAGGTTTGGTTTTTGTTTTTTTTTTTGTGGTTTTTTTTTTTTTTGTTTTGGTTTTTTTTGTAAACGAACTATTTCTTTTATTTCTTGGAGCTGCAAATAAGCCCTGAACCCAAGTGAATAGAAATAAGTGACTACACATTTAATATATTTGGAAAAGTATTTTTTGATCACAAATGTGTATTTTTGGCTTTTCTATGGGAATTAGAATTGTAGACTCACAGAAGGGTTTGGGTTGGAAGGGACCTTAAAAATCATCGTGTTCTAGCCTCTGCCATGGGCAGGGACACTCCACTGGACCAGGCTGCTCCAAGCCCCATCCAGTCTGCCCTGAAGGCTTCCAGGGTTGGAGCAGCCACATCTTCTCTGGGCAGTTCTTTCACTGCATATCACATCACATCTTTAAAAGGCACTACACCACAGAAAATTATCTATTTTTCCTAAAAAAATACAAAATAGGAATATCTACTCTAAAATTGGTGAATTAAAGCTGAATGAATAGCTTCTTGCAGGTGTCTCTATATCTAAGAATACCCTCTACTTTTGAAAGCCTGTTCTCCTTTTACACATTGCAGACTGAAATAGCTGCTCATCCCTGACACAGCACTAATTTTAGCTGACCTGTTCTCTTTACATTTTGTGCCTTGCCACAGAACTGTGTAATGCAGTGTAATGCAGCACATTATAGCATTTTAAATTCATTTGATTTACATTTCTACCCTAGCCAGGTGGAGCTGTGCACTTCTATGTTCTTTTAAATAGATTTGATTGCATCTCAGTGTCATCTAATGAGTGCAAAAATCAGGGAGAAAAATGCTTCATTGTTAAAAATACCTTGGAAATCCATCTGCAGTGCTAGTGGGTTTTGGAGGCATAGTAGAAATCACGTGTGTGCTTTAACACTGGAAATCTCTAATGCAAGTGGTATAATAAACCTCACAGTGGTACCCAGAGATTCCCTGAATGGTTAAACCTTTTTCTCTGGCTCTGCAGCTTTGTTCAGGTCACGGGCTCACGCCTTAATTTAGTAACAGATAGTACTGGGAATAGAAAGGCCATTAACTCCTTTCCTAAGGCAGGGGATCTATTTCTCAGTTACAGCACTCTGGGCTATTTTTAGAGCCCGCGTGTAGGAGTTCTCACGGCTGGAATGTTAATAGGCACAACACACAAAGACAGGGCTGAGCTGAGAGCAGAGCTCTGCACAGGAACCCTGGCACGGGGAAAGGGTCTCATGCCAGGGAAAGCCAAGGTGCCAGCAGTGCCACGAGTGATGCAGGCTGAGAGAGCAGGGCTGGGGACACAACGGGCTGCAATGACTCCTGAGCACTGACAGCGTGAGAGGCTCCAGCAATATGGAGAGTAAAAAAGGATCATTGATCAGCTATGGAGTGCTTTCGATCAGCTGTGGAGTGTTTTGATTTTCCTTGTGAAGTTGGTCCGAGTGGAGCGTTGGTGTGGCTGCTGTTGTTTCATGAAATCCCCGTGGAGTTCAGAGCTGACATTGGCACCAGCACGGTGTCCTCACGGAGAGGTGACTCCGTGCTCCAACACACCCCGGAGATGCACTGAATTACCAAAACACACAATTACCAGCAGCTTGCTGGGCTGTGCTTGTTATTGCCTGGAACTTGGGAAAACACCAAACTTCCTCATGAGGAAAGTCATCTTCTTTTTTATATTCTCCGCAGAACGAAATGATCAAACGGAACAGGAAGAGAGGAGGGAAATCAAGCAGAGACTGACAAGAAAGGTAACATCTTGCAATACCTGCTATTAGCTTTTAGAAATTTAGCAAAATTCCTGTAATATCACCCTATATATTATAATATAATATATATCACCCTATTATATTATAATATAATATAATATAAACCATGGAGGTTGTTATTACACAACCTCCTTTAATATGCATCCTCCTCAGCAGTGTCTGGTAATATCAGTTATAGACATACCTCCCTTATCTCAGCTAGATGAGATTTAGTAGAATATTTACATATAAACTTACTCAGAAAATGGGCATTATGGAATATTTGTCAGGTCCATTGCTGGTAAAGGACTTTTTCATTCTTTGTAGCAGAGGTGACTCCCTGCTGAACACCAGGTCTGCTCCCATAGTACATTTCTTTTTGCATTTAAAATATCCTCAGGATGAGAACAAGATCTTGTTGTTCTGTTCTTAGAAATCCCTAATGGAATTACAGACCAATATGCTGATAACTTGTTCAAGCTAGACTGAAATTCTTACAGTGGGTCTTGTGCTGAGAACTCACACAGACAATCTGCCTCTGCCTGTAGTAGAACATCGTACAGCATCTGGAATCATCTGGAGATCATAAAAAATCCACCATGATTCCTTTACATTTTGAAAATATATTTTATCGATATCTGGGTTAAAATATTTTCTTCTTTTGTCTGTTATAAAGGCACTCCATTTAAACCATTATTACTCTCCTAGCAGTTCTCCAAATGGTGAAATATTTCCCTGGAGTTTCCAAGGGTTGGGTTGTTCTCCATATTTGTAAATGCACACTGAGCCAAGATGAAAAGAGGCAAATATTGCATTTTTTACTGCTTCATTTGTTATTAACCCTGGTTTTATTTCACAAAACTTCTGAATACAGCTTAACCAGAGACCTACAGTTGATGAACTGAGAGACAGAAAGATCCTGATTCGATTCAGTGATTATGTGGAAGTGGCAAAAGCACAGGACTACGACAGGAGAGCAGACAAACCATGGACACGACTGTCAGCAGCAGACAAGGTACTGACACACCCACAAAGTTCTGCTTCCCCCTTGCTTTGCAATGATACCTCACATTCTCTACACACTTAAACCTCTGCAACATTTCAGCTCTGTAAACTTTACCGAGTTTTTTTTATGTTGCAATCATACCAATGTCATAAAAAAGCCTATTTAGTACTCGAAAGGTTTCTACCCACCCACCCAAAAAGGTGTCTCCCCAGCAAGGGACAAATGGGTTTAGAGGACTCATAGAAAAGGACCAGAGCACTTCTACTCCAGTAGCTGCTCTCCCAAGCTCTCTAAAATGGTGAATAAACTATTCCATAGTAATCAACAGAATAAAGATTTTCTATTTTCCTTGTATGTACTTTTATTAGCCCTTTCCTGGTTTTACCGTGTCAGTGTTCATGTTGCAATTAGCAAGGCAGGTTTAAGAAAGTGGCAGCTCTGCACATACTGGTGGCACACATCAGGAAGTCAGGGTCAGAGCTGCACCTTTGCATTTGTGACTGAAAAATGGATCAATTTCTTGGCAGCTTCTCCTAATCCTTAATAAATTTTAACTGGAATCTTATTAAATGTGAGACAACCAGCTCTGAGGTGTTATTCAGTCAGAATTGCTTCTAGACAGCAGTGACCCTGTCAGCAGTCAATACCAAATGAGAAGTATTGTGTCACCAATCCATACAACCCAAATATTCAGCATTTCCACCAGTATACCAGAGTGCTCTGCTATACCCAGTACTTGGTTCTTCTCCCCCAGAAAACTGTTCTGCTCTGCATATCTGGGATTTTGCTCACAAACACAAAATTATTTGTTTGTGTTTTTTCTCTTTTCAATTCCTAGGCAGCAATTCGAAAAGAGCTGAATGAATACAAAAGCAATGAAATGGAGGTTCATGCATCGAGCAAACATTTGACAAGGTCAGTTTTCCAGCTGTTTATTTCTGTTGCCTGCTAAAGATCTCTGAATTAAATACACTTGAGTCTGCAGCCTTATCACAAACACTGAAAATTCCCTGCTCAGAAATACAAAACTGCACCGACCATAACAGGCCAGTGCCCAGGGGTGATGCCTTTGTTCTAATTGGATTTGTTCTGAAGGATTCAGCCTGGGATTTCAGTATTCCCTGCCAGTGCAGTTGCTGTTGGAAGGAGCCCCAGGTAACTTAATGACACTTAACTCCCTGTCAGGAGGAGGTCAGGGGAGGGAGCAGGGCTGGATTGTCACTCTCCACGTGCTTGAACCACTGGGAACCTGGGCAGGGCAGTGCCTGCTCCATGTGCCAGCACTGGTGCCAGGGATGTGTTTAAACACAGATAAAAACATTCCTTTCCCTTCTTTAAGAGGAGGAACAATATGAGAGGCTGATTCCACAGCCACAAAAAGGCATCATCAAGGACAAAGCAGCTTTGCTGCACTGGTGGAATGAAGTGTGGGAAGGGAGAAGGGATGGCTGCAGTTTCAGTCTGGAAGTGAATTATACATTCCCTAATTGGAGCTACCTGGGGAGTTTGAGTAGATGATAATGAGAGATTCTGAAATTTGTTCAGGATATTAGGAGTAAACAGGCTTCCAATTTACAATTAGTGCTAGGGCTTTACATATGATTGGGGCTTTAATTATGGAGCTCAGCCAAAAGAACAAGCCTGCAGAACAAGAAGAATATTTATTCCAGACTCACAAAACCAACATTTCACTAACAGTATCTCCTCATACTTCATGAAGCATTTCAACATTGCTTAACTCTTAAAAAAGAACATCATTACACAATGAAAAATATTGCTACCTATGAGAAACTGTGGCTTAATTTACTAAAAGAAAAAACCCACATCAACGACATACCTGGATTTGCAATTGCATTCCCAAAGAAGTGTAAACGAGGTACACTGGGCCCTGAGGACTGCACCTGCACTGCAGTCATGGCACAGGGGTGGGAATGTGCTGGGGAAAATTAAGAGTTGCTAATATTCTTCAGCACTGTCACTGTACCTTTAAACAGAATGAATAGTTTTGTGGGCTTTTAAAATTTTGCTAATCTAACATAAAACAATTGAATCAAAAATAATTGAATGCTATTGCAAAGTGGTTTGAAAAATGTCTCTCTTTTCTCCTAGATTTCACAGGCCATAGGAATTTTCTTCTGAGAAGAATCTGTCTTTACTTTTTGATATTGCTGCTGAACACACATCAGGGAGCACTGCAGCCTTCCCCGAGGCTCAGTGCAGGCTCCCTGGACGTGGATGTGACAGAAGGACTCTGCAGTGAAGCCTCTGCAGCACCCGGGGACAGAACCAGCCCCGAGCTCTGGAGGCAGAAGAGTCTGGCCTGTGGGGTGGGACAAGCTGCTGAAAAGGACTGAAGTGAAGCTACTTGGAAGAGCCTCCTCTCTCCTCTCCCACCTGTGTGGAACTGGTTTGCAGGCTGCCTTGGGCAAGGAGATGTGCATGTACAGGCTTTACCATTCCAAGGCCTCTGACATAAATGGACATGACACTCTGTCATCCAGTATTACGCTGACAAGACATTTTGAACTTACCACAATTAGTTTGTAAAACACCTAAGTTCATGTTCTAAAAACTAATTTAATGTATTATAATTTCATTCTTTTTTATATACTGTCTAACAGAATCACAGCTGCAAGCATTTTTGATTCCTGTTACTTTTGTTCTTTAATTAAATGACTACTTATTGCAGGAAATGAACATGTTTCCTAAAGCTCTTTTTTTCCTAGGGATAATTGGGAAGAGGTTAGAATTATTATGCACCAAACCATTTGAGTTCATCAACACAGGGTCTGCAAAAGGATGATCTCAACTACGTTTTCCATCTGGTGGAAAAGCATAAGCTGGTTGTCACTCTGCACCAAGGCTCGACCCTCTAAAAATGACAATTTGGTTCACTGTTATTCCAAATTATTAAATTGGACAACCAGAGGCAGAAATATAACAATGTACTTTGATGTTTGGCAAACAAATGTTTTAATGCTTTCTTGACAGTAAGAAGAAAAAAGTTACTAAATGCTAATAACAAAGGAAATAGAACTGGTTGAGAAAAATGTAAAGCCAGACATTTTAATAATGCCTGACATGGAGTAGCACCTGAGGATTTATTCAATACTACTAAAAAAATACTTGTGAGAAAAATAACACAGTGATAGCTGGGAATCACATGTGATGAGACAGAACAAAATGATGCATCCACTCACAAGACAAACATTTCTCTGCAAGACTCTGAAGTGCTGCCATTCTAGGGAGTCATTCAATGTTAAAAACTTGAAAAAGGCATTCTTGGTCCTGTAGCTTCATTGAGATGATCTCCATGAAGTATGAAAATAATAAAATGCAGTCTTGTCAAAGTGCTTGTATAGACTACTACTGAATTGCTGTGAGGTGGGGAACAGCCCCCACACAGGGTGTCAGTTCTGTCCCAGCTGGGGATGGAATCACAGAACTGGAGCTGCTCCTGGACAAACTGTCAGGCAGGAATGCCAGGTAAGGACACAGAGTGCAACACAAAATCTGTGTCAGTGCAACATTCTTAATGTTTGTCTTACTTCACTATCAGCTGAAGACTTGAATGACCCCATCACTTGAGCCAGAGATGTGTTTTTTCCTCTTTATTGTAATTTTTAACTTGCTGGCTTTTCACAGAAATATGTAACACCATAACTAGCCTTTTAACATACATATAGCTATCATTTTATTATCAATAATATAGGATTAATTCTTAACAACAATATAATGATAATTCAGGTGCAATACACAAAAAGGCTAAACAGAAAGGAGAGCAAAGTTTCTTCAGCAGAAGCATTTTCAGTTTGAGATGAGCCACTGTTAACTACAAACTAAACTTGGCTAATAATCCATGTACAGCATGTCCTGTTTAGCAGGGATGCACACTTCCACTGGCAATTAATATGATACAAAACACATGAAAATTATGTTGAAAAACATAATAAAAATACAGTAAGGGTAACTTAGAGCAGGTTTTAAATGGCAAACACTGCCCCTGAGCTGTGTCACTGCTGCACCTGAAGCCTGGGGTAGCTCTGAGTGGCTCCATCCTCTGCACGCTCTGATCCTCAGCCAGCCTGGCCTCTGCTCTGCTCCTGGGGAGGAAAAGCTGTGACAATTCCTGAGCCCTGGCACTCAGCACTGCCTGCCTGCTGCTGGGGGCTGTGGACCCCCCCCCTCGGGAGTCTGCACATTCCCTGGGCCGTGGATTGAGCTTGGCTCCTGCTGGAATTGGGGATCACACCTCAGAGGCTCAGGGAGGCTGTTCTTCCTCCCAGTGGGAAAGGGAAACAGGCCTGCAGTGCACAACTCCTGTCAATAACTAAAACAAGGCTGGAGTGTTGTTTTTCCCACATGGCCTCACTGTAGGAAAGAATTTAGGCCTTGCAGTGCACTTTTAAAACCTTGTATTGTTTAGAGACAAGTCCTGTTCCATTCAGATGAAATTCAGAGCAGTGGAAAGAAAAGTTTAACATCTGAGTCCATCTAGTGGAGATCACAGCGAGCACAGGCTCAAAAAACCCCAAACCACACAAAACCAGAAGCTCAGAAAACATTCATACACTGATGTAAGTAGGATGAGTGGATCAAATTATTTACTGGAAATTTCAGTGTAATTATTTCCAGAGAGACAACACAGCCTTGTGGCTTTAAAATTTTTACCCAAAATATTTGCAGAGCAGCTTTATCTGACTCCTTACTGATTCAAAGCAAAACAACCATAGCATTGAGGAAAAAAACCAACAGACAGCATCTGTTCTTGACTTGTTTAATAGAACTATTTGCAACACAGTTCCAACACAAGTGTTGAGAGTGTTGTCTCAGAAAATCCTGCTGTAACACCACAGACTAACAGGACTGAGATCAAAGCAGGTGGTTTGGTCCCAGAATAATTCCTGACTTGTATTCTGGATCAGACACAAAATACAGATTCAAAGTGAAATTCAAAGTGATTTCTCTGAAAGTCAGTTAAGTAACCTATATAAAGACTTATTAAAAAGTAGCATGTGCTAAAAACAAAATGGAATGTTACATTTTAGTAGACTCAATAAAATATTTCCAAATCTCACAGGTGAGTGGGTAAGTCTTATCCACACAGATTTTAGTATTAAAAGAAAATATGCTTTCATTATTGTCATAATATAATGTCATACTGTCATAATATAATAATAAAATATTACTGACAGTACTCAAATACTGTCCTTGAGTATGACAAAAAAAAAGTTACCAAATTTTCCATTACAAAAGTGTTTATATTCACCTTGAATTTCAGGAAGGAATCTGAAAAATCACTTCAGAATTCTGCCTTTGATTTAAACAAGGTCTGCAATCCCCTGCGAACGTTACTCAGCTCCTCTTCTTGCTGTACAAAAAAAAGTTACATTTATCACTTTTTTCACATGCTTTTGAAAAAAGGCAGATTTTATTTAATGTATGTACTGCAATTCTGGTGCACTGTACATGCTGCTTAGTCTATCAAAGATGATACTTTTCAACATTAAGACAGAACTAAATGAGTCCATTTACATCTCCCTGTGGCTCCCATCACTTAGGTAAGGTTTTAAATATAGCAAGTCAATATAGTGACATTGGCATTCTGATTAACTTTTATTTTTGATAGGAGACTAGAAATCAAAATTTTAGCAATTTAGTGTTCAAGCTGCAAAAAAAAGATAAAAAGGAGGACAAGATAAATTCATTTACCATTTCTTTTAGAAATTTCTCTTGGAGTCCTTTTATTTCTTCTTTCATCAAATGCATCTACAAAAAGACACTGAATGCATCTCCTCTGCTCACAACTGCCACCACATTTTCAAGGAAACAATGATATCCCTAAATGTGTCATAACCAAGAGATACAGAAGCACATGCAGCCACCTGCCTATGGAAAAGGATATTTTATATTTTTTTCTTTCTTGGATGAGTAACACCAGTAAACAAAGTCACAGAGTACAGAATAAGTCCTGATAACTGCACACACCTTGCAATGGGTGAAATCTAGGCATAAACACTGGATATTGTGAAATTAAGGGACGTTTTACAGCAAAAACTAAAAATATTATGTATCATTAATACAATGCTGAGGATAAAATAATCAGGAAAAAAAAGTCAATACTGGTATCTGTGGGTACAACTGAGGATTTATTACAGTAAGCAAAAGAGAAGTTCACCATACCTCTGAAGTAAAAACATTTTCTTCACAGCCAACAGAATGGTAGATATTCTTTTCAAATGCAGTTTTAAGAATCTGAATTCTAAAGAAATAAAGGCAGTTCAAACAGCATTGCTACATAAGAACTTCCTACAAAGAACACAAATACATCCCATTGTTGGAGTCTATTTGCATTTAAAGCATGGATAAATATCCCCATCATTGTTACTACTGAACAGCTCCTCAGCTATGTAGAGAAATTTAGCTGGAGAATAATTATGTGAACATTTTAATCTCATTTTCTCATCAACCACCTCTCTTTTATGGAAGAAGTTGCAGAGAGAAGAGAAGTTGTGCTGATCTCCCTCAAGTGAACAGAACTCAAATTTCATCCAGGATTAGTGAACCCTACTGACCTCTGCTGCTCATTTTTCCTGAACGTACTAAAAGTGTGGGAATGCTTTTTCAAAAAGGTCTGGAAAGAAAAATATTAAGAGATGTTAATCAATGGGAACTGATTTCCCAAATGAAAAGTCATTAATTTCTAATATGAACAAAGTGACAACCACAGAAGGGGCAGGAGTTACACAGCCCCCACAGGAGCTGGAAAAACCCAGCCCATTAAAGCACTTGCAGGAGGAAAAACATACAGGAGTTCATACAGGAAAATACAGAGTGACCTTGGGATTCTAAGATCATCCTGACACCCCAAATGCATTATTTGAAATCTGACCCAACTGGAAGCAAAAAGGTACAAGCTTTGAAATCAACATTAATGATATTAAAGATAATGTGAATGATCTCCAGATTCCACAAGAATTCCTTCAACCCATGATCAAAGAACTAAAATACAAACCGAGAATTCTTTTTCCATGATTTTCAGGGACTGAGAGTCCTTTTCAAATTTCTCAAGCTCCTCAGTGAGAGTTAAATGAAATTTGTCCAGCTGCCTGATCCTACCAAAACAAACCAGGTTACTTGCAGAAGGTATTCACTGCATTTTAAGGATGTTTTAACAGAAATCTGCCATTACTGACCTGAATTCATGGAGTTGGTAACTCATTGTTGACAAATGCTGATGGGCAGCTCTCAGTGTTTGCTTATTAAAATTATCCATTCTCCGCGAGCGGTTCTAAGAGGATGTTATAACATGAAATTCAGATTATTTGCACTTTAGGAAAAAAAAAAAACCAAACAACAACCTCTAATATGTTCAGTACTGCTTAATATCACAACAAACCCCTTTAAAAAATGTAATGGTGTGGTGCAAATCAAGCTGTCCCCCATGTGCTCAGGTACTCCCCAAGTGTTGCACATGAAGGGTCTTGCCTCAATTTTCTTGGTAAATTCTTTCTGGATCTGCTGACAAATGCTGATGGTTGAGCAACCAGGCTTCCAGAATTCCAAACCAGACGGGTCATTCACAGATTGGGTGGAGACACTTTCAGACACTGAAGAGAACAAAAACATCATGTCAAATTCAGTACTATAAAGTCCCCAGTCTGATGTTAGCACAGAGCCTAGGACAGCTTTTGTTCTATATAAATTAATGTCACCAATTAGATTAGAAACCAGTTTCTATTTGCATATCAATTTTCTGACATTTTATATAGATCCAGTAGCTAAATATTTAGTATTTTTTATTCCTTGCTTTAACATGTAAAATGCCTTTTTACGGACATTCTATTTCCTTGTTAAAACTTGAATTTGTCACATTATTTTAAAACTTTGTCTGTCCATGACCAAGACCAACCTCTGCAAGAAGCAGCATCAGCTGCTTTAAATAATTTTTTGGGCTGTAAATTTATTCTTCTTCTTTTCTTTGCCTCCTCTTTGCTTGTTTCTGCCTCATCAGAGCTGCCTTCTGTGGTACTGTGGTAAGTTCGTTTGAGGAATGCTGGTCCTTCAATAAACATGGAAACAATGCTGAATTTTAGCATTATTTTTAACAGTGAGATGGGAGGATAAAGATTTTATTGACACAATGGATGCAAACTCTAGGAAGATGTATCTTGGCTTTAGAACATGAGAATTATATAGAGATTAATAACCATTACAGAGTTCAACTGAACTCTGATGAGCATGTCTGGGATTTTTTTCGATAAAACCATTATCCCCATTTTTTCACCAGTGTCAGTATGAACAGCTCTAACTTTTTATCTGGAGCACAACTAACTCTTTACTAAAGCTGCACTTTGGAGCCTGATTTTCAGGTTTTTTTGGATAATTAAAACAACAGAGAAAATGAGAAAAAGAGTAAAAAAAGGGAATAATACTGAAAATATATAAAAGAAGATTAAAAAATTGGCCACATTATTATGCCAAATAAAGCATTTTTCTTAACCATTATGGAGATACTTAGGAAACTTTTGCTTTAAATTAAATGTCTGTACCTGACTCATTCATGGGGGAATAAGATTCTCTATTCCAAGACTGTACTCTACTCCTGCTGGAAACAGACAATGGGGATGGTGCTACACAATCCTAAAAGAAAAGTCACTGATTTATTTATTAGCTTCAAAATTAAATTGCTTTGAGAAATGTCCATCAGAAACTCACATTTATGTTGTTTGAAATAATTTATTTTTTATTGGAAGTTAGTAAGAAAATATTTACTTCCTGTTATTTTTTTTTAATATGATCTTGTTGGGATATAATTCTTTCATTGTATCCATACAATAAACAATTATCTAATTTATCTCCAATATTTAAAAATTAACTATTAGCAGGTCCCAAAATCTGTGTTAAATACTGAGATGCATTTCCCTTAAACCTCAGCACCTGGAAACAGATAACAGAGATGCCAAGCTGCAGGTCTCTTCTGGAGAGCAAGGAATGCACTAACTCACCTCTTTACTCTTAGTGAGAGGTTTGCTGGGATTCTGGAGTTTGCCTTTAGCACAAAGTGTGTCTGAAAAGCAAGACTGGGGACTTGAATCCTCATTATTCCCTGTTTCCAGCACAGCTCCCTTTGCATGTTTTCCACTGTCAGCTTTATATGCTGTTAGGCTGAGCTACACATTAAGAAAAAAAAATTGTTATTGAAAGGAGATGTCCCTTAAATCTCACCACCTGTAAACTGATAAAGCCAAGAGCTGCAGCTCTCTGCTGAAGAACAAAGAATTCAGGAACATACCTCTTCCTTATTTGTGGGGATAGGTTTAGTGATATCCTGAAGCTTTCCTTTAACAGAAAATGTGTCTGAAAAGCGATGTTGGAAACTTGAATCTTCATTATTATTACAGTTGTCTGCTGCAGCTCCCTTGGAATTTTTGCCATTGACAGTTTTATATGTGGTTAAGCTGAGCTGCACATGAACAAAAACCCCCAAACATTACTGAGAGGAGAAGCAAAAAACAGTTGGTAGCCAAATTGAACAATTTCAGTTAAAACAACTCTTAGAGAAAGGTTAATGCTCTTACCAAAGATGCTTCAGTTAAAACTGGTGAGAAGCTTTTCCTTCCAAGTGTCAACTTTGTAACTGCTGCCTCAGGGGACTCAGTTACACCCAGACTTTGCATACTTTTATTTTGTGCACAGAAATTACTGGGAGAGGTTCCTTTCTCAGAGTTTAGCATCTCCCTATCTTCTGCTGCCGACTCCTGCAGACCAAGTGACCTCTCACTGGAGCTGGGCTCTGGACTGGCATCTCCTGACACTCCCTCAGAACCTGGGGAACAGTTCCTGCACTGTCAGCACCAGCAGTGGGACTTACACAGGGGCAGCCAAAGCCCCACACTCCTCCCTGCTCCAGCCCTGGGAATTTCCAAGTCTCAGATGTGTGGAATTTGGTACAGGCCTTGCCACACTTCCCCTTTCTCCCTCTGCCACTGTTTCAGCAGTACCAGATTTGTTCTAACACTGACATAATGTGTTTCTGAATTACCCTGATGTCAAATAACTGCACCAACCTACAGAAGTGTTAGTGATGTACTAATACAACTCCTTAAATTATGTGGAACAACTGGAATGATGGGATATCTCATTTTAAAAGCATGAAATAAATGTTAAATTGTACTGCTGTGATAACCCTCAACTAACCTCCACCTCTTGTTTCAGTACTGCTAGAAATGAAAAGTGAGAACACCTACATCTCATTGTCTCAAGGGAGGCAGGGCTCTCAGCTGAAGGCATTTCCAGTTCCTTCTGCTCTGCAGAGTTCCTGGATTCAGCCAGTGCTTTCTGCACATAGCTATCCCCTCTCTTTGGCTCCACAGGTACAATGTGCAGCACCTTTGGCTGCTTGGAGTCCTTCAATCCATTCATATGTTTCTATTAAAATACAGAAGTTATATAAACATCTCTGTAAGCACCATGTCCATAAAAGCTGATAGAGAGAGATTTATTATCTATATACCATTGATCAAGCAGAAGAACCATCAACAGAAGTTCTTAAATCCAGAAGCAGATCAGGTTTTCCAGCATCAATAAGCACTACTTTCTTTAACTCAACACATAAATGTCTGTTCTTATGGATTACTTAACTACTGGAGGCAATCACTGATGTTTCAGGATTTAATGAATAAAGTTTATAAACCTTTTCATATATATTGACATGTTATGCTACAAGAATGAAAATGTTTTAGCAACCAGTGTTCCTTTCCTAAAAATCCATTTGGATATTCAGCAAAAGTATTGACACAGTATTACCAGCACAACATCAACTCAACAAGATTTGGCTCACTAAACCCTCCCAATTTAAGGACATTTTCAAAATACAGCACACAGTAGTTCTCTGCAGCATAATAAATCTCATGAATAGAAAACAAAATCTATTATGACTAAGAAGATATTTTAGGACTGATTTTCTTAGCAGCTCAATACTCATCATTTAAAAAGGAGCAATATTAAAAAAATAAAAATTAACTTCAATTTGCTTATGTTGGGCACTTTAAATTCAGGAGTACCAAGTACAAAGCAGAGCACAGTTTACTTTGAAAAACATGGCAGGGATGGATTTTTAATAATCAAGTGGAACTGCACACCTGTATTTTGGATTTCTCCTCCTTGGAGGTGCATGTTGGAATCCTGACTTCACTCTCAGACTCAGAACTGGAAGGTTCTTTGTAATTTTTTGTTGCTGCTGCTCTTCGAGGGAGTTTTTCTCTGGTGGATTTTACTATCATTTCATCTGTTTTTGAATTCTGGGGTTTACATTTGTTTGTCTTTGGAAGAGTAAAATCATCTTCAGTTAACAAGAATGATTAATACATATACAAGATAAAATGGCAGATAACTTGGTTTAATTACTTGAAACTAAAAAGGCTTAACTTTACCAAAGAATCCATCAGTGTACTAAAAAGAGCACAAAATGTACAAAATCATTCTAACTCACTCATAACTGAAAAACCATCTAAATATTATATGAAAAGAATACAGTACTTGAAAATAATAAACTGTATTTAACAAATTATCTGGGAGAAATGTCACATATTTATGAAAAATTATTTTAAAACAGTTTTTGAGGGATATGAAGAGATTTTTAACCACATTAAAATTCTAGTTACAAATTTATGTGTACCTTTCTCCTATTTGTATTTTTGCCTTTAGCTTTTTCCATGTAGAAAGCAGGTTCCAAGGATTTTCTCGCTGCTACAATACAAGTTGAAAAATCAGGAAAATACTCAAATGTTTGACATTAGTTTCAGCTGTAAAATAAGATTCACTTTCTTGCCCACAAATGGATTGATTCAGTAACTGCTTTCAGACAATTATTTAGAAAACAAAATAATTTTTTAGTTGTTGTCATTTTTTAAATTGACAACAACTTGTACCCATCCCATCCTTCCATAGTTTTCCACATTAAAATACAGAATTTATGTAAATTGTTAGAACTAACTTGAAAATTCTTTGTGCTTGGAAACAAGACAACAAGAATATATTACATTTGCAACACGGCACATACCATGCTGTGCACTTTGTATCTATGGACAAACTTACTGCAACATTCTTCAGAAATATGAAGAAAAATTCTTACTTTTGTTTGTGCCCATTAGTTTCCCTGATTTTTTACTTCTACTGTAATCAATGATCTGGGCTTTAGGTTTCCTCTTGGATTCCTGCAGCCAACTAATCTCTGTTTTGCTGTCATCCCCTCTGTTTTCTGTGTCTGAGTCACTAAAGAGGTGCTTCTTGTCTCGATTGTTTCTCGTCTACAAAATCCAAAAAAGTTCCTAAGTTATTGATTTTTATACATAGCCCTGCCTACATAACTGGAATTTAAAGGCAGGAGGACAAGCTATGCTGATCCATAACAATCTGAGCCTTACCTTTTTTCCTCCCTTCCCTTCTGTGCTGGATTTATTGATGGTTGTGTTCCTTAATTAGAGAAATAAAACCCATCTTTAAACATACATTTTAAAATAGTTGTTCTAAAGCTTTCTACTATTCCCATTTCTGGATTATGGATTCAAACAAAGGTACCTACTTTTGTTTCCACATTATTTTGGGATTACCTGTTCACCTTAAACCTTAAAGGCTGTGTTTGTTTCCCTATTATCAGTAGTACACAGTAACAACACAGCCCTTTCCAGAAGGATCATTAACCAAAAACCTTCCCCCTCTATCCAGGAGTTTATCTCCCTGTAGTACTCCATGAGGAGAAGTATTTCCTTCATGGAACACATCCTTTTCTTTTTATCACCTTCCCAAAGGACCATCAAGGAACAGCCTAGAAGAACACAGCAGTGTTGATTGCTTAAAAAAACCAACACAGCCAAGATATTCTTGCCAGGCAACATTCCCTGGAATGTTGTGACTGCCTTCTGGGGAGTGCAGACTGTACTAGGATAATCAGCAATCAAAACAGAACATCCTACCCTCTTTTGCTTGTCTCTGTATGAACACTCAGTTCAGTCACACGCAGTTCTTGGATCTAAAAATGCAAATAGAGAAGAAACAAATGAAGGTTTTTAATGGTTACAGAATCTATACAAAATTAAACAGGCCATCAGCCAGTAACTGCCAAGGAGGTTTCTTCCTTTAGTTATTACACTCAGCAGTTAAGGGTCATTAAGTTCTATCTTAGAATTTATTTAATAGAGTTGTCAGTTAAAACCAACAGCAGCTCACTGAAGCTTTCAGTATCTCAAAGCAATACAAGAGTTCCAGCCCACCTGCTTCACAACCTTCCCCAATTCAATCCTCTGAGCCACAAGAAGCAAAACCATCTTTTATCATCATTAGATTTTCTTTTTGTTCAAACATCTGGACAAAGATATCTTTAAAATGGGAATGGAAAGATGCCAATAACGTTTTCAGGATAATTTAGAATACTGATACTCCTAACACACTGTTTAATTCTTTATTCAGGAAAAACATCATCATAGCCTGAAGTGGCCAGAATCTTAAGACAGAGTATATTGCTCAATATTTGAGAATGCTGGAGGTATTTACAGGGCAAACTTTCTCCCCCACTTAGTTCACTGATATAATTTGAATTTTCAGTTCTTAATTATACTTTCAGTATAACATTTGACTGCTTTCCTTTCTATTCTATTCATAACATATAAACTTCAGTTATTTCTTACTCCAAGCTTGATTGTAGGCTCATCACACCTGCTGATGTTAAAGTTGTAGACATCATCCCTGTCAAACAGACAGAGATCAATTTTGTGACTGAATTAAAGAACATTTCACAGAGTCAGGTGTGGGTCAGAAATTCTGTTTGAAAATGTTGTAACTACTTACAGAACATGACCAGCAGTTATATTAAGAAAAGAAGCAGTTTTTAGGGTCCTGTCCTGAACTTCTTCCTATCCACAAATGAAAAGTTAGCTCCTCTGTCAAATTTGGACTGTGCACTCATAGACACTGTCATATCAAAAAGCAACTTCATCATGAAGATAATCAGGTTGATTAGCAACAGTTCAATATGTTAAAACATGTCTGCAGTCAATGCATAAATAACATTAACATCTACAGATACTTAATATTCAATGGTATTTATGAACTTTCTCTTTACACCTATTGACTTCCACCCTGTATGTACATATTAGAAACAATTCCAACAAAAGCACTAATGTGTTACCTTGGAGATCCAGGATTTATTTAAATGTGTCCTAAAAATAAAGATACATTTTGTTAAATGCTAATTAGAATATATGCATTAGAATACTGCCTATATTAAAAAAATATCATCAAACCCAGTAAATTAATTCATGCATTTAAATACAACATCAATTAAAAGATGGATTAAGAGCCCAGGCCCTTTTCATTTATCAGTTTTCATGGGTACATCACAGAGACAGCCAGAGGCACACAAAAACTCAGCACAAAAGGAAGTGGCTCACATCATACCTGTTAAAGCCCAGGGAATCTCTTGCTTTGCTCTTCTCATCACTTTTGTCTCTGTATCTGTCACTGATTTTACTGATCAGTGATTTGGCTGCATCTGCCATTTCTTTAGACTTTGGTTTCTATAAAAACAGTTTAAGACTCAACATTCAACAGAAGAACAAGGCTGCAAACAGAACTTCAGGTTCCTAAGAACGCCCTAAACTTCATTAAATGTCTCCTAATGGATTAATCTACATTCATTTGAAACCCATTTTCCGTTGCATGACAGTAAACCCACCAGTTTAAACACTGAAAACTGGACAATTCTCTTAAATGCTAGTGGAAGAAACAAAGGTTAGAAATTCTCACTGTCTTTGACTGTTTTGGATTTGCAGTCTCTTTTCTGAGGGGAACATCAGGGTCCTCTTGTGCAAAGTCAGAATGCAAAGATGTGTCAGACACTCTGGCTGAAAGAAATGTTTTAAACCATGGTTCAGTATTTTTCCCTTCTATATTGAACAGTTTCTGTTCCCAATGATCAAAACTTTGATTCTCCACTGAGGATGGTATCAATTTAATTTTCTTGGTTCTGTTTTTTAATTTGTTTATTTGGAGATGTACTTCAAAAAGCTGAATAAATGCTTTTTGTTTCACAGCTCTTTCACTACCAATAGTGATAAAGAGAAAAACAATCATCACTGCAAGTTAATTTCTCTGAATTGATTTTTGAGAGTACCAGTTGACCAAGTGTGACCATCACCTGGATGGGATGCAGGTGCCAGTGATAGATTTGGCTTTTGCTTGTCCCCAGTTGTTATATTCTTCTTAGGAAAAGGGAATGCTCTTTTTTTCCAGGTTTCAGTTTTATCAAAAGAAGTCTCCAAAAGCCCAGGCAGCCTAACAAAGACAACACCATCCTACTGTCAGAACTTGAGTCTTAATTATAATAAAAGTGTATAATAAAATATTAAACTATTATAATAAACTATTACATCTTAGAGATATCAAAGCATTTTACATTGCAACAAAATATCAATTCTGGTAATGCTTGAAAATTCTCCCTTCAAAGTGAGTGACAACAATGACTTGGAATTCTTTTCCAGTACTTACAAAGGTTTGTTGCTTTTCCCAACTGGCTGAGAATCAGGAACAATATCAAACATTTCATCTAAATGAGACATTAATTTGGCGTCAATTATTATGGAAAACTAAAAAATTAAAATAATTTCAAAAGTAAGGACTACCAATGCTAGTAAAAATACTTGCCTAAAGTTTGCTTTCTTGTGGCCTCTTGTACACTTGTTATGACTTCTTCATAATGCATTTGCTACAGTGGAATGACACCCAAGAGGAAATATTAGTGCAGGACCATAAGCAGTACAACCTCCTAAACTTGTGCTTTCTCTAATAAAACATGACTTTCTTATTCTCATTTCATGGAAGTGCTGTTCTAGTATCTTCCCATGTATTTCTGCCTCATTCCTGGTATCTGACTTCCTGTTTTACAGAATTCATTGTCTACTGTGCATCTCTGCCCACTCTAAAAAGCACAGTAAGTAACACTGCCCCTTACAGCCCATAAAAGCCAAAGAAATGCTCTAAACAAAACATTTTGTACATAAAAGCCTTTTCCAAAGCATGGCTGTATCAAAAAATGCTTCAGAGTCCCATAGTCTGGGGCTTGACCTGAATCTGAGCAAGGCAGACATTTACAACATTTATGTATTTTTGCTTTACAGGAGTGAATGCCTGATCAAAAATGCACTAAAAAACCCAGTTCTTTAAATGCTGCAAGCTGAAGACGTGAACATTTCACAAGCACAGCTGAATGTATTCTGTGTTTTATGACTATTTCACTACTGCATAACCAACTAGATATTATTGCATGCACCTTTCTCCTATTTTACACAAAGAACTGAGGTTCCAGAAATTGGAAGTTAATTCTGGGGTCAGAACTGATGAGTGAATGCAAATTGGGCCTAATTTTGTTAGAGTTCACTCTGACTTCAAACTTAAGTCTGACTTAAACCTGAATTTCAGAGGGCAAGAAAATATAATGCAATAAAGTCAAACACACTGCTTTCTAAAAGTGACTTGCTGCCTGTAAAACTCTGGCTCTTTAAAAAATGAATTAGGGACAAATTAGAATAGAAATGAATATTATTCTAAGAAAAAGACTTAGCTACAGAAGACATGCATACACCAGGAGGTTCCTGACAGAATCTCTTTGTTCTGCTCTCATTTATACTATCATTGTCAGACCTCTTAGTAGAGCTGGTCATTTCCAAAGGCAATTTAATTCTCCCTTTAAAAGGAGTGGCTGAAACAAAACACAGATGTGTTAGAATTCCATCAGTTCTCCCATTATAACAGGAAGAGTTTTGCCCACTATCACAGCTATTCCATAAACCCCAACAAAAGCTGGTTAGTTTTGATACCAACCCCTTCTGGACCTTTAATAATTCCATTTATTCCAACTCTGTTATGTGGAGATTAAGAGCCCACTGATTATGGATGTATGGAGGCAGAAGCAAAGCTTGTCACAGGCTGTCTCTGGTAGAAAAGAGTTGGTTTCTATTTAAAGACTTCACTGTAATATACTTTTACTGAGTTCTCAGCTGGCTCCAGCAGCAGCAGCTGCCTGAGAGCTGCAGCAGAAGTGCCAGGTGACCCTCAGCTGTTGGGAAGACAATGCAACCCCTGTCCCATGCCCTGTCTATGGACCAGGAGCAAGTGCCCCTTAAACATTTCAAATTTTAAGCATCTGCTCAGGAGATTTTATCATTTCTCCTTTTCATTTCCATGATGTGCCAAGGATCACAGTTCATGCCTGAGTTTCAAAGACCATTTATAGTGTATTTTTACCCTGAAAGCACTTGCAAACTTACATGTGCTGGCAAAAAACAGTGAACTCCTTGTGGATACACTTGTAGATCCAGGAACAAGCACAGATGCTTCAGACACTTTCCTTTTACGGGGTGGAGTTATCTTGAGGAACAGAAAGAACCATAAATACACTGATTTGAGGATGACAGCACAAGAATTCAGAAAATTTATTGCCAAGAGTCACTTGAGACTTTCCATTATTGGAGTGTCAATTGCTGCTGCTGCAGGCATCAAGGTAATGCAATTTTTATAGTTCAACAAAATATTTTTAAACTGAGATTGATGGTTTTTGTTTTCTAAATTAATTCAATGAAGTATGGGCAAATCCTGTCCCTTGTTCACCAAGGGATTCCCCAGAGATTCTACAAAGCTACAAACTGAGGAGAAACAGCTTTATGAACACCCACTGCTGCACCAGGAAGACATGGTAACTGTTTCAGGTTTCAGCCCCTCCCCAGCAGCCTCTGAGGCCATACTTGACTTTTCCATACTGGGACATCTGAGCATATCCTCAAAACCTTCTATTTAAAAAGAATTCTCAGAGCATCAGGGTTTAAAGATTATTAACAATTCCTTTTTATTTCTGTCACATTACTGTGTTTCAAAATACTAACAATTTTTTAGCAAAAGGATTTTTCTAGCTTAGTGTCAAGTCATAAGAAAAACAAACTCTTATGATAGTACTAACCATATTCCACCTGTCAAATAAGAAGGGGTTTAAACTATTAAATATGACAAATATATAAAGTGACTTGCATTTTCTCCCTACTCCTTTTCTTTTTTTGACAATCCTACTTACCTTGGAGGAGTCACCTCTGAGTTTTTCTTGACTGTTATGTTTACTCTGAGTCCTCAAACTTCCAGGAGATTGCTGAATTTTGTGTTTACTGAGTTTCTCCTCCTCCTCTCCAGGTTTTTCTTTGAATCCTGGTGACAACTGACTTTCTGGTACCAGAACCTACAGGAGATTTTAATTTATTTTAATTTGTATGCAATATTTGAATTTTATAATGTTTTCTTTTTATTACAAACACACATAGCAACTTCTTTACCCCAAGGAATACATCCCCCACTGGAGAGCCCAAAAACCTCAGAGGTTACAAGACTTTTAGTTTGAAAAACTTCCAACTTAATCGCTATTTTTGTTACAAGGATGGGTTTTCAAGTAACAAAAAGAACATAAAAGAACTTGCCCTGTGCATATTTGTTCTGTTTTATTCTATTATTTGGATATTAATATCTCCCCAAAAAACCAATACATGCATACTAGACACCACTTGCCTGGCTTTAGACTTATCTATACTTACTCATATTTCAAAGTCCTTGTTTTTACTGTTTATAAATGATGAATAATCAGACTAATTAAACAAACCCAAGAAACCATCTCAGCACACAGAGGTAGAATACCTGTGATCCATTTTCATCAAAGACAATGTGGACAGATGTTTTGGCTACTGATGTAGATTGCTTCTTGCTGAAATCCTGCAAAGGGATATGTCAAAATTGACACTTGGCTCTTTTTTTAAACAAGAAACAAAATATTTAAGTGAGAGATCAGAAGTGTCTGAAATCAGATTACAGAGGAAAAGAGATTGTACAAATCCACATAAGTTTTATCCCTTATGAGTTCCTCAGTGAAACTTCAGGACAAAGCAGTTTGGTAGAAGCAGAAAGGAGTAAGGTGTGGCTTGCTAAAAGTGTTTTACTAAATGAGTAAGTTAATGACTGTTAATTTCACAGAAAAAAAGACAGCTCATGAATGATTTCTGAAAGTATTTGTAAGCAACCAGGTTGTGTTTCTGGAAAATCAAATATGCACATTTAACATTAAGGTATGGTGTTCACTTTCCAGCTTGGTAATTTTTGTTGCAATTCATTTTCAATCTTGGAATGAAAGAACTATTTCAGGTGATTGAGTCCAGCACTGCCAAGCCCACCACTAACCCATGTCCCCACGTGCCACATCCTCATGTGTCTCAAATAATCCCAGTGTTGGGGACTCCACTGCTGCTCTGGCAGCCTGTAGCAGGGCTTGACAACCCTTCCAGTGGAAAGATTTTCCTAAAATCCAACCAAAGCCTTCCCGGGTGCAATTTGAGGCCATTTCTTCTTGTCCTTATTAAGCATCTTTCCCAAAGCCTAGCATGTGATGCAGTTCTGTAGCTGTGATGTTGATGAGAAACTCTTGGTATGGAGAGAGAACAATAATCACAGCTGGAACATTTAAATGGCAATGAGACATGGAGTTTGAATCAATTTAAAACCATTCAAAAAGGTGTTTAAATCTTACCTCACATTTATGAAATCCATAAATCTTTATGATCACATCTTTGATTTCCAAGATAGAATCGAAACATAAAAGAAATTTCTGTCCTTCAAGAGTACCCACACTCATTTGGCTTTTTAGATCTATTGTTAATAATTTCTTTGAATCTTTTTCTGGACAAAAAAAATATGTGAAAAGCAGTTTCATTTCAATACATGACATGTTCTTCACTACAGGTACTAAGATTAATATTTTATTTAATTCCCTCTAATCTATAATTTTTTTATTAATAAAACAATTCAAAATTTGGTATTTTCAAAATATTTATTCTGTATATTATTCCACAGAATTTTCTTTGACGGTTACTTACTATAGCTGCAGACAAATTACATGTATTTACTGTTCTAAAGGAGTACTGTTACCTGTCATTGTCTTATGCCTTACTTTGAATTGAAAAACCTCTAAAACATGATTATTAAATTATTTTTCTAAAATCACACCAGCATGCCCAAAGTGCAGCTGTGACTGCAGTGCAATTTTGTCCCTGTCCAATTCCTACAATATTTAAGTGAGAATTCTGCTTTGCTAGAATTAAGTCAGTATTTTAAGATTAATCAATTTGAAATTAGATTGAAAATCCAAGTTAGAATACAACAAAAGATCTCATTTTTGAGTTCAAATACCTTCCAGGCTGTACATGTTGACATCTTCTTCTTGTATAACGACTGTTTCCCACTGCTGATCCTTATATAAAAAAGACATTTTGAAAGACAGAGAAGTATTATATTACAATTAAAAGAAATCCAGTGATCAAAGTCATTCAGTGAGGACAAATTTCCAACTTTTTAAACTTCTGTTACCTCCTGTCACATACAGAGTGACAAAAACTTGTGCTTCACTATTGCTCGCTATGCACGTGTTCAACGATTCCCAAACAGCATTAGGAAGTCATTACTGTGAAATTATTTGATCTGAATATCAACAAAGCTGGATTTTTTTTAGCCCCATCAACATTGGAAGGCACACATAAGTTCAACCTGTTGAACGAGGGGAAATAAAATCTGGCCCACTCCAAGGAATGTGGATTTGCTGCCTCAGGACAAGCCAGTGGGAGACAAAACTCAGCTTACTGCATCCTCTGCTGCCACGTAAAAGGAAATGCTTTTGCTGCCAATGTTGAAATCAATCCAAAACTCTTCCAGGTTTTCATCCAATGGTATCTGGAGCTAAAACAAAAAGAATAAGATAAAACAGTAAGAGCAGAGACCACCAATTACTACCAGCCAAGAAGCCTCATGGTGGTCTGAACCCCTGACAAACTTTCAGTCCATGCCTATTTGTATACTTCTGAAAAAAGTAATTTTCTTATTTTTATCTCTATTTTTTCTTATCTAGAAGGCAGAAAACCTTACCTCACACTCATCAAGAGCTGCTGATAAACACGGGAATGTAAAAACCCTGTAAGAAAAGGATATTTTTTCAAGTATTCTACAATGCTGTAAATAAATTTTGCAGATCTAAATGTAGCAAATGGATTGTGTTTTCACAAACTTTAGAGACTTAGAGATCCCAGCAACCAAAGTAATTTTTACTCCAAAGAGGTAACATGAAATTTAATTACAACATAAAATTCTAAAAAAGATTAGCATAAAAAAAAAATCAGGTTTACCTTCTTTTGTCTCCAAGCATGCCATTCACCTGGTTAAGAAATTTTCTGCAATCCTATTAAAACACAGAAATTTCTTAAAGAATTGTAAAATGGAAGTTTCCCTCCCTGGAAATATTCCTCATGTAACTTACTGTCTCAAACTCTGAATCTTTAATTCCTTTAAATGCAGTGGACACAAACTCCATGGGAAACCACTGGGAGGCCAGAACAGTCCTCTGCTTCTCTGACACCATTCTGCACAGAGCTTCTGTGATGGCCACTTGTGTGTCATAGTCTGCAGAACAACATAATTCACAGCAGGAGCAGATTTAAATAGCTACTGAAGTGGAAAATATTATCAGGAAACTGGGGAAGCAGTGCTGAACATAATCTAGATCCCATTAGATCTAAACATGCAACCATGAAGGATAATTAGAAAAAAAAGTATGGGAATAACGATGAATAAACAAGTTATTTTTACAAATGAAACCAAGCAAACTTTCCAGGACTGTCAGGGCCACACCAGTGTTTAAACAAGAGAGAAGTTTTCAACTTTCATCTGTCTGAGCTGGGAAATTGCTGGATACAAAGTGATCCCTGAGGGAAGTTACAGTACCACTACACACGGTCCCAGCTCACAGCCTCAAAGATTGCCTTGTTTATAATTTTTCCTATTTGAAAATTTATAATTTTTCCTTTTGTTCCAGAAAACAAAAAATTTCAATGAGTTTTCCATACACTGAGCAGACAGAAATAGTCCATGTTGCAGACTCTTTTCATGCAGTATTTATATTTTTCAGATAACCCAAATCATAACATTCTGCAGTTTCCAAATGCCTCCTCTGGTTCCTTAATGGGTGTGCAGCTAATTTTTAAGAAGCTAAACACTAAATTAACTCCCATGCTCACCTCCAGCATCCAAAATTGTCTTCCCCATTTCACTCCTGCCAAACAAAGGAACATTTCATCAAAATGTGACAGCAACACAAGGCCCAGAGGAAAGGTTTATTATAAACATTCAATGAATGAGACAAACCCCTGATTTCATGGAACTGTAGGACACCTCTGGGAGCACTGCCTGGGGACCTGAATCACCTGACAGATATTATTTTGATTCTATTTGCTTTTCTGAAGCTGTAAAATGATTTCCATTGTGAACAGCCCAACCTTCCAGTGACTGATTCACTGTGTTTGAGCACACCCTTACAAATAGGAGTTTGTTTTATGACAAATGGGATGGGGAGAAGCCTGATTCAGATTGGGAAAGAGGAAAATTCAGGCTTCTAATGGAGAATACCTGAGAATACCTGTCTACAGCCACTACCACTGAGAATTCAAAGTAAGTGCAGAAGTTGAGTTAAACAGGGAGTAATCTGCACAACAGCTTAGTAAAAACCACCTCCCAGCTCTGCAGATGATAGAATGATATAAAAATTATACTGAATATCATTTACATGACAAGTAACATCTCCTTTGTAGAAAGTATCTTTTTCCTGCCATCTCTAGGGATCTTGTCGAGCAATAAATTCAGTTTTTTTATTACCTAAGAAGAGTGGAAAAAAAGGGAATATAAAGTTCATTAAGCTTTGAGTTTGTTAAACTTTGAGTTATTCTTATTTTGAGCCTTTGTAATGTATTTCATACCAATGAAGAAAGCAACAGAAAAGCAAAACAAGAAAAGACGAGTTCTACATGACTTTAAATGGTACTTATCTTACTAAAACAACCTCAATTTCAATTAATTATTTTCGTTTCAATGGTAACAGTTGTTGTTCAACAGTTGCTTCTTATTTGCAGGTTTAAATACAGAAAATCTTCCAAAGCCAAAATTCTGCCTGCAGTTGATTGCTGAGCTAAAGTTTACCCTAAATTAGCATTAAAAAGCCTTTCCGTTGGGGATGTAGCCTTTACAAAAGACTTTTTTGTAACTTTCCCTTTCTTTAGAGGGAAAATCCCCTGAGAACCTGAGGTTACTAAAACAAACAGGAGAAATTTGGAGAATACTGGAATGAATGCAAATTTCCTGCAAGTGACTAAAGAATTTACAACCAACAACCTTAATCCTATTTCTGGCACTTGTAGAGCTCATTTCTTCCTATGCTTTTATACAGCTTCCTCACCAGAACGTTAAGCACTGGTTTGGGTATTACTCTTAAAAAAACCCCAACAAATGAACAAAAAGCCCCACAACCACAGGTCAGTAATGTGAAACACCCCAACATATAAACAACAAACATTTCCAGAGAAACATTATACAACCCTTCTGATCCTAGAGCACTACAATATTCTCTTTTTTGTAGCATCTGCACAATTAAATAACTGTCTCCACAAAGTCTGTTAACACACTAACCAGGAAACTGCTGCTTAGAAAGAAGGATGTTTACCTCCTGCTGAACATAAATATTAATTCTTGCATCAGTAATGAGGGAACACGTTCTCAGAACAAAGTTTTCTAGTATTTGCATTTTACCTAACAAACAAGAAAGAAGGAAATCAAAGAGTTGTCAAGAGTGTATTAGGGTGCCCCTCATAAACATTTGGGAAAGGTTTCATTTTCATTTGGAAATAAAATACAGTGTGTCTGTCTTTTTATAAAAGATTAGTGATATGTAAAACAGAATAGTTACTTCAATTTATAGTAACCATGTTTCTATTCCTGTGCATCACTGTGTAATTCCCCTGGGTAGGAGATTATTAATTTTTTTACATGTAATTGGTCAATCCTATAACTCAGTTCTCTTAGATACAACTCAAGGGCTGGAATTTATCTCCCCAGGGCCAAGGAAATGAATCTTTCACTTTGATCATGACACCAAAGAGTCTGTAGGGACTTCCTCCCCAGTGCCACACTGAAAGGTAAGGGCAGGGTGACAATCACAGGGACAAGGTCAGTAAGGAAGGATCACTGGGCTGTGCTGAGCTGTGACAGGACCTTAGAAGCAACTTTTAGGAGTAATTCAGTTCATTTGCCATCTCTGAGCCTTATTGTGCTTTTTTATTATTGACAACAGCAATTTAGAAGGACATCTGTCCACAGGGAAACCCCAAACTAAAGCTGTTGCCACAGGAATGAGAAAATTGGTCCCCTGTGTGTTCTGAAAAACACCTTTTAAACTCTCATTTCTACTTTTTAAGCTCACCTTCAGGTCTGCTATCACACACAATCTGCAATAAAAAACCCAAAACACATAATTTTGATAAAGAAAATATTACAGCATAAAAAAATTATATAACATGGACTCAAATGAAGTAATCAAAAAGCATTTAAGATTTTGAAGTTATTTTGTCCTTAGCAAAGAATCTAAGAGATGATCCCTACTAACAAATGTGTTTCCCCAAAATTCTATTTCAGTTAAATTTACTGAAATTATTTCAGCAATGACAATAATTTTTATGAAGAGAAGAAAACTGACAAATCTTATAAACTGCATTAGCATCCCAAGAATGGGTGTAATCAAAATTTGATCAAGATCGAAGTTTTTTTTGTTCATTCAGCATTTACTATTTTTTTAATCTTTATTTCATGATGCCAACCATGAACAAAAATTACTATGACTACAGCAAAGTGTTTAACCCAAATGACTTATAATCTATTTCAGAAGTCATTGTAATGTTAACTTGAGGAAGATATTAAAATATTAAATAGAAACATATTTAAGGCCCTTTTATTGCTAAACTAGTAACAATTACTTTGACAAATTTTATTATCAATGTATTTTTACCAGCAACATGATGAAGAAATCTTCAGCCAGATTTGTAACCATTTCATTCTTTTCATTTCCTCTGAGGACCAAAATTGCTTTTAACTTTTCAAACCAATTGACCATGTAAAGGGAAAACAAAGGTAAATCTATTTTAATAGCCTAGAACAAGACCATGGTTTCTATATTTCAGTAAAATGATACAAACTCTGCAATGATTAAAACAACAACAGCATCCCCACTCTGCTGAGCAGATGTTAGCCCCAGACTGAAATTCTTCACTCAGGCCAAAAAAAAAATAGGTGATTTTAAGGACTTTTTAACACAAAAACTTGAGATCTACTTTGACACCTGCCACCACAGACAAAGAAGCTGAAAATTGATAATGGCTGAATGGGAGTGTGTTGTTTGATGGTGTTAATGCATGCATAAAGTTATCACCCTGATTTTGTTTATTATTAATTTTTTTTTATTATTTTGGGCCCTTGTAATAGATTTCATACCACTGCTATTACTTCAGCAATAGGCTTATGTAACTGCAAAACAAGAAGAGACAAGGAGTTCTACATGACTTGAAAGGGTATTTTACTAAAAAAAACCTCAATTTCAATAAATTACATTAGTTTTAATGGGAACAGTAGTTTCTTATTTGCAGGTTTTTTATTATTATATTGTTTATTGGTTATTTTTTTATTATTAAGCAATTGAGAAGGCAACTGACTAATTCTCATCTGATATTGCCATTAATTTTCTCCAGTGAAATCTCTGGTGGAAGCAGAAAGGAAATGGTGTCTGTTGTTCAGTTTTTGCTGAGTTACAAATGATTAATGTATCTAACATGCAGGTTAAAATAATACCAAAAAATCAGATTAGCACTAAAAGTCTGTTGAAAGAGCAGGTACAAAATCACTGCTGTGGGAATTAACAAAAAAACCAAAAAACTAAATGGCACCAAGAAATTCTAATTCCTGAGTCAAAAGCAATATAACAAAACACATGAAAAGATATAGTCTTGTTTCAATTGCTGTAGGCATATCTAAATTAATTATATACTGCATGATTTGCAAAACCCTCACTGAGACAGAGCAGCATCCCTTTATAAGAGGTCACATGACAAAAAGCATTTAAATGTGAACAATCCTTGTTGCAAAGTTATGGGAATTTCTTAATTCTGACTCAGTCAAGGACCAAATCAATCACTGAGCTGCTCAGCACTGAAGCATTGCTTTTGCACTTTATTCATGTTTATATATTTATTAAGAAGTTCATAGATGCTTTATGGTTTTACTTATCCTTCCAACAAGACCGTATTTTATCATTGCTGGGAGCCCATCTTCTCCTGCAATGGTGATTTTGCTCCCACATTTCTGAACAGCAGTTAGTAAAGTAGAAATGTTTTTGACTTCTTGTTTGTCAAGTGCCTGAAATCAAAATTACAACATAAGCTTTAGTGTGAAGCCCCACAAAAACCTGTATTTAATTAAACAGATGCCTTTTTTGTTCTCAAAAGCCACCTTAACTGCAGCTTGAAGGGGAGATTTCATTCACAAAATTTATTTTGGGTACTTAAATCAACTGCTGCTGTCAATGAAAAAAATCTTTTTCACCCTCTTCCAAAGAAGATGCAATGATTACATTACCCAACACAGAAGCTTGTCCAATTTGTTGACAAACTGTTTGCTGCATTTGTGAGAGACATTTTCACATTCTTCTGTGGCCAGAAATTGTTCTAAGGATTGGAAATCCTTTTTTCCTGTAGCTTCATCAATTAACTTTTCAAGCTGCAAGCAATATACCAAAGCAACTATATTACTGTATGCTTAACACTGATGTAACACATCTAATTAACACAGATTTGATGCAAGTTTTCACCTGCTGCATTTGAAGCAAATATTCTGAATCACAAAAGAATTAAGCATAAAACCTTAAGTACAGAGCACCCTATCTAATACATTAATACCCTATCTAATACATCTTCCAAATATTTATGCACTGAAATTGTAATTATTTGCTTTAATTGGGTTTTGTTTCCTCCTATTACAACTGAATTCCTACAGAAGTGTTTGTTGTATTGATGCCTCTTACTTGGTATATTTAGTAACTTCTGAGTTACTTTATCCATTTTGCCCCTTTATTCTTTCTAAATTTCTTTCAATTACAACTGGAATTCAACATTTTGATCTTAAGTATCACCTCAGCTGATTAACCATTAAATAAACCATGTGGTTTATTTTCATCACTAGCAATTTCCAGTTCCTCTTGCTTTCCACCCAGCTACTTTGCATTAAGCCATGTCAGAAGAAAATTTCTTCCTACCACACTGCACTGCCACATTAAAGACTTTCCTTACAATTAAATCCTAGTAATTAAAACAATCAATACTCATATCCTGCTCCATCAGCACATACCTGCATCTCACTCCTGGCTGGCATTTTTGCACTTCACCAACTCAGCTGCATTAAAAGGAACAATCATCACACTTTAAAGAGGTTTTGGAAACACATTGAGAATCAGTCAAAATACAGTACAAACTCCAAAGTTTGTCAGTGTAGAAATGCTATATAAATGCTATTTAAGCAGCTAGGGGTATAAGGAAACTTTCTTGCATGGATAAATAATTGCTTAAAGCAAAGGAGAGGAAGCAATGAGGCACAGAGGGACCTGAGAGGACCCTCAGGATTTCCCAGCAAGGAGAGAGCACAGGAGGTCAATACCAGATTATTCAGGACAGGTGAATCAAAGAAAAACTGCACACAGACCTCGCCATAAAATGGTAAATGAAATCAGTTAACACAAATATGATAAATGATGCAGGGAAAAAGACTTCCTGATTATATATATTATAAAGTGATGGGCTCCAAAGTGATTGTCACCAGCTAAAAGCAACATCTGGGTAACAGAGGTCTCTGAAAATAGCATATTAATACTCAAGGGCAGGAAAAATATTTGTTTTGTGGAACATTTAAGCAAAGCGATAAATCTGTTCGTGCTTTGTAAGAATTATTTTAGACCAACCAAACCATGTGCAGTCAACAACCTGCAGCTTTGGTCTCCTTATCCCAGACATTATATAGACAAAAGAAATGGTGATTAAAGACAGGGAATGAGATCTGTAGAACATCAACAGGCAACACACAACGAGCCTCCTCTGAGGCCCGCGTTGGCAGCTCACAGCTCTCCCGTGTCCGGCCCGCTCAGACAGCCCTGAGGAGGAAGCAAAATGCACAATGAACAATTTAAAATTCACAATTCCGAGCCCGGAGCCGCCCGGGCCCCGCTCAGCGCGGCCTCACCGCCCTCAGCCGCGCGCCCTCAGCGCGGGCCCCGCCCCGCGCGCCCCGCCGGCCAATCAGCGCTCGGCAGCGCGGGGCGCGGGCCAATGGCGAGCGGCGGGGGGCGGGC
>QUSF01000056.1:252463-262490 GCA_003676055.1 Chloebia gouldiae
GACCTGCTGTGGGCAAAGGGATTCCACTGACGTCTGTGGTGTTTATTATGCAGAGGGAACTGATAATGCGCTTAAGGGGAATCCAGCAGTACTGGATAATGTGTTTAAATGGAATCCGACAGAGCCAAAAGAGGGCTTTGCCTGTACTGGTGTATATTGCCATATCACAAATACAGATGATAAAATTGATCATGAATCTCACACTCCAAAACAGTATTGAGAAGTGTCTCTGTTCGTTCCTAGAATAAGCAGCAATAGTGGAGCATTTAGGAGAGAAGTCACCTTTTATAGCAGGTAAACCTGCAGCAGTTGTAAATAATATAGTACTGCTGATTCCCTGAAATGATATTCCCTCAATACTATAAAAGAAAAAAAAAAAAACAAAAAAACCCACAAAACCAAACTGCACAGAAAGTATTTAAAATACCACGAGATGTCACTGTAATGCAAAAAAATGACAAGTGGTGTGAAAAGTGGAGTGTCTGCTCTGAGGAGCTGGGAGTGAGCAGTGCTGAAGCAGATTTGTAAAACAGCTTTACTGAGAAACCTCCTAAGGACAAAACTTTGCCTGAGGAACCTGGAGCATCAGAAGTTTTCTGTGAAAACGGAATCCTGAATTGTGCTTTCACCCTATGAAGCAGAAATAATCAAAGCCAGTTTGAAGTCAAAGTTTCCCTTACCACGAGCAAACACAGAGGCTGAGCCTGTCCAGCCTTACTCACTCTATTGCAAAAGAGAAGTGAGACAATCCAGAAGTGGGTCACACATTTTCCTTCCTGCAGTCCACAATGAGATTACTTCAGCTCATTTATCATTCTGTAACATTAGTCTGTTTTGTTTGGTTTAGCAGAAGGGAAGTCAGAGAGAAGTTTCATTGAGTTATGTATTAAACAGACCAGAACCAACAGTGAAATTATTTGGCCACAGTCATTTCAGACACATGTGAACACCAGAGAAAATGGAACTAAAACTGTTTAGGGTACCACTATTTACAGAGACTCTTATTCACTACACTAGCAGAAATATTTATCCTTATTACAGTTAAAGCCATTGTGCTGGCCAAGGTATTTTCAATCTTTGGCACAGCTGCTGTTGTCTGTGAAAGGTCAAAAGTGTTGATACCAACAGTTTGAATATCAAGTGTCAAATGAAATACTTGAACATCTGAGATCATAGGGAGAGAGAAGTTGGGAAAGAGGTCACTACTAACGTTACACTCCTGTTGCCAAATGAATAATCACTCACTGCAGTTCTGAGTCTTTACCAGCTGTAAAGTACAACTGATGATACCCTACATTAAGTGCTGTAGTTACTGACTGTATATGTATATTACTGTGATTAAATTTGCAACTTAATTTTTTTCTTTATAAAATAAATACAAATAAACTATGAATTTGAAACTAAATGTAAAAATACCACCCGTATTAAAAGTAACACCAACAACCTGTAAGACAAACTTCATAGTTGGATGTTTGCAGGAAAAAATACAATTTTCTTAAATAATCTTACATTTTGGAGCAACTTAATACAGACATGCCCATGTATTTAAACTGATTTGCAATAATTAGCACTGATTTAAAAATAACTGATAATATATATCTTTATTAATTATGTCTGCTAGTTAAATGTCTTGATTTTGCTTTAGGAGAAACCTGGCAACAGATAATTCCAGTCTTCAACTCTATCAAGACTGACTCCAATGGAGCTGCATTTCACATAGAGGATAAATCAGGCACTGTATAGGGACACTCTTAACATAGATTTTCATGAAACCTGTCAGGGGGAAGAACCTGGTTTGGAAGGAAAAGCTGTAGCAAAGAGAACTGAAAGAAAATAAATAGAATAATAACATAACTGTGAGGCCCAGAAATGGTTGTTTAGCACAGATTTGGAAAGTGCAATTTAAGGAAAACCTCCTTCTCTTCTCTTCCATGAAGCTGTATTATAATCAAGTGGCAGTAAGCCTTTTTCCAAATTTGGATCTCAGTCCTGCAGGTGCTGCAGGCTCAGAATTCTGAGGTGAAAGGACAAGAGATTCCATGTAGGAAGTGGCAGCCAGATCTTTGCAGACACATACACTAATCACTCTATCTTTATCAAGTCGGGTTCATTGTTTAGCAGCTCAAACCCACCTTACTTTCCAGAATATGTTACTAAGTGACAACCTGACATTGTTTCTTTATGAGCTTTCTTAACAGGACTACCATTGACAGAAACAAAAGAAAATTGTGAAAAGCTTTTATTTCAATCTTCTGTATTACAACAGCCAAAGTTTTATTATTGCATTTTAAAATTAATTAAGCACTTTGCAATTTTGCAACTGCTGGACCTTTTGTTCAGCGTATGTGCTTCACTGATACACTGTGAAAAGTACAACCCCTTTTTATTTACATGGATTTCATATTTCTTTAAAAAACATGCTTGAAAGAACCTTGAAACTGTGGACTACTAGACATTCATTTACTGTATGACAATAACAAATACATGTTTTCAAAAGTGCATTATATGGTGATAATCCTTGTGAAGAATTCACTTTTACAAAATCCTCATTATAAGGGAAGCGCTCAATTTGAACACAGTGCAAGTAGTCAAGTTGTCCTGAGAAGATACAAATGTGGTGTAAATTTACCTTCATGACAGGCGCATATTAGCACTAAATGGCTTAATCCCATTTTTGTCAACCAGAAGCCATTTGATGTTCATTACTGAGTGTGCCAATAAAACCTAAGTGCAAATATCAGCTCTGCTGGGACAGGTGTCAGTACTGGTGTGAAGGTTTAGCAGCTTAACCCGGAGATGGCTCTCAGCTCCACTGAGCCAGCAGTGCCAGAACTGCACTGTCAGCCCTTCTCCAGCAGTGCAGACCAGCACAGAGAGCAAAAGGAAACTTGGAATAGTGCTTCAGTATTTAGTATTCAAGACCTTGCACAGGCCAAAACCCTGAGAGGTTGTGGAAGGAAGACAAAAGAAGCCCAACTGAGACTGCTGAGACATTCATTTCTTCACCCCTCTCACATTGTGCTACATCTGGCATGAACCTTTCTTGTGACAGCCTCAGCTTTACATAATCTGACCTGGCCAAGGGAACACTCAGCTCTGACATTTGCTAGCACGTAACACTCTGTCCCAGAAGACAGCAACATCCTTTTGGCACCAAAGCAAGTATTGCTCTGAGCTCCAGCAACACCCACTGTGAATGGGTGTCTGGTAAGAGAGAGGTTTTTATAGTGTGCTGTGTTTGCTGGTGGAAAAACAACAGTAATGTAAGAGGGGAAAAATGCTTGAAAACAGTGCCTTTTATTCAGCACAAGTACTTCTGTGCATGTGTGTGCATGTTCAGATAGGACTGAGCTTTCTGAGTACTCTGCAAAAGGTGCTCAGCAGCTCACAGAATCCTCATTCCTGACTGTGGTTCTTCTGAAAGTCAAAGACCAATGGAATGAGGCAGTTTCCTCACTTGAAAGCCCAGCTTTGCTAAATGAGTATCACAACAAAGTAGCAATATTAAGTTGCTGGACAAATTAATTTTCTTGGGGTTTCTGCACTTCCAGAATTACTCAGTGGACTTTCCAGACTAATATATGACTGGCCATGGGTTGCTTACAACTGTGATTTTACAAACAACTTGTGATTTCGATAAATAAGCACCAATCCAAAATAAGATGCCCAAGTAAGTGGCCTGATTTTCAGGCATAGTCCTAAAACACAGCTCTTCTAATATCTCTGTCCAGCCAGCTCTGAAAGTCTATGTAACACATATAAAGCTAAACTTTCCATGCAGTAATGATTATGTATGGTAACAATTATGGACAAGCCTTTACTTCATAAATTTAAGCCTGTTGCAAATCTTAAACCACACTAAAACAACAGAACGAAAATAATAAAGTAAGAAGCATGGGAAGATGGTCTAACAGTGTTCCTTTGCTCTCCCTGCAGCAGAAGGGATTGTGTTTATCAGTCTCTGTAATTAAGTAATTTCAAGTTCCTACTTGTGTTGCAAGGCTGCAGTCTTGGGAGTTCAACTGTTTTACAATGGCAAGCAGTTAAATAAAGAAGTCAAAGCTACTTCTGCAGTAGTTCTGGAACACTGGGGACCAACTGTGATTCAGGGTTCTGGAATGCTATTCCAAACCTCTGTACCCTGCTCCCTGTACTATTTCTTTTCCTTATATATATATATTTATATCCTATCCATTTCTTGATCTATAATTTTACCAGTAACAGTGATAAAATCATAAGAATTCATACAGTGCTTTGAGACCTTCAACTGCATTTAAAACCACAAGTCTAATATTGGTCTCATTTCCCTTACTAAAAGCAGGTGCACCAGAAAAAGACAATTCCTGTACCATCACCTTGAGAAAAACCTACTTGGGCATCACTTGTCAAAGGTGAGAATTTCCCCAGGCAGATCTGCCTTACACACATTTTGGTAACAATCACTCCTGCTGTAAGGAGGAGATAGGAAAAGGCAGCTTTTGTTTTTTTTTTCCCAAGGGAAACAGAGGTTCTGATGGCACATTTTCGTGTATGTTATCCTCATAGTAGGATTAGATTTTCAACTCAGATATTAATGGAAATATTTAACGTGGTTACAGCCTTAATAACATATGTATGTTATAAACACAAGTACTCCCTACAGTGTCTGTCATCCAAGTTATGCATAAATGGAATAGTGCCCTGACTTGGTGAAGTAATATAAACAAAATTAGAAATTAAACCAGTAAAGCCACACTGTCCACTTAGAAAACAAACTGTAAAAAATGGTAAGAGAGATCAGTTAGAAACATTCTGTGCAACCAAGAGTATCACTAGCAAGAAGAAATGTGTTGTTTTGTTCTCTGGTAGCCTCACAGCATTCCTGGGAGCCATTCTGCAATGACTCATGCACTCAAAAAACCCACATGGCTTTTCTATGATGGTATCTCACTACAGATTCTGGCCCTTTTAACTTTCCCAGAGGTTTAGTGCAGTTTGTACAGGCCACTGGCTGCCTCCCAACCCTGGGACACCTGGCCAGGTTTCAGAAAGAAGACTGTTGCCATAGGAGCAGAGTGCCATGGCAAGGGACAGAGTGCCAGTGGGAGCACAGGCACGCTGCTCAGCACCACTCCCTCTGTTCAGATGAAGTGGATCCAGCTCTCCTCACACTCCCTCGGCAGCTTCAGGGGGTGAATCCGGCAGCAGAGGGTGTAGTTCTTGCCTCTGTTGTTATCCCAGTACTCCTGGCCATTGACTTGGTACCTTGCTGCAAACTGGACGAGAGTGCTCAGCTGAAGGAGGAAAGGAGGCACAGGAAGAAAGAAAGTGAACACATCAACCTGATGCTGCCCGTTTTTCTCTGGGATGCTGCAGTTCCAACGAGCACACACCTCGTGGATGCTCTCCCACTGGTTGAAGGTGTAGCGCACGGACACCTGCTTCTCAAAAGCAACATTCTGAACCTGGATGGTGCCACTGAGCCCCAGATATGAGCTGGTCACCCGTTCCAGACACACCTGCTGCTCCTGGAGTCGGGATGAGAAATCCGGACAATCTGCAGGCTGCTGGAAGTCAGGGACCAAGCACTGCATAGTAAACTCCAAGTTCAAGCTGCTGTACCAGAGGTCTGAGTTTATGGAGAGCCTGGAAAGGACATGCAAAGGGATGGATGGATCCTCCTCAGTTTGGAAGACTTTTACTTCAGTGAGCTCCAAGCCTAAAGCATCAGCAAACCTGACCCGGTTCATGCGGCCCTGGCAGCCGGTCTGACACTGCACTGCTGCTCTCTTCCTCCCCTCGAGTGATGTCGGCAGGGACCTCGCTCGGCGACGCATGATGGGCCGCAGGGCTGGGTCACAGCTGGAGGAGGTGCTCCTCACATGGTTATTTGGCTGGAGGCTCTCCTTGGCAGGGGCACTGCTCCAAAAGGTCTTGCTGCTACTTGTATGGACTACTGGGGGCTGCTGCTGCTGCCTTCGTGCCACTGCTCCTTCAGCCCTTAACATGTTCTCATAGAGATCTGAGAGGTAGCTGGGATTCCTTTGAGGTCCACGCACTTCCATTCTTAACTGGTGACAGAAAATCAGCCTTAACACTGCAGGTAACAATGAACACTGACCCTCTGAAGCACTTGATTTGGGAATGGCAGCCACAGTAAGGTCTGAGGTTACTGCACTGGATGCAGCAAGGATCACCTGGAACAATGTCACCTTCGAACGGAGGGCAGAAGCGCGGCAGCTCCCACGGCAGCTGGCAGAGCGCCAGCAGTCAGGCGTTGTGCGGGAAGCTCAAGGCAGACTCACTGCCCGACGAACTCGAGATCGCCGTGCTGGCTGGTGGCCCCCAGGCTCAGGCTGGAAAGCGATTCAAGGCTATCCCCGCTGATACTGGAGGAGCTCACACCCAGGCTGGAGAGCGACCGGAGGCTGTCGTGCTGGATGAAGGACTCCAGGCTGTCGGAGAAGTCGCTGGAGGCGCGGTGCGCGCCGCAGCACCGCGTGCCGGAGCCCCGGGCCTGCAGGCTGTCCTCGCTGGCTGCGGCCGAGCCCGCGCCCCGCCGGCAGCAGCAGCACGAGCAGGGGGGACACTCCAGGCTGTCACACTGGACGCTGGGCGAGTCGAGGCCGGGGAAGGCTTGGAGGCTGTCGGGCGGGAGGGAGCCGGGGCTGCTGCCGAGGCTGGAAGGCGGGCGGGGGCTGTCGGCCGCGGCGCCGGGCTCGGTGTCGTGGCCGGCGGGGGACGGATCCGCGTTCGGGGCCGGCACAGCGCCCATGGGCGGCGCGGCCCCCGCTGCTGGCCGAGCGCAGGAGCGGCCCCGGGGCCCGGCCGACACCGCGGCCGCTCCGCTCCGCTCCCGCGGCGCAAGCGCGGGGCCCCGGCCCCGCCCGGCCCGGCCCCCGCGCTCTGCGCTCGGGCGGCGCTTCGGCTGCCGCTGGCGACGCACCCGGGCTGCGGGCAGGTACCGGGCCGGGGGCGCGGATCGCCGGGGCGTGCGGGGCGGCCCCCGAGCGAGGGAGCGGCCCGTGCGGGGCGCGGAGATAGCGGCGGGAGGGAGCGCAGCGGGCCCGGCTGGGCGGGCGCTGCGGGCACGGCTGCCATCGCTGCGGGCACAGCCTGGCACTGCTGGCACTGCTGCCATCCCCCTGCGTAGCCGAGGATACAGCCTGCCACCACCCCGGCCGCTGCCCTGCCCCGTCCGGCTGCGGGACTGCGGCGCCCCGGGGCTCCGCTGCGCGCGGCCGCGGCAGGATGCGGGGAGGCGTTTGAGGGATGGGACGGGATCCAGTGTAATATGACTGCAAATGCATAAACAGCACTGCAATAGAAGTAAAGGTGGGTCGGGAGAGCTGTTTGTCACCTGTCACATTTACAGACCATTGTGAACCCCTGGAACCGTGCAGTTCCCTGGTACGGGAATGCCTTTCCTCTGAAGTAAAAGAAAGCAATGGATCCTGCTCTGAGTATTTTTAGTCTCGGATGAGACATTTGTTTTGAAAAAAGAAAAAAAAATTAAGTGTTGGATGCAAGATTTGCATATATGCGTATGGGAAGAGCGCATTTTGCGACACAAAAAGGACAGCCCAGCTCGCAGGGGGGTGATCGCCTGCTCTCCATGAACTGGGAGCAGGAACACCCACCCCGCTGGAGCGCCGGGATGTGCGCAGGCTGAGCCGCGGGGATGGGGATGGGCACCTGACACTGCACGGGAGCTCTGCGAGCGCACCCTACCCTCGGGTATTTCCTTTTGTTGGGAATAGTAAATCGACCGATGCTGCTTCCCGCTAAGCGAGTGCTGGGGGAGGGGACTGTTTTCCTGTGCAGTTTGGTAGCTGATTATGTTTATCTTCCTGCTTTAAAAATAGAATCACATCGGGAGGATTTTGTTTGTCACCAGCATCTCCAGGACGTGGGGATGTGTGCATTGGATATATCGTGTCTTGCAAAGCCAAAAGACTGGAGCCGTTTGAGGATTATGTAACAGTAAAAGTGCAGATTCCCTTAGGAAAGAGGAATAATGGGACCAGGCATTCAGGAATATCCCTTATTACTGCACAGAGAGACACAGCAGAAGGAAAGCCACAGCCACACCAATGAAAGCTACAAAGGAATGGTAAAGTAAGGAAATTAATTTCGCTTTTTATAGTTACTGGAATGTCAACATGCTGGGCTTAGTTAATAAGTGCCTGGTTGTCTTGTTCCCACTGCCTTCCTCTCCCCTGATCCCAGCGACAGAAATGATTGTGCAGGTCACAAGGTCACAGAGGTGACTGCAGCATGCTGGAGGCACAGGACTTTGTTTCATTCTTTTATAAGCTCTTGAATTTGTGAAATCATGTGATGTTAAAATCAAAATATACTGACATAGAAACTGAGAACAAGATGTACAGGCTGGCAAATAAACTGAACTGGAGTAATACTAGATTAGACAGGAGGGCACAGTTTGAATATTCCTGTTCTGAAATTGTATTTTAAAGCTTTCAACTTGGAAATCAGTATTTTGTTTTTCTGTAGAGTAAACACTGTTCTTATTCTGCAGAATATGCTGATTTATTTATTCTGTGTGCTTACACAGAAATGTAGCTAGTTTAATTAAGGAAGCATGTTTTAGTTTTAAGCTGCCCATATCAGCAATGCCATTCCTTTTGCTTTCATATGAGCTCTTTCTCTTAATAATATTTTCACAACCCTCTTATAATATGAAATAGGGATTTTTTTATGCCTTCATAGTGAAATAGTTTGTATTAATACCAGAAGAGACCTTATGCTCCCTGTTCACTTCCACTCCTTATCTTCAAAGGAATAATACTTTAAGTTTTGTTGAGAATATGCAAATGGGAAAGACAAGCAAGATTTGGCTTCATATGTGACATTCATATATATGTACTTTATAATTAATTTTGGTAAATTGCAATTGGAGCACCTACCAGGTACTATAAAAATCAGTAGTTAAATATCTGTAATATTTATTATGTCCAAAGAAGCTTTAGGATCCTCTGACAGAGGATTCTATATAAGGGCTGCATTCTATTATTACATCATCTGATAGAATTATTCACTTTTGCATTAATTATATTAAAAATACAG
The DNA here is from genome assembly GCA_003676055.1 of Chloebia gouldiae. Lineage (NCBI taxonomy): Eukaryota > Metazoa > Chordata > Aves > Passeriformes > Passeridae > Chloebia > Chloebia gouldiae. Next base: position 261,530 of record QUSF01000056.1, read on the forward strand.
CAGTGCATTTGTAGTATAAAAAGTAAAACATGGCCATAGTGGCATAATCCTAATGAACTTTAAGAATGACTACAATCAGCCCTTGCTTCAACTCAGTTGTACTCTTAAGTTTTTATTGTACTTCCATTCTGACAATCATATATTCTGCTCTTTATATCTGATATTTTGTTTAATCCTTTGTGGTTACAGTAATGGAAAAAGCCATCCAAGCACCAAAGGACTATATAAACCAATTTCTTATGTGAAATCTCCTCCTGGAAGATTAGGCAAAAATGTATCAAGTGCCATTGAAAAGGTAAATAATCCCCTTTTCTAACACAGAAAGGGTACCTACTCTAAGTCAGCTTCTTAATAACATCACAAACTTTCATATCCCTTCAGATTTCCTATGATACTCAAGATAGTTACCAACCAAATGTTTATAAGAAGGGAAAGAACCAGCTGGATGGCAATAATCAGTCAAAAAGGTAATTTTATGTTAAGATTATCTGCTTAATTTGTAGTAATTTCAAACTGGTTGACAAAATGCTTGTGATGAAATTGTAGCTGCTGTGTTTTGCTTTTGACTTCACTGGCTCAGAGTTCAGCATTTATGAGAACAACAAATTTAAGTTATCAAAATGGAAACTTGCTATCCTGCCTTAGTGAATTCTCAGGCTAAACCATTAAAAAAAAAACTCAAAAAACCAACAACAAATCAGTAGTAGGTAGTGTTATCTCTACCAGCAGTTACTGATTTTGCCTCATTACCAAGTTTCCATGCCAGTTTTAGCTTCAGTCATGGAGATCCCCATCCTTGAAGGGGTGGCAAGACCTTTGTGAGCTGCTGTTCAAAGGCACTGACCATTCTAACAGTACATGAACTTCCTTTTCCTTTAGGATCCCGAGTGTTTGCAGCTCACTGCACAGCGCACAAGGACCAAAGAGGAGTCCCCCAGAAAGGAGGCAAAACGAATCCTTC